>JAQPPZ010003090.1:2400000-3000000 GCA_028583015.1 Wollemia nobilis | reverse complement strand
TAAATTATCATGGGTGCAATCCAAACCAGCATAGATGAAGTTGGTTTGGTTAGGGGGGATCCCTAATGGTACCACTATCCCTATTGGAAAGTTTGGGACTCTTGGTCACCCCATATCTTGTGTAGACTCGATAATTGGAGTGAAAGTCACATTCTGCATAAGATATTCACCTAATCCTATGTTAGCTAGGAGAACTATCACCTGCGATGTAGATGATGTTGATGATGATGCAGGTGAGGCAGGTTGAGGTACCTCCTTGGCTATGTCTTGGGAATATTCCTCCTCCATGGGATTTGGAATTTTTACTATTGCTATGGTTGGGAGTTCCTTATATCTCTCCTCCACCAAGGGTGCTTTTAGCTTTTGAGAGTCCTTTGCCTTGGACATTATGGGTTTCTCAGAAGCATCAGTAGCTTTAGAAGCTGGAGGTGGTGCAGATGTGGATGGGTCACCTCACACTAATTTGAATTTTCTTTATGGTTGTGTGGTCAAGGATGATGACCTAATGTACATATGTGTGGATGAAAGGATAAAATCCCCTGGTAAGTCAACTTGATGCACATATTTGAATGGCTCTTCATCCGATGGTACCACATGTACTTATCCCTTATGCACATAATGAATTGGTGCAAGATCGAGGGAACACACTGCATGTGCCTTATCCAGGGATACCCTAGGAGGATATTATATTGTATAGCCCCCTCCAATACATGACACATCACAAGGATGGTCTTATGCCCTACCTTTATAGGTAGGAAAACTGTACCCACTATCGAGCACAGTGTATCATTGAAAGCTCTTAATGTGTAGGAGGTAGGGATGATATTTGACCTAGGGATTTTCAAGTGCCCTATAGATTTTGTTGTGATTATGTTAACCAATGAGCCTGTGTTGATTAAAACCCACTTGAAAGGTATGTCATTGATAGAAGTGATGATGTGAAGAGGCGGGTCTACTATGGTAGTAGGGACTACCTTTATTTTGTGATCATAAAAATGAATTACAGGCTCTTGACACTATTGTACTTACCCCACAAAGTTTGTAAATACATCAGGGTTCTAGGGCTATAGCTCAATTGATCTCAGGATTTCCATTAGAGTCTCCCTGTGTCTAGGAGACTATTGAATGAGCTCATATATTGATAACTTGGTCGGTGTCATTTGAAGATTTTACACAAGTTTGCTTCACAAAGTTATCATAGGTCACACTAGAGGACTTGGAGGATTATTTTGGACCTACCTCTATCGAGGTGCAGTCAGGATATGAATAGGACTAGAGGAATTGGTTGGTTGTATCATCGGCTTTTTATCACCACGTTGACTATTTCAACCATTCCAATGAATACCTGAGTGGGAGGTTCAACTTGGACTTGGTTTACTTGAGCATCCTAATTTCTAAGGGCTTCATGGTTTGGCAACGGGTTTTTAAATATGCCCATGTCTCTGTTGTTGGGTGCTAGTGGATTATCAACTTGTAGTTCATCCTTCTCGATCATGTTTTGTACAACATTCTTGAAACTGATGTATGCTTCAATATCATGCCCTTGTTGTCTATGGTATGGGTAATATTGATCTTCCCTATATCCCCTAGGCTTGGGATGGTTAGGATCAAGAAGTTGTACCTCAGGTAACCTGAGTCTCTATGCATCACTTAGTTGATTAAATATCAATTGCATCGATTCTGACAAAGGCATGTAGTAGCGAGGCAGTTGACGTTGCTTGTTTTGACCTTGGTTGTTATTCTGGTTGTAATTGGCCGATGGGGGCTAAGCCTGATAATTCTATGGTTGTTGGCTATTTTATCCCTTTGGTATGTTTAATATAACCTAATTGATTGGAGCAGGCTTGGCCTAATTTTGTTGATTTTTGTTGTTGCGGTTGTTGTTATTCTGATTCTTTTTGTTTCAGAGCTTAAGATCTCCTTCTTCAACCTTGATATCTTCTATCAGCTTAGCTTGAGCTAAGGCTTTCTCAAATGTTTCATAATGTTATAGTTTCAAGAGCAACAAGATGTGCTTAGTGCAACTCTTAGTAAATATTTGGGTGAGCTTAGTAGTGAGAATAGAAAATGGTAGTTTTACCATTACTTTTCTCCATATATTTCCATAGTCCATGACTGGCTCATCATCATATTGCTTTAGGTTTTCCAAGTCAGACAAGTTTGATTTCTTCTTGATGCCAAAAGAAAAGTGTTCAAGAAATGTATTCACTAGCTGCTCAAAATTGATGATGATGTGCTTAGGTAGTTGATTGAACCACTCAGTTGTTGTGCCTGATAATGTCATGATAAATGTTCTTAGAATCAGAGCATCGTTATGTTCAAGTTGGAAGCACACGTTCATAAAATTTGTGACATGTTCTTGCACATCTTCCTCTCCTTTGAATTTGTCTAACCTAGGCATCTCGAAGTACCTAGGATAATTAGGACTCGATACTGAAGGGTACAAAGGCTGATTGTGTATCTTGCTCAGGGTTGGCTTCTACCCAACCACATCCTATTTCTTGAGAGACTTAACTCTCTCAGTGAGTATTTTGTATGCCTTCAAAAAAATTATCTCTTGTTCTTGAAGGTTTATTCATGGTGGTCGGGGAGGTAACCCTGCATCTTCCTAGTCTGGATGTCTATATTCATCTCCCATGACTATGGATGAAGGTTTAGGATATGTATACTCCTGATCCTCCATCTCAACCTATACTTGATCATGTTGTATATGTTCTAGATCTAGGCATTGTTGATGCTTTGAAGCATGATGTGATGTGCGAAGAGTGCACTCATCTCCCATTTTAGTGCATCTCTCATGCTGAGAATGACACATTTGTTAGGTTGGTAGTACTCACTACCCATATGTAAGTTGGCTTGATCCAACCTATTTGCTTGTTCTTCATGCTCTATTTGTTCCTCTCTCAAGCGCTACTCATTTAGTTGCAAATACCTTTTTATCTGAGCTTCCTCCTATTCGAGGATGTCTAAGTGCTCTTGCTCTATGTGCAGTGCTTCATATAACCTATGTACATGATTAGACTGATCTGCCACTAAAGGTCCATGACTCTGTAACTCTATACGAGGTGTCCTAATGGAGAGGCCCTTTGGAGAGGCTCCTACTATGCTTTTACCCTTGTCTATCAGGATGACCTGGTCTATGTATAATGACCTATATTCCATACCCCCATGATCAGAGGTAGTGTGCATGCTACGGGAGCACTTTGAAGCTTTCCCTGTCTCATTAGTGTGACTAGTTGTTTTATGGCTATGTGAACTTCCCAAAATGAAATGTGTAGTAGCATTGCTTCTCTGAGTTAGTCTCAAGAAAACCTAATACAACTCATCAAGTTATCTAGATCTCCATGATTGATCTCATGGGATTCCATTGGCACCAATGAGATTATGCTCTATGGTTATACTCCCATCTTCAGGGAGGCTAGGAGTTACTATAGATTTGTGATTGGACATAGCCCTTATGTCTTACCCCTTAGTGGGATGATCTAACCTAAGTCTGTCATATGAATATTGGGGCATTGAAGCCCCCTTATGCCTATCATGAGAGAAACCTGGATATGGTTCTCTAGTTGGGGTTTCTCGAGGAGTACCCCTAGGGGTTGAGTTATCTCCCCTAAGGCTCACTAAACTTCATTCAATGGTATTGTGTGTGGGTGGCTCAACATCATTGTGATTATGATTTTGATTGTGTGGAGCATCAGTTTCCACCTCAATGTTGGATCGAGGGTGGTTGCTCCATGTGAAGATCATGACAATTATGAATTATATTTTATGTAGATTTTAGAATACATAAAAAAAGTAGACAAGTGTTTATCTCTTTTAAATATTCTTGGTGTTCCTAAAAAATGGTCTTGTGTGTTTTAGATTTATTGATAACTTAAACTACTATCATCATGTTTTAACATTTTTTGGTGTAATGCTTGAATATTTTAAGGGTTTTCACCTGTATGCTCGTAGTTCGATAATCAATAGTGAAATTTTGGTCACGTATGAAGAACACAAGCTTATACTGAGAGGGGGGTGAATAGTATAAGACCACTTTTTACTTTTATTTCAATTCAATATTATGCAATGTATAGATAGCAATATCAACAATAGTAATCAAAGCAATGCACAAATCACCACACACAATAGAGACACCATAATTTATGTGGTTCACCCAATGTAGGCTACTCCATGGAGAAAATATTTCACTAAAATTGTCTCAATCAATATCTTGGGAATCCATTCCCTATTACAATGTTTATGGACCTCTGTCCAAAGGAGACACCAATCCCCTAAATCAAATTCATGGATCTCTATCCACATGAGAGCTCCTTCTCCTCTGCTCTGGCTGGTGATCCTCTAGAAGACTACTACCTCCACTGCACTGGCTTTTGGATCTCTCTCCACTGAAGACTCTTATCCCCACTCAAAAGACCTATCCTCACTATCCTGGCTAATGGATCGCTATCCACTGGAGACTACTATCCTCTCTACTCTATCACCTCCAAAGCTCTATCTCAAATCTACACTAAACATAGTCCTTCGGTCTAGTACAACTTTGCTCAATATCTATCTCTGGTCTGGCATAAACCTATCCTCAAATCTGCACCAAAATTTTCTCTCAAATCTACACTAAACATAGTCCTTCGATCTAGCACATATCTATCCTCGATCTCTATCCTCAAGCCTTAACTCAAGGCTTGTCTCAACTCTACTGGATCTGCCCTAAACCTTAACTCAAGGTTTGAACAAATCAATCAACTCTGCTCTCAAGTCTTCTCAAAGACTTGTCTCAACTCTGCCTTGTAAGCTTCCACAAAATCTTACACTAATATGTCCACAAGTCCTCTCTAGAACTTGTCCAAATATGGTCCACAAGTTCTCTCTAGAACTTGCTCAAATCTTCTCTACAAGTCCTCTCTAGAACTTGTTCAAATCTGCTCTACAAATCCTCTCTAGAACTTGCTCAAATATGCTCAATAAGTCCTCTCAAGAACTTATCCAAATATATATTGTAAGCTTTCACAAGAGCTCACACAAAATTAGTCCACAAGTCTCCTCAAAGACTTACCTTAAATCTACTCAACAAGTCCACACAAAACTTGTTCAATCTCATAGAAACATAAAGAGAATTATTAGAGACTCAATATGTTCTATACTAATCACAATGCTCAATTACTTTCAATCAATCTCTTAGAAACATAAGGAGAATTTTTAGAGACTCAATATGCTTCAAATTCAACTCAATGCTCAATTACTTTCTCAACTCAATTCAAAATATAGAATAGTTTGTTTTATGGAACTTGAACAATCACTTCACACATCCACTTGACTAGGCTCAACCAACTCTACTCAACCAATCACTCAATGAAATAATCCTTTCTCTCAAACCCTAGTCCAAGCATATAAACACCAACTCAAAATATTTCCAACAATGCTCAACAACAAATCTCACATAACAATGATACTCATGATCTTGGCAAATCCTAGTTCAATTTCTTCACTCAATAACACACTTCAACAACAATGCTTATAAAACTACTCTCACATAACAATGATACTCATGTTCTCTTCAAACCCTAGTTCAAGTTCTTTGCTCAACAACTCACTTCAACAACAATACTTATAAAACAATCTTCCCATAACAATTATACTCAAACCCTAATTCAAGTTCTTCTCACAACCAATGGCTTCAACAACAATGCTTATCAAACAAGATTTTAATAACAATTTTTTATTCCAAAAAACCTTGAAGCATTAACTCAACACACTTAATAGGAAACCCTAATCAAGTCCTTTTCACTCCAAACTTATTTTCAGAAAACCAATCAATCAACTCAAATATGGAAGAATGTGCTCATACCTTTTTCTTGATGATGAAGAGATCTCATAAATCTGCCACAATCACAAACACTTCTATTGCCAAACTCAAAGAGGTTAGAAGATAAATCTTTCTCACAATGTAATGCAAAAAATCAATTACACCTTATCACTCCACCTTTCAAAACAACCATCAACATACATAAAATATTTATCCAATCACACCTTATAATATCCCCATTAAAATAAATTCAACATCCACCAAAATTAACTCACAACCTCTTTAATCATATTTAATAGAAAAAAGAACTTTGGCAAAAATCAAATCCACTTTCCTTATAACTCCAATAACATAAATAAATTATCAATCAAACAACCTTTCATAAACCCTTATAACTCCAAATAACATAAATCAATTATCAATAAAACAACCTTTCATAAACCCTTATAACTCCAAATAACATAAATCAATTATCAATCAAACAACCTTTCATAAACCCTTATAACTCCAAATAACACCTTAAGAAAACATTAGGCAAATAAAATTTTAATTAAAAAAAATACCTTTGCCACTAGTGGGATTCAAACCCACGATCTTTGCCTCCTCTAGCGCTCTAGCCATGGGCTTGACCACCATGTGCGCTAGACGCACACTTGGAACACTAAGAGCACCTTGTGCTATTTCTTCCAAGCCTGGCACTCAAAATGAGCACATACCAAAAGGCTTTCCCCTTGGTGCTCAAGATGAACACACCAACTAACCTCCACGTGAATCGATCGTGGTCACTTCCACTCCCAACGCTCTTGCAAAATGTGCACTACCAATGGACCACCGCATCCTATGGGAGTGAGGCCTTAAGCCCTCCCTTTTTTATCTTTTTTCCTGGCGCTAAAAGACAACACAAATTTTTCTTCTTCCTCAATGATTTGCACGAATTCTCTTTCTCTTGGTCGCATAAAATATTAATCGAAGAAGGGTGAAGATTAATGTCCTTTAGCATGGTATTTATACATGAGTTCCACCTTTTACCATAGACGTCGGTGCTCCATGCATTTTTATGATGTAGGCACTTTTTAAAACCTTTTATAATTTATAAATTATTTAAATTCTAAAAGAATTTAAATTTTATAAATTATATTTATAAAGCTTTGACTTTAATAAAAATTAAAGCCTTCCTTGGGATAAAATTTAAACCTTTAATTTATACTCCACTATTTTGATGAAAATTATTTTGCCACCATGGTTTTAATAAAAACCTTAATTCTGCCATCAAGATGTCTAAACAAAAACCCTTATAATATTTTGATAACTTTTCTTCAATTCTTCACATTGCTCCTGGTGTTAATGATGGTGTACTCCATGGTATTAATGACAACTTCATGTGTTCACTTTGGCATCAATGACAACTTATCACCTTGACATCAATGACAACTAAATGAGCTCAAAATGTCCAACAACGTAAACCCACCAAAGTATGGTGATGAAGTCCACATCCATTCAGGGAGCATAGGTCTTGCCAAATCCTCACCCAGTCTCACCTGTCAACATCATACCCTCTGAAGAGAAGTACATGCAAATTTTCTAGGCTACATCAATTCTTGGATCCTATATTGGTCAATATAAAGGGTTCGAGGGATTTGAGCCAATGGGTAGAGATGAAAGTCACCGTCGTTGAACTCTGCTAATGGTTGGATGTGAATTCCAACTCACTAACGTTTATATGAAGTATGGTGTGTGATTGTTCCTTTTAAATTTTGCACAAAGAAAAATATGCATCATGAAGCACTCATGCTCTTTCCTATATGCCTAACAAGAAATGTTTTATTTTTATAAAAATGCACATCTAAATGATTACATGATTTTTAGAGAATGCATTGTTACTTTATGAAACAATGGCCTCTAGTTGGACCCCAAGCAAGCAATCTCTACAAGAAAACCTAGACTATTGGAGACTAGGGTAGATTTGAAATCAGAAGTCCACTATTCCTAGCAGTGATTAGCAGAAAACTTAAGAAACTATGCATTTTTTCTTTAAATTTCTCTATATTTTCCAATTAAAATAAATTTCTCTACTGTATTCTAGAAATTAAACACAAATAGAGAAGCACAAAATTACAAAGAATCCCACCAACCTAGAATCTAGGTTTGTTGATGTCCTTGTTGTCTATTGTTGCATGTTTTCTACTGGCTGTTGTTGATCAGAGCAGCCATGATAGGCCATTGTCTTTAAAAGTAGCTAAGACCTACTGGTCATTGTCAACCAGAGTGGTTGTGCCTACACACACAAAAAAATACAAATATTAGCAAATCATCTTAAAATAAAAAAAAATGGGTGGGCATCCCACCATGATCACCATCTGTACAATCCTAAAAAGCATACACCTAATCTATTTGCATCATTACATCAAGCATAAAACCATGAAAGCATGAAAGACAATGAATTAAAAAAATGTAATATCTCTTTTTATTAATTCATATTGAACTTCGATTACAAATAGGTCCCTCTTAGGGATACCAAACGCTTGATACAATGATTACAAATGGAATAATCCTTAAGCAGGGATGGTGTACTTTGTAGGCTTCTTAGATTCAACATGAATTTACTCAAGGGCTTATAGATGTCTTCTTCTCACTTTCTTGGAGGGATCTGATGCCAAAGATACTTTGAATTAGTCCAAGAACCTGTGATCTACAGTTAGGAAACAACATAGAAATATTAGTGGCATATGTGGCCTCTCATGATGAGGCTCCTTTTGAATATCTGCATGAAATGAAATATAAGCATGATGAAAGCATAAAAATATAAAGATAAGTAGAAATGCATCAATAACTTGGAAATAATAGTACAAATGTAGTAGAAAATATGGATCTATGCTAATCTAATATGATAAAGCAAAAACAATAAGAAATCTATGCTAAAAACTTAAGAAATGATGACTCAAACCCTAGCCGCTATCATGCAAGGCAGTCATGACTACAGGCCACTATCAAAGATAGTGGCCATGAACTATGATGGTTGCGACACTCAATCCTTCATCCAAATTGATGTTCAAGGATCACCTTCATGTCCAGAGACTGATTGGTGATGAAAATCATGTTGAATTGAATGCTTAAATGGTGTGTTGTCATTGCTCAATTGGACAACACTTCATTACTCCTCAAGGGGATGTGAAGTTTCTCTCCAATTTGCTAGGGCTTCACTACATAAAAAACTCTCATCCTTCTAGTTCTTGGGAGGATGCATATATAGACCTTCCAGATTCTAGATCTTGGCTTCTTGGAGAATCCAAGATCTAGATCTGCATGTAACTGGTCATTGGAGGGAAAGGCTCAGTTACATATTTGTATGGAAGGGGCATTCAGGAGGAGCTCTGGAAGATCCATGTAAAAAACCGCTCGCAAAAAATGCAAGTGTCATCACTATCCATGATTTGGGTCCTCATTCATGGCCAATTTGTGTTTTAGTGCTAGCCGATGTCCACAGCAGTGGCTAGCTCGTGGTCACTCTGAGCTTCAGCAACTTGGGTTGGTGACTGCTCTAGTCAATAGCAGCCACACCTGGGCCAAAAATACCCCTTGTGAGTGGTTAGGACCACTTTTAGCTCTTAGAAAGGTCCAAGATCAGTCATATGGTCTTCATATGTGCCCATATGTATAGTCTTCTAAACATAATGCATTTTAGGTGTCTATAATTTTTAACATTGGTTATATAGGATTAAAAATAATGTGAGGTATATTACATTATTTGGTACATATTAATGTACCCCCTTGGTACCTTCATGGTACATTTTTAAATAATATATTAGGGTTGAGTCTGTAGTTAGAGTGTGAGTTATATTTTCCTCTTTATGTAAGTGTGAATGTGAAGAATGCACAAGTATCATGTAAAGCTATAATATGCAAGAAATACACAAGTGTTTGTTAACACCTTATAATCTCTAATCTTCTCAAAATAATATTTAATACATAAAAATAAAGTTCCTTTGGTAACACCATATAATCTCCAATATTATATTTATTTTCCAAGCACCAAAATAAAATATTATTTCAACAACTCTTATGACTCCCTAGACATTTAACACATGCCCATTTAATTATCATGTGCCCTCAAAAATCTTTTCGTATTCCAAACATTTGGTAAATTAAATCAAATGTGCATACCTTATTTTCTAGTCCACATCACCAAAATTATTGCACACAACTTCGACGACCAGTGCCCAATGACTAGTGACCAAAATTAAACCTATGATCTCTACTTCCATAGTGCCTTAGCCCAAGGCTAAGCTACCGCCTGGGCTACATGCCCACACATGAACCAAAGGTCCATGATCCCTTATGCTGTCACATGAATTTTAATGAAAATGAAACTCCTCTCTTCCTTTACCAAAACGAATCACGTAGGATTCAAAACCACGACCTTCCATTTGCAACACCTTAGCCACACCTTTGACCATCATCTGTGCTAGCAAGCATCTTGGAATATTTCTTTTGTTCTACTCGAAATTAAACACAACTGCCTCCTTTTAATTAAAAATCTCACAAGATTCTTCTCCCTTCACGAAAATGTAGCACTTGAGATATTACACACATAGGCATTTGAATAGTTTGGAGAGTTAGGCAATAAAAAATATTTCCTATTAATAATCTTCCTTTGCATTAAAACACGTTGACCCTTTTGAATTTCAAATTCGAATTAAACTTTAAACTTGGCACCTTTAATTATTTAAATTTAAATTTTAACCTTAGGTTAAAATATTTTAATTTAAATAAATTAAATTAAAACCTTTGCCAACCTTGCTTAATGGACTTTGTTGGGAAATTATTTTTTAATGATTCCTTGGACCCTATTATTTTTCATCTCTTCCTTTTGCCCAAATATTATAATATTATTTATTTTTAAACTTGCTTCCCTTTTCTTGGGTCTTCTCCATTTTAGGCCTCTTTAGGCATATAATATTTAAAATAAATATTATACCCTTTTCTTATTTTAATAACTTATTTGCTTTTTGGAGAATCAACCTTTTGACATCAATGATGACAAAACTGGACATCCAACCTCTTGACATAAATGACAACAAAACTTGCTCAAATTTCTAACACCCCCTTTATTTCCTTCATCCCTTTTGTTAAAACCCATCCTCCCATGGTGAAAAAAATTAAAATAATCAAAATAAATAAAACAAAAAAAAAATCTAATGCACAAATAAAAAAATCAATGGTGCATCTGGATTTTGGCATATCCAAGGGTACACATTCATGCACGTAGAAGAATGCATTCAAAATGAAAGAAATATTTGATGATAGACACTTACTAGGAGAAAATTCGATGACATGTATGGACAAGCAGTAAAAAATAAAAAAGTCAAAGACTGGGCTTGAAAAAATCTGACGGTTTGTGTAGCTCTAAAATTTTCTCACTCATTTCCTTCATGCTAATGGATCTGTGCCTAGAAGGGGAATGATAAAATAGTAGGTCTACACCTCAGAGGAGAGGCACTTAAGGTCATGCCCTCTTCGGTGATTTTTTGACGAATTGGATGGGTTCACTAGGAAACATTTGCTATGGCAGTTTCCATGCATAGGTTGGAATTTTTTTTTATGTGTTCTTTTTACTTTGCTCACAATCACCTAGTTCAGCTAAAATGCAACTAATCTAAACTAAATGTGATTCCATTTCTAATGAATACAATAGATAGAAGATTATAGAAAGTAAATATATGCAATACTTAGATATGAAAGAAATGGGACACTCTTACTCAATATTGGTGTCTTATGTAGAGTCTATTTGCTTGTTGCAGGCATGATCAGACTTCCTCTGGTGATATGGGACGTTTGATCCTGTATCGACAATTCCGATCTCGTACTAACATAATCGATCTAATCAAAAACCTGTAATTTCACAAGTAGACAATAAAACAAGAACTCACAACGTAATATGGAACTTGTTAAGCATGGATTAGGTTATGTAAAAGCTTATTGTATGTTGTATTTAAAGAAAACAATATAAATGCAAACTATAAATGCAGATAACACAATGTAATGCAATGATGGTGAAATCCAAGTATGATAAACAATAATTTCTATGCTAAATGAGATGATGAATGATAAATATGATCCTAGAAATGCAAATTAGAGATTTAAAAATGTAAACCAAAGTCTGAGGGTTCCCCCAAGCAACCTACAGACAATATCGGGCGTTGTAGAGCAATATCAAACTTATTTCAATGATATTAGATATCTGATATCATACAATATCATTTGATGCATAGCTACCATACTTTTGAACCTAAAAATGTTTAATAAAATAATAAGAAATAATAATGCACAAAGTACGAGAATGATTGCTAATCAGTGTTGGTAATTTGAGTTATTTTATGTTGTCATTGATGTCACATGGATCATTTATGTCACATGGATCATGTTGAGTTTTGGTGGCAAAAGCACTTCATAAAAATATTATTTGTGATATTTTGGAGAGCATGGATATATACAGGGTTTTTGTGAAAAACCAAGGTAGGCACAATAAAAGGTTTTATTTAAAACCATGGATGGCATATTTGAAATGGGTTTTTCTTAAAACCCAGGTTAGATTTTTGTTTCATTGGAAAAAGGTGCCCCGGTGATGGAGATATTTAATTTTAAATATTTAGTTTAAATTTTAAATTATTTAAAATTTAAATTTAAAATTAAAAATAAAATTATAATAGCACCGAAATAAAAAAAAAGGAGGAAATACATATAAATATGCCATCAAAAGTTTAGAAAATTTATCCTTGCGCTTAATATCGATGACATTCGAATTGGTTATGATTTGCGAAAAAGATCCCGCGTGTTGAAATCGAAGCACATGTGAAAAGGGTATGTGAAACATTTACGAAGCCTTGGTATTGTTGAAGAAGTGTTTGCAGAGTTTGATAAGATGCATAGGCATATTTGGCCTAGTGATTCATGCGCTATGTGTTATGTAGGAGGTCCTGCGATCGAGTCCCGTCGTGGTTGTTTGCTTTGTTGAAGCGCTCGAAGCGCTGTTAAGTTTTTCGAAGGGCACAAAAGTTTATGGTATAAGTTTTTGTTCATGTCCCTTTGGACACGTGAGGGCATGTGGCCCAACGGTAGGTTGGTTGTGGTTAAGGCACTGAGCAAGGAGGGTCACGAGATCGAATCCCATCATGGACAGAGGCAAGTTAATATTTTTTTAATATATTTTATTTTTCTAAAGTTGCCCTAGGAGGAATAAGGGTTGTGATGCACTTTTAGAAAAAGAGAGGTTTGTGGTGATTTTATTTTTAGAAGTATATCATATTATATATCGTTGGAAAGATTATTTTGAGGGCTATTTGATTAACTTGCTTAGAGGGAGAAATAAGGTGTATGTAAAGAGATATTTCTTGATTTTGTAAAAGGGTTCAAAAGTGAAGGTTGTTTTGTTCTTTTTCAAAGGTGATTAATTCTTTCATGAGGGGACATGATGTATTTTATTGAGTAGGAGTAATAAGGTGTTACTTGGATATTATTGTTATGTCACTAATCATGATCTCTAACCCTTGTTGAAAGTTGAAAAATAAAGTTTGTTGAGTGTGGCAGATTTAGTGGACAACCAATAAGGCATCAAAAAGGTATGGGCAATATTATCCATTGATTTGTTTATGGTGGTTGATTTATGAAATATCATTGGAGAGAAAAGGATTGATTGTGGTTTCCTTTTCAAAAGTGGTTGGTTGAATGCTTCAAGGTTTTCTGATTTGAGAGTTGTGTTTAAACCTTTTTTTATAAGCATAGTTGTTGAAGCCCATTGGTTATGCAAAGAACTTGAACTTGAGTTAGAAAAGAACATGAGTATCATTGTTATGTGAGATTTGTGATTGAGCATTATTGGAAACATTTGAGTTGGTTGATACATGCTTGGACTAGTGTTTTGTGAGAAAGAGTTGTCCCTTGTGGTGATTGGTTGAGTTGAGTTAATTGAGCCTAGTCAAGTGATTGTGTGAAGTGATTGTTCAAGTTCCATGAAACAAACTATTCTATAATTCTGATTTGAGTTGAGATTGAGCTTTGAGATTAGAACATATTGAGTCTCTAACAATTCTCTTTATGCTTCTATAATACTTGAGTTGAGTTGAGGATGATTGATTTGAGTTGAGATCATTGTGGATCATTGTTGTCATCCATTGTAGAGTGCATTGCCATTCATTATTGAGTTCATCATTGAGCCTTGCCTTCATAGATTTGTGGATGAGATTGGAGTGCTACTTGAGCATGATTGGTTGAGCTTTTGAGAAGGATTTTGGGATAGATTTATGGATAGATTTGTGGTAGTTTTTGTGTATGATTGATTGAGCCTTTGAGAAGGCTTTTGGGATAGATTTGTGGACAGTTTTGGGACAACATTTGAGCAAGTTCTTGGTGAGCTTGTTGAGCAAATTTGAGTAGGTTCTGAGTGAGCCTATTGAGTAGATTTGAGCAAGTTCTTGGTGAGCTTGCTAGAGCAGATTTTGAGCAAGTTCTTGGTGAGCTTGCTAGAGTAGATTTTGGGCATGTTCTTGGTGAGCTTGTTGGAGAATATTTTGTGCAAGTTCTTGGTGAGCTTGCTAGAGCAAATTTTGGGCAAGTTCTTGGTGAGCTTGCTAGAGCAGATTTTGGGCAAGTTCTTGGTGAGCTTGCTGAAGTAGATTTTGGGCAAGTTCTTGGTGAGCTTGTTGAATCAAATTTTGAGCAAGTTCTTGGTGAGCTTGCTAAAGCAGATCAGGAGGATAGCCTACTTGAGCAGATCAGGATTGCCTAGATGAGCAGATCAGTGGATTGCCTACCTAAGAAAATTAGGATTGCCTAGCTGAGCAGATCAATGGATTGCCTTGTTGAGCAGATTAGTGGATTGCCTACCTAAGCAGATCAAGATTGCCTAGCTGAGCAGATCAGTGGATTGCCTACTTGAGCAGATCAGTGGATTGCCTAGCTTTGAGAAGATCAAAGTAATCATTTGTATTAGGATAAGGATCCTTATTTTTGTGTGAAATATTATAAGGAGATTATCTTGTGGAGTACCCCACATTGGGGGAACCACATTAAATCTTGTGTCTCAATTGTGTGTGGTGATTTGTGCTCTTGCTTACTATTGTTATCTATATCATTAATGCACACTACTATATTTAGTTATTGCAATTAAGGACACTAATTGATATTAGTTTGGAAAGAAAGTAAAAAGTGGGCGCTATACTGTTCACCCCCCCTCTTAGTATAAGCTTGTGTTCTTCAATTGGTATCAGAGCGGGTTCCTTCGGAAAGGCTAACAACTTGAGGGCAGATTCTACAAGAACACAGATGGCTTCACAGAATGGATCATCTACAAATAAGGCTCCACTGTTTGATGGTAACAATTATGCTTTCTAGAGCATGAGAATGAAGAACTACTTGATATCACAAGGATATGAGGTATGGGAGATGGTTGAAAAAGAGTATAATGTTGAAGGTGATCCCAAGGTAGATAAGAATATCAGGAAATTGGTTGAGATCAATGCAAGGGCAATGAATTGTATTTTGAGTGGGCTACGTGAGACAAATTTTGTAAAGGTCATGGTATGTAATTCAACTAATGAAATGTGGACCAAGTTGTGGAATACCTATGAAGGAGATTCCAAGGTAAAGTTGGCAAAACTACAAACTCATAGAAAAATATTTGAGGAATTGAAAATGGAAGATTTTGAAGATATTGCAAAGTTTTTACTTCGAGTTGATGAGATTACTAACACCATGAGAGGCCTAGGATTTGAGATGAAAGAATCAAAAGTTACTCAAAAGGTTTTGAGATCACTTCCCATGAAGTATGATGCAAAGGTTTCAACAATAGAAGAAACAATGGATATCAACAAGCTAACAATGGAAGAACTACAAGGAACTCTCACATCTTATGAGATGAGGGTAAGTAAGCATCAGGTTCCAATAAAATAAATTGCATTCAAGGCTTCAGAGAAAAAGAAAGGGAAAGTTCCAGAGACAGATAGAGATTCAGATAATGATGAGGAAGCTAACTTCATCAAAAGGAAAAAGGACTTAAGAAATTTTAGGGATATGAAGAAAGTCAAATGCTACAAGTGTGGTGATTTTGGTCACTATGCACACAAGTGTCCACATGAAGAAAACAATGATGATGAAAAATAGGGTCATAGAAGAAAAGAAGATGGAAAGCATAAGCATGACAAAGATGACAAATACAAGCAAAGCAAGTATGAGAAGAAGAAGAGTTTTCGTAAGAATAAGAAAACCTTCTACATTGAAGAAGCAAGTGATGTTTCAGTTCACAACAATGAAAATCAGTCAAATGAAGAAGAATATACATTATTTGGAATAAGTGAAGAAAGACAAGAACACCTATTCCTAGGTATTGAAGTTAAAGAAGAGGATATATCTATCGAAGAAATACATGAAGAGCTTGCCATAGCCATTGAGCAAGAAAATAGATACAAGAAGGGTCTAAGGATACTAAAATGCTTCATATGCGAAGATTTTGGGCATATAGATGATGATTGCACATAATACATCAATTGCAACAAGGAAAGTTTATTTGTTGAAAAAGAAATCAGCAGTTCCAGTATTAGTTCTAGTAGCAGTTCTAGTGATCATTCATAGTGATAGTGATGATGAAGAAGAGGAATCCACAGAACAAAAAAATAAAATCAGGAGATTGGAAAGGAAAATCAAGAGGCTTGAAAATAAGGTTCATTAAAATGAAAAGGTCAAAATGATGCTTAATAAACACTTTTAATATTTGAAAAAAGAGCTTCAAGAAACAAAAGAGCTTGGCATCACTATTTCTGAGCAAGTGAAGGAGAAGAAAGAAAGATGTAATCAATTAGAAGAAGAAGATCAAAAATTTTTGGGGACCTACATAAATGAGTTAGCATGATTTCAAAGGAATTCAAAAACTCTGGATAATTGTTTGGACTTACAACGAGATCCATTTATAAAGACATGGCTTGGTTATGAAGAAGGGAAATAAAAAATAAGCACACAAGGACCTATACTTGTATCGGGATATTTGATCCATAAATCTATAAGGAAGAACTAGTTCCCAAAGAAAAAGAAGCAATAGAAATGGATACTTGCATTTCAAAGACTATAGATATGTGTGCTCAATTTGCTACTTGACACAAATAAAGAGAAAGAAGAGGAAGATTCCAAAGCACCAAAGGTCTCATATTTCAGGTTTGGGGAATCACACTCAAAAGGAAAGGAAGTTCTAAAAGATGAAAGCAAGGAAGCACCTAAGTGTTATGAAGAAATTTCCAAAGTTCCTATGGCTCCAAACATTCAGTTTGGATCTTGTTTTGAGATAGGTGAATCAAGTTCAAAAGGAAAAGAAATTCTTGAAGAGGAAAGCAAGGAAGAAACTAAGGAAGAGGATTTAGATACTACAAAGAAGGTTCAAGGATACAATGCACAAGTAAAAAATGATCACAAGGATAATGGTCAAGAAAGGTATGAGGAACCAAGGCATGAACAAAGGGCTTTTCAAGGACATTGTTTTTCTTGTAATGGATTTGGACATAGGGCTATACACTGTAGGATCTATGGATCAAAGAAGTTTGATTTTGCTAGAAGGAACTTCAAAGGAAGAAGGTATGGTTTTCAGGGACATTGCTTCTTATGCAACAAGATTGGTCATAGAGCTTCTCAGTGCAAAGAAAATGAGCAACATGGTTTTGGTTTTAGAGCTACACAATTCAAAAGTCATGGTCATAATGATTATGAAAACAAAAATTCACAACACAGGGTTCAAGAAAGGAAAGGATATGGAAATTATTTCAAGAAAGAATTCAGAATATGGGCACCATCCAAAGGCTACAATATTAAGTGTTTTAATTTCAATAACTTTGGACATATTGCAAAATGGTGTAGGACTCAATTCCAAACAGGTTCAAGGCAAGAAGGTCAAACAGGTTCAAGACAAGAAGATCAAGTAATTCATCAAGAAAAGGATATCAGAAAAATATGGAAGGAAGTTGACAAAGGAAAGAAATAATGTAATATGGGAGTAAAAGTACTCCCACCCCAAAATTAATCACCTCAAGAGAGAAGGTGGTGAGGGGGCTATGCTTGAGAGTCATATATTTTAGCCCCATAGGTGTCCCTTTTGCCATTGATGTCAAAGGGAGAGAGATTTGAGTAAGGGGAAGAGCATTGAGTTAGGAGGAGCAGCCTCCAAAGAGAGCATTGAGTTAGGGGGAGCAGCCTCCATAGAGAGTATTGAGTCAGGGGGAGCAACTTTGATTCTCAGAGATGGTTTTTGCAATGATTGTGGTTTTTGCATTAGAGGTGTTGCCATCAATGACAAAGGGGGAGATTGTTGGAAATTTGAGTTATTTTATGTTGCCATTGATTTCATATGGATCATTGATGTCACATGGATCACATTGAGTTTTGGTGGCAAAATCACTTCATAAAAATATTATTTGTGATATTTTGGAGAGCATGGATATATACAGGGTTTTTGTGAAAAACCAAGGTAGGCACAATAAAAGGTTTTATTTAAAACCATGGATGGCATATTTGAAATGGGTTTTTCTTAAAACCTAGGTTAGCTTTTCGTTTCATTGAAAAAGGTGCCCTAGTGATGGAGATATTTAATTTTAAATATTTAGTTTAAATTTTAAATTATTTAAAATTTAAATTTAAAATTTAAATTTAAAATAAAAATTAAAAATAATATTATAATAGCGTCGACGTCAAAAAAAATGAGGAGGAAAGGCATATAAATATGCCATCAAAATTTTAGAAAATTGATCCTTGCGCTTAATATCGATGACATTCGAATTGGTTATGATTTGCGAAAAAGAGCCCGCGTGTTGAAATCGAAGCGCATGTGAAAAGGGCATGTGAAACATTTACGAAGCCTTGGGATTGTTGAAGAAGTGTTTGCAGAGTTTGATAAGACACATAGGTATCTTTGGCATAGCGGTTCATGCGTTGTGTGTTACGCAGGAGGTCCTGCGATCGAGTCCCGCCGTGGTTGTTTGCTTTGTTGAAGCGCTCGAAGCGTTGTTAAGTTTTTTGAAGGGCGCAAAAGTTTATGGTATAAGTTTTTGTTCGTGTCCCTTTGGACACGTGAGGGTGTGTGGCCCAATGGCAGGTTGGATGTGGTTAAGGCACTAAGAAAGGAGGGTCACGATATCGAATCCCATCAGGGACAGAGGCAAGTTAATATTTTTTTTAATATATTTTATTTTTCTAAAGTTGCCCTAGGAGGAATAAGGGTTGTGATGCACTTTTAGAAAAAGAGAGGTTTCTAGTGATTTTCTTTTTAGAAGTATATCATATTATATATCGTTGGAAATCTTATTTCGAGGGCTATTTGATTAACTTGCTTAGAGGGAGAAATAAGGTGTATGTAAAGAGATATTTCTGATTTTGTAAAAGGGTTCAAAAGTGAAGGTTGTTTTGTTCTTTTTCAAAGGTGATTAATTCTTTCATGAGGGGACATGATGTATTTTATTGAGTAGGAGTAATAAGGTGTTACTTGGATATTATTGTTGTGTTACTAATCATGATCTCTAACCCTTATTGAAAGTTGAAAAAGAAATTTTGTTGAGTGTGGCAGATTTAGTGGACAACCAATAAGGCATCAAAAAGGTATGGGCAATATTCTCCATTGATTTGTTTATGGTGGTTGATTTCTGAAATATCATTGGAGAGAAAAGGATTGATTGTGGTTTCCTTTTCGAAAGTGGTTGGTTGAATGCTTCAAGGTTTTCTGATTTGAGAGTTGTGTTTAAACCTTTTTTTATAAGCATAGTTGTTGAAGCCCATTGGTTATGCAAAGAACTTGAACTTGAGTTAGAAAAGAACATGAGTATCATTGTTATGTGAGATTTGTGATTGAGCATTGTTGGAAACATTTGAGTTGGTTGATACATGCTTGGACTAGGGTTTTGTGAGAAAGAGTTATCCCTTGTGGTGATTGGTTGAGTTGAGTTGATTGAGCCTAGTCAAGTGATTGTGTGAAGTGATTGTTCAAGTCCCATGAAACAAACTATTCTATAATTCTGATTTGAGTTGAGATTGAGCTTTGAGATTAGAACATATTGAGTCTCTAACAATTCTCTTTATGCTTCTATAATACTTGAGTTGAGTTGAGATTGATTTGAGTTGAGATCATTGTGGATCATTGTTGTCATCCATTGTAGAGTGCATTGCCATTCATTATTGAGTTCATCATTGAGCCTTGCCTTCATAGATTTGTGGATGAGATTGGAGTGCTACTTGAGCATGATTGGTTGAGCCTTTGAGAAGGCTTTTGGGACAGATTTCTAGATAGATTTATGGCAGTTTTTGTGTATGATTGATTGAGCCTTTGAGAAGGCTTTTGGGACAGATTTGTGGATAGTTTTGGGATAACATTTGAGCAAGTTCTTGGTGAGCTTGTTGAGTAGATTTGAGCAGGTTCTTGGTGAGCCTGTTGAGCATATTTGAGCAAGTTCTTGGTGAGCTTGCTAGAGCATATTTGAGCAAGTTCTTGGTGAGCTTGCTAGAGCAGATTTTGGGCAAGTTCTTGGTGAGCTTGCTAGAGAAGATTTTGGGCAAGTTCTTGGTGAGCTTGCTAAAGCAGATTTTGGGCAAGTTCTTGGTGAGCTTGTTGAAGCATATTTTGGGCAAGTTCTTGGTGAGCTTGCTGAACCAGATTTTGGGCAAGTTCTTGGTGAGCTTGTTGAAGCAGATCAGAGGATAGCCTACCTGAGCAGATTAGGATTGCCTAGCTGAGCAGATCAGTGGATTGCCTACCTGAGCAGATCAGGATTGCCTAGTTGAGCAGATCAGTGGATTGCCTTGTTGAGCAGATCAGTGGATTGCCTACCTGAGTAGATCAAGATTGCCTAGCTGAGTAGATCAGTGGATTGCCTACCTGAGCAGATCAGTGGATTGCCTAGCTTTGAGCAGATCAAAGTAATCATTTGTATTGGGATAAGGATCCTTATTTTTGTGTGAAATATTATAAGGAGATTATCTTGTGGAGTACCCCACATTGGGGGAACCACGTTAAATCTTGTGTCTCAATTGTGTGTGGTGATTTGTGCTCTTGCTTACTATTGCTATCTATGTCATTAATGCACACTGCTATATTTGGTTATTGCAATTAAGGACACTAATTGATATTAGTTTGGAAAGAAAGTAAAAAGTGGGTGCTATATTGTTCACCCCCACTCTTAGTATAAGCTTGTGTTCTTCAATCATCTAGGGAGTCAAGGAAAATTTGGGGGAGTGCCTAGATTAAATAGGCTAAGTAGGTTGGAGGGGTTGGGCTAAAAACAAAGAGAGCTGTAACTTATCCCAATTTGGATGATATCGGTTGATTCAATACTGTAACATCCATGTCGTTAGGTAGGTAGAGATAAAACATGTTACAACAAATTTATCATTTTGCTATTTTGGGCCTTTTCAATTTTGGATGAGATCGGACATATGATCTCATACATTTAAGTCCAATAATGATATCGAACATATGATATCAATATCAAACATTCGATCTTACCAGGAAGTTAAAAATTAACTTAATGCGGGCACAAAAAACAAGGTAGGAGGCTAGGAAGGTAATTTTATTTATTTTTTGAATGTTTTTTACTTAGATTAAATTGACATGGGTCAGGTTGTTATAGTATGCATCTGACACATTGGATCTGACGAACTGTGTGCACAAAAATCAAGGTAAGAATGGACATACTTGAGAAAACATGAAAAAAATGATTTTTTTTTATTTTCATTCTCCGTGAGGCCACATGGGAAGGTGGGTGATCCTTTGGGCCCATGTTGTATGGTGGCCCCCCACGCCCACATGGGGGTCATTTATTTAAAAAATATAAAAGGAATAATATACCCCCACGCAAACGTGGGCGGGTATTTCTTTTATTTAGTTTAATAATAGGTGGAGGCCCCCAATGCATACATGGGGGGTCATGTTTTTTATATATTTTAAAAGAGGATTCCTATGGGCCCTTTTTACATGGTGGCCCATAGGGCCAAGTTTGTAATTTTTATTTATTTTATTTAAAAAGGACCTTGTGGGCCATTTTTACATGATGGCCCATGGGTTCCTTATATATATATATATAATGATAAAAAAAGGCCATAAATAAAGAAAAAATATAATAATAATAAATTATTATTATTAATATTTTATTTATTTATTATTATTAATAATAGTTTTATGATAATTATTAAAAGTTTTGAAATAAGTTGTAATATTTTATTTTGGCTAAGGTTAGTTGTATATATAAAATATAAGATAAAGTAGCTGAAAATTACTTTTCTGAAGTTATTTTTTTGCTAACTCCATGATAAATTGTAACAGACTAATATGAAGGTAATTTTTAAGACCACTATCAGGTAGCAAATGAGAGTTTATATGAATACAATAAATTTTATATTCAAAATATCATCATAAGTTCTTGCCAACCTCATTTATTTAGTCCCAAAGTCTGATACAATCTCAAGCTCGTTTTAGATTTATAATTGTGCTAACCAAAGTGTTTTGAATTAAATTAAATTGAATAACGTGGATGGCCTAGATATCGACATGAATATCAACAACTTAGTTTTCATTGACGATGCATCAACAACAAATTATGATTTATATAAATTGAATGTCTCGAGATCCAACAAGAAAGACAATATGAATGACTTGGATTTCATCAGGGATAGAAGAGTGATGATACTTGATTGGCTGAAGAAAAACGATAAGATCTACAACATGGATTTCATCACCAAAAGGAGACTAAAAGACTCAAATCATGCATCCATCTCTTCGAGGTCTAACAAGATCAAAAAACACTTTTTAAATATTTCAAAAGCAACAGTCCTAGGAAAGCATAAACCAACGTGGCACCAATGGGATTTGAGCATGAGAAACAATAGATTTATCAGACGAATCATAGAACTGAGCTTTTATTAGTAAATTTTTATTGTAATTATTAAAGGTAACGTGGAAAAATTCATAAGGATGTACTCAAAGGTATAGTTGAGAGCAAATTAAAACAAGATATGTAAGATATCACCCGTGCCATTATAAACATTATACTAAAAAAAATGATTCCCATTACTAGTGCTATCATAGAAGTTTGAGTGAGAGGACTGAGTCTGAAGAGGTTGAGAATTTATCAAATACAAGGTCTTACATTTTTTAAATAATTAAAGCTATGGAATCCTCCAGTTCACCTCAAGGATTTTTCATGAACATAGAAGATAAGGTTCTGCAGAATACTAAAGCTTGGTTGTATGTCACACTATTTGAAAAACCAATTATAAAGTAGAAAAAAGAAATATTAGCATAGTCAAGGACTAATAAAATAACAATTAAAGATCAACAATAAGAGTTCAAGGACTCAACCATTTACAACTTTGAGAAAATTGAATAGGACTATTGGTGCCATCAGACTCAGCTAAAATATATTTTTAGGAGATCTAAGATAGATAGATACGAAGAAAGCCTTTTTTACAATAAATGGAACAATAATTTGGGGAAGTTAATATATCCTAGGGTTTATCACTTGTCTAATCTCCTATATTGGCTAGTGATGGCGTATGACCCAAAATCCAAAGTCATCCTCAATCACCATAACCCAAATATTTTTAGAATCACAACAAACAATATTCAAAGAGTATTCAAACTCGGTCCAACAAATCATGACCTAAATACAAAAGGTAATTTCATTAAATTCCACATTTATGATTAATACTAAATTTTATCCCAAGATGTTTGGTTTTGATTATTGGGTATCTTACAAATTCCCCATTGAGAAAGTCATGCTTATAAATTAGGCCAAGGACTATGTAGACATGATCAATATCATATGTAGGGAGGTCATGCAACAATTTATGTAGTACTCTCTCCTTATCCATATCATTTTAGGACAATGAGATGCATGTACAATCTAGTCCTCAAGAGGAATAGACATAAAGCTAGTTCAAGAGAAGCTCCCTTGGATCCATGAGGGCTAGTCTAGTTATAATAAGTTCCTTGGGAGATTTTTTATAGTCATTCATTATCATTTGTATTGTAAAATTTTGCCTAGGCTCAACTCTGGAGTGGCCTCATTTTTACAGCAAAGGAAAGCAGAATATTTCTTTTTAATAAAATATTTTACATACATTAGGCTATTTGGAGCAAAACTACCCTAAAAAGTACTCTCAAAATGTTATCCGATTTGACTAGCTATGCTAGAGATTGCCAGGAAAATAGCTAAAGAGGCTAAAATAAGGGTTTTTAGGTAGAAAACAAGACTCCCATGGCTTGAATTTCCTTTCCAACTGGGACATTACATTTATAAATGCTACTATAGCTTGCTCAAGGCTATCTGGAGAATGGATGAATATGGATTTGCTGAGATCACTTGGAAGGCTTATGATCCAAACATGCATTATGATAAAAATATAAAAAGTAATTAAAGTCCATATGAGGTATCAAGAAGATCCATTTGAATATGCCATGCAAAGAGCAATCATAAACAAAATGCCATTTATTTATGTATGAATGATTAAAGAAAGAACTTTCACCCAAATAGAAATAGTGGGTAGTTATAGGCCTAAGATAAATGTACTCAGAATAAACACCATTGAATCTATTGCTCCATTGATTCTTGTGACATAGCCTGAAGAGTTTGAATATCCCTTCCTCAAAGTAATTAAAAAGGATCTAGAATAATTTTAAATAGTAATACAAGAGGTCAAATCCATTGATAAAGAATAGATTTAGTAGGGTTCTAAAGAGGGAAGTCCCCAAAAGAAGATTGAGCAACCTTCTCAGGAATAAGACACTAGTGGAAGCATATCAAGAGTTAAAAAAAGAAAATAATTGCTTGTTGCCACTCCTCAAATTTTGAAACTGAATATAGTTGAAGAGATTGACAAAATGATAATGAATCCCAAAAAAACCTAGAATTGGCAATTGACTTGCCTGATATAGTCCCCTCACACCTGGAGATAGATAATGAAGAACATAAGATTTCTAATATTTTCATGTAGAATATTAGTCAAGCTAGAGGACAAAAAATTTATTGAGAGCACTTTTATGAGACTCCTAGCTCTAGATCACCACCAAAGAAGAAACTAAGGATAGAATCTGGATTAGTGGTAGATCCAACAGTCCACAAGGTTTCAAGAAAAATATTGAGATATTTAGATTGAACAATATTGCAAACCATCTGATCTTAATTATCGATAACACACATCATCCATAAAGCTTTTCAAAGATTTTAAAATTAGCCCTACCATTGGTTAAAGTGTAACTTAAAATCTAGAGAAAAAATAAACATGCACCCAGAGCATCAAAATATCACTACTGACAATGTAGCAACCATACAACCTTACCATTATTCATTATGAGAACTATTGTTGATCAATGATGATGTGAACAATCAAATGACTCACAAGAATTGGAGGAAGACTCAGATGGTGTAGTATTGAAAAGTCTTGCCAACCATTCAATCTCAATGATTGACGGCCCAAGAAAAAGATGCAGACAAGATGAAGATCAGGAGAATCTTCGCTAGTCATCTGATCAAAGGAGAAGCAGGTTAATCTAACATGCAACAATTTTGAAAATAATGGTAATATCCCTTTAAATTTTTCCACCAACCTTTCACTCACTCACAACAAAGAACTCCTATGGCAAGTAAACTATATATAGGAATTAGTGGTTGATGATAGTATTACTTTATCTTATTTTAAATTGTAATTTTTCATGTAAACCATTTTTTTTTAATGATAAGATCTTCTATAAACCTCTATATAAAATTCCAAAATATAAAATAGAGCTATACAAATATTTCTATATATATAGATCTTTGAGGCTTGGCAAATAGTTAAGAGTACATAACTTTACCAAAATCTATACATATACAAACACCCTCGGGGTTAGGATAACTAGTTAAAAGTAAAAAAAAATTATATAATTATTCAAATTTTAGGTTTGTAAATCTTATATAATACTCTTATATTATCATAATACAATATAAATAAAACCTGTTTAAATTTGGGAGAGGGAAGGGCTCTGCAAGAGACATCCTTTGTAAGTCCTGTTTCACTTTCCTGCAACCCTTCCTCAACCCTATCCCAGGCACCTAATCCTATCCCAGCTTCCCTGGAACCTCGTTTTCCCATCCTACATGACATGAAGGTGTTGCATAAGATCTCCTTTGGGGGAAGATCAATGTTCCATTGTTCTACCCCTTTCCTTACCCTATGGTGGGAAGATCATTGTTCCATTGTTCTGCTCCATTGTTCTGTCCATTTTCCTTTGGTGTCTAGGTCTTGGGATGGTTTTAGGTTCTTCCCTAGGACTTTTCCTAGGTTTTTTGGATTATTCAAGGTTTTTCCTTGAATTATCTTTTTTTCTCAGGTTGTTTCTGGAAGTCTTCTTGACATTTACTCTTAGATTATCTTTAGTTGTGGAATGTTGGGTCTGAGGAAATTTGGCTTCATAGGCATTTTTGCACACCATCATTTTGGTTTAGAGAGGACCATGCACTTTATACCATGACTCTTCTATTTGGAATCGAGGTGGTGGATCTAGTAGGATTTCAGTTCCTTTCATTGCTTAAGGGAGGAACTCTGTATTTCTTGCTGTTATATCCCTACAATACTTCCTCATCTATGTCATTGAAGTTGTTCGTTGGTGGTGCTAAAGACTATCTGGGATGCCTGGTTGCTTCCTTTTTCTTTGGGATCTATCGTCTACAACCGAGCTTCCTCGTGACTCATTACTTTTGGGTTCATGTGGAACTTTCCCACCTATGTCCTTCATATGTGTTGTTTTGCTGCTACTGCATCCTCTTCTGGACCGGTGTTTTTGAAGACTTCCTTTTTTCTACTTGAGGACTCCATGGCCTAGTGATTTCCTCTTGATGTTGATCCATTGATGCGCCATATTTCAGTCTATTGATCCATTGCATGAGGATTTCATGGCCTACGGAATTCCTCAATATACTACTTCATCTTTTAGGCATTCAAGGGATTGGTTTTTTTCTTGTTTTCATGATCCTTTGCCATCCCTAGGTGTTCCCCATCCCTTTTTTGGCAATATTTGCAGTTTTTTTATTCCTTTTCTCCACCCATTTGTTTATGGTGGGTGTTCTATTTCAGACTAGTTTTCCCCTACATGGGAAGTAGTTTCCTTTCAGTTTCTAGTTTCCCAAGGATGGTTTCTGGTTTTCCCACCCTTGGGAGGATTCAAATTTCAAATTTTGGCACTCATGTCCTTTTCCCACCTATGGAAAGTTTTATTTTTTTTTGGCAGATTGGGCGATTTAGAACTTTTTCCTGTCCTTGGAATGCTTCAAATTTCTTGCTTGGTGCCTAAAATTTCAATTTTTTTGTTCTAGCAGGCTTTCCTTTCTTGCTCAATTTTCGGCTTCCATCCTGATCTTGCTTCCTTTGTGCCATCCTTTGTGATTTCCTAAATATTTTCCTCTGGTGCTTTCCTATTTTAGTTCCTTCTGGCTTTCCTCAAGCCTGTCCTATTTTCCTTCCTTGGACGTCTTCCTTTTGATGTATTCATGTTTCAATGTAATCAGGTTTTGGGATCCTTGATAAAAACCCATATTTAACTAATAAAAAAAACTATTTAAATTTCATAAAAACTATTAAAAAATATTAATATATAAACCATATATCTCTATAAACATTTCTTAATATAATATGGTTAATAATATAATATATCAACAACCGAACACCAAACTTTTTAAGGATATGAAGGCAAAAACGTAAACAGATTCCTGGTAACAACTGAATCAAGCACCATGCAGCTGCCTCGGAACGTAGTTGAAGTTGGGATAGCTAGGCACATTTCTATGAAGGAAAAGGGTAAAATCTCATAGCTTTATTTTGATTCTCATTTATTGAATAATGTGAAAGAGCAATGAATAATCTTGGCCCATGCAAAATAGGCTTTGGAAAAGTGAAAACAAAAAAAAGTGGTCAATGATTGAAAAGGAGCCACTTAGGCTGTTTGACGAGGGAAAATGATCAATGATTGCAAGTATTGACTAGGGAAAATGAATGTTAAAAAATTTGCATGGTTTTAGTAGAGGCCTCTATACTCAGATATTTTAGAATATTTTCATAAAGACCAAAACATATTTGAAGGATTCAATATCCCACCTCCTATGTTAGTTTCTATAATACATTAAACAATGTGAATTTGCAGTTTTTTGAATTCGTCGAGCTGGAGAACGGTTGGTAAAAGTTTTGGTTTACATAGAAAAGAGGAAGATACATATTACTAGATTACTACAAAAAAATATAGAATTTTATTCATTAAGATATTATTTTTCAAATCTGTTAAGTTTAATGTCTACAACAGGAAGCTTTGGAAGCTTTTAGAAGTCGTAAAATATTTACATGCAAGCTTGTTTGTTTAAGAATAATTTTATTTTAATATTCTTTTTGGTGTGTTTAAGAGTAAGACCACAAGTCACTGGGCTATATTTTTTCCTTTTCATCAGAATAACTATAATTGTTTCCACAAAACATAAATATGATAAAGTTGGACATTAAACAATATTTTTAACATTTTCCTCCTTAATGTTTAATATAGTAACACCTTAT
This sequence comes from Wollemia nobilis, assembly GCA_028583015.1. Lineage (NCBI taxonomy): Eukaryota > Viridiplantae > Streptophyta > Pinopsida > Araucariales > Araucariaceae > Wollemia > Wollemia nobilis. Next base: position 2,971,610 of record JAQPPZ010003090.1, on the reverse strand, counting down.
GTCTGTCTCATCCTTATAAAATTTTCTTGTGATAATTTTTTAGTAAACACATTAACGTGTTTGTTCCTAGTTTTGCAAAACTTCAGTTCAACTTGATCTTTTGTCACAATATTTTTTGATAAAGTGATATTTGATATCAATAGTCTTAGTAAAATTGTGGAAGATCGGATTATTTGATATTGAAATTATAAAGTTATAGTCATAATGAATAATTGTTGCCACATTTTTCTCATGCCTCAAATCTACTAAAATTCTCTTCAAAATTACTTGACATGAAGTTGATGTCACTGTAACTTCTGTTTTTGATTGTTGATAGTGAAACCATTGACTGCTTCTTTGAAGACCAAAAAATTAAAATATACAAATCCTAAAGTACTTTCTCAATCATCAATAGATATTGTCCAATAATTGACTGTTTATCCAACCGACCCAAAGTTATTACTTAAAGTATACAAAATATCAAAATTACATGTACCACGAACATACTTGAGTCTTTTTTATTGAATGAAAATGAAACTAGTAACTTAACTATTGTATAGTATAGCATCTATCTTTTTACTACCATCATTCTTGACTAACTTCTCACTCACATTCAAGGGTGTGTTCATTGGTTTGCAAATTTTTATTCTAAACTTGTCAAGTAAATCAATTGCATACTTTTCTTGTGAGATAAAAATATCATCATTCAACTATTTTACTTCTAGGCCATGGAAGTAATGCATTAACTCCAAATCTATCATTTCAAATTCATTATTCATGGTATTTTTGAATTCCTTCATTAACACTTTTCTAGTGTTAGTGTAAATCAAATCATCAACGTACAGATAGACAATAAGTAAATCATTAGTACCTCTAGATTTGAGATAGAGTGTGGGTTCAATTTTGCTCTTGTTGAAGTTATTTTATGAAATACCCATCTATTTTAATGTACTAAGCTCTTGGTGCTTGCTTTAATCCGTAAAGAGCTTTCTTCAACATGTAAACCTTTTGTTCTTGTCTTGCAACTTTATAACCTAGTGGTTGTTCAAAAAATACTTCTTCATCCAAGAAACCATTCAAAAAAGTTTATTTAATATCAAATTGATATATTAACCACTTACATTGTGCTTCCAATGCCAAAAATGTTCTTATTGTATCCAATCTTGCAATAATAACATAGGTTTTATTGTAATATGAACTTGGTTGTTGTGAGAAGCCTTTAGCTACTAACCTTACTTTGTGTCTTTCAATGGATCTATCATATTTATATTTTGTTTTATATACCAACTTTACTCTAATGACATCCTTTTTTGGTGGAGGATCTACTAACTCTCATGTTTCATTCCTTTCTATGGTAGTAATTTCCTCATGCATTTATTTACACCAGAATTCATGCTTCACTACATCTTTAAAATGTCTTGGTTCCACTTGAATATGAGATAATAAAGGAAAATTCACAATTGAATTAAGACTAGTAGTTTCTTTAAAAATTTCTTTGAGAATGTTTACCTTCCTTGAAGAAGAAATAGATGAAGGAGATGTTGAACTTGATTAAGTAATAACAATAGAACTTTAGTTGTTGCTTGTGTTGGTAGAATAAGGTGAAGCATCTTGTTTTGTATCCATAATTACTAGTTTTTCTTGTTGCACATTTTTGTTCCATTGCCATGCTTTATTTTTAGCAAAAATTACATCATGACTAGCTATCAAGTTCTCTATCACTAGATTATATAGAATGTAACCCTTTGTCTCCTCATTGTAGCCAATAAAATATATTTTTTATTTTTATCATCAAGTTTTTATCTTCTCTTTGGCTATATGAGCATAAGCAATGTAAACAAACACCTTAAGATGAATCACAGCAGGTTTTCTTCCACTCTATGTTTTATAAGGATTCAAATTATTTATACTTGTTAGATATTTATTTATCAAGTAAACATATGTGGGTATTTATTTTACCCAAAAAGTATTTATAAGACCCTTGGCCTTGAGCATGCTTATAGAAAATATTTCTAATAAGTCAAAATTAAAGTGTTTGTAGAAATATCCAAACACTAAAATGAATGTCATAAAAGGCAATTAAAATAACATGAAATAAAATGTAAGGAAATTCATGTAAATATCATGTAAATGCAGTCGTCATGCAAATCTTAATTAATCATAAGGTTTTCTAAGGTTGACAATGTAATTAGTTGGACAATTTTGTAACAACGTCCTAGAATTGGTTATGGCAACCACCAGGACAATGCTTTAAATAGGCCCCCTATTTTCATTTCTTAGAAATTCCATGCTAGGGACATGCATTGCAAAGGTGTAACAATGTAAGTCTGAGATGATGAGACTGAATGTAATAATCAAATTGTGAATTGTGTATCTTGAGTCATTATGATAATTCAAGCATAACCATCTTATTCTCCAAATTGTCTCTCATGTGTGATGATGAGTGCTAGGGTAGAATATTGCACAAATATGAATGTTGTTGTAGGTTGAAAAACTTATATGGAGAAGGGTTGCAAACATCATCTAGAGTATAACTAGTTTGAAGTTACAAATATTGTCAGAGAAATGTAATGTCATCAAAATGAGTCAATATTGTTAGGAAGCATTTTCTCTCACAAGAAATATTTTCATTGTCATGGAGTCTTCTAACTAGTCACTATCATAAATAGTGTACCATCATATTGACCATCCTCAGCCTAGGATGTTGTCATGCCAAAGAGTTATCGTCTGACTTGTATTTCCATTTGAGGATACACCTACTGACTAAAGCTTAGTTACTGAATTGAGGAAGATATCTAAAATAAAGTATTTTGTTGAATATTGCAACTCCTTGGTCCAATAACTATCATTCCCTCATCCTTGAGAATTCTTATTTTTATGCTACATTTGGCATCATTTCCTAAACAAGTACGAGCCAATAGAAAGCATCAAGTGTGATAAACGAGGAGGTGAATGATAAATTCAAGGTTATAGTGATGACAAAGAATAAATCATATAACAAATTCAGAGCAACTTGAGGAAAAGTGAAAGACAAGCTAACCAAGGAGTGCAAATTGAAAAATATTTTACATAAAGTGTAGGTGGAAAGAGTGTGGAACCCTCTAGATAATGAATTTTTGAGAGCCAAAATCTAAAGGTGGAAAATGCTATTGCTAACATTGGTGAACAAGTGCAAGAGGAGTAACCCTAAATAGTCAAGGAGAACGTTCACATGACTGAATATGCTAACATAGGAAGCATATAAAGAAATGAAGGGTGGATGGTAAAACCTGAGATAGAAGAGAGGAGTTTTCCAATAGGTGCAAAGGATGGGAGTTAGGTACGAAAGCAACCATGAATGGGCACTTGGGAAGATAGACCAGAACCATGTATTATATATTCATAAATAAGATCATGAAGCATCGATGCACAAGAATTGGGATGAGCACTATTTGAAAGAGAAGCACCAGAGCAATAATTTTAACCACCAACTATAGAAAGAGAGTGGGATAAGATCCCACAAGAACCTTTATTAAGTGATGAGGAGGTTAAAGTTGACCTAATGGAAAACATCACAATTAGAGAAGATGAATTTAAATGCCCACCCTTTACTATAGAGGGAAAATATAATCTAGCAAGACATATTGGTACTTGCACTACCATATAGAGAGAAAATGGGGTGACACGGCACGATGAATAGTTACAAATGTTTCTTGCTATACTATAAGATATGACAATAGATTGGTACATGAAGAGAGAAAGTATGCAAGCCTTTTGCCAATGGAACATTATGCAAGAAGAATTTATAAATAAATTTTAACCACTGAGGGAAGAAACTGAAATTATAATAAAAATTTAAACCATGAAACAAAAGAAGGAAGAAGATGTCAAGACCTATAATAGAAGACTAAAGCATTTAACCAATAAAATACAAATACCACCTATTGATGCGTTGGTAAAATGATGGTTCATTGATGGGTTATTGCCTAAATATAGGAAGAAAATGAAGGGTGTACCATCTTCCACATATGCAAAAGCATTAGAGAAGGCAAAGAATTTTGAAAGTGAAGCAAAGTAAATAATGGTTGAAATCGTAGGGTATCCTCAAAGTGAAGAATTAGATAGTGACATCGATGATAAAGTATAAAGTTATATCCATTATTGTTGGATATATTACATTATTTGACCCCCTTGTAATAATATTTTAGTAGATGATTTATATTTTATATAATGTGTGTCAATATGAGAGTTTTATCTTTATGAAAAGAATATGAAATGTTGCATCTCCTGAATGAAAGAGGAAAGCAATAGTTAGAGAACTAAAAGACATGAAAAATAATATATTGGAGGTAAAGCTCCATGCAATGTAATCTATCTATATCATTAATGTAATATTTGTATATAGTGTTCATCTGAATTATATATTGTGAGATATTCCCTCTAATATATTGTTGTAATTTTCTTATTGAGCTTCATTGTTAGTAGCATTGATTTAATTTATCTTTATATCCTGGATACAACTTTCTATGAGTCAATCTATTCAAAAATCTAATAGTGGCATCAGAGCCAGTAAACTCTAGAGTATTTACAAAATATTTACCATATGACAACAAGCCCATAAAAATTTGTGAAACCAATTTAAGGAGGAAATATTTGGTAAGAAATTTGTCAAATTTTGAGAAGTATTTTTTAAAAACTTCAAGATATTGATAATAATGAAGAAACAAGCCAACTAAAGAGGCCAAAGTTGAAGATAAAAATAGTGAATTGAAGAGGAGATATAGGATTAAAAGAGGCCACCAATTGAAATTTGTGTAGGCAACCATTAAATAATTGCAGGTAATAAAAATAAGACATTGAAGTTTTAGTTTTTGAATCTATAATTTGGAGCTATGTTATTGCCATTAAACCTGCACCAAATTGCAATAAATTATAGAGAGTAAGGAGAAGAGAAAAGATGAAAATAAGAGCCAAGTATGGAGTAGAACAAAGTTCAGTAAGAGACAAGAAAACTAGGCAAGAAGTTATGTAGGAAAGGGAGTCTAGTCACCATGGAGAGTGAGTTAAAGCTATAAGGAGTGCCACTCAGAGGATAATGATTAAGATTCAAGGATGAGAGGGTAGAACATTGTCATTGAGAAGATAGAACCATCGAGCAAATGAAGAGCCACCAAGTTAAAAGGAGAAGACATCGAGCTAAGAGGAGGAGCACAATTTTTACAACCATCAAATATTGGAAGAGCTACCATAAGCTCCATATTGAGGAGTAGAATCATCATCGATAAGTGTTGGAGCGTGATTAGCAAAAGAGGCACATTTGGATGTTGAAAATACGTAGAAAGGAAAATCAATTGATAGGGTTTGTAATAGTTATAATAAGGAGTTAAAATTTGTCATTATTAATTGCCAATATGTAGGAGAAAATATGGCATTCAATGCTTGGTAAGGTGAGGATGTTACACAACCGGTTGAGCATTGAGAAAGGAAGGAGAGTGTAGAAAAATCGAGTGCCAAATAAAGTCATAATGGCACCAAGAAAAGAATGAGCATTGAAGAGAGCCTAATATCCATTCATTGTGTTCATTGAGAATTTGAAGAAACTTTATGCCACTTGACACATTGAAGAAGGAGCGCTAAATGTCATTAGAGGAAGAGAACACATTTTAGAATATTTTTAAGAGTTAATTTAAAGTTTTCGGAATTATTTTATTTGAAATTCAATTCATATAGAAATATTTGCAAATAATTTAATTTGGAGAGATAAGGAATTCTACTTCAAAATTAGGAAAATATTAAATTTGTAAACATTCTTATTTTATAGTTTCTAATTTCTAATTTGGGAGCCATAAGGTATTTAACTTCAAAATAGATTTTTGAAATTTAGAATTTATTTAATCATACATTCAAAACTTAGGGAGTTATAATGTAGCCAACTTTAAAGTATTATGGTAAATAAAAAGCAAATGAAAAAGAAAACAAACGATCAAAAAATAAAAATAAAAAAACAAGAGTTGTCAAAAGCAATTGAAGTAGAAAAATTATGTTTTTAAGAAGAACCAATATACATTGAAGATGACTCACTAGAAAATACTAAGAAAATTTTGGAAAAATTAAAATGTTGTACTCAAAATATGATAGAAAATTTTGAAAATCAAGAGAATACATCAATGAAGGAAAAGAATGTCTTGCAATCAATCATGAGAGAAACCAATGATGAAAGTTTTTCAATGCTAAAAAATTATCTAAGTTCAAAACTTGATTAAGGAGTTAAAGAATCTAAATATATTTTCACATTACCTTATGATATAGGAAGGATAATGTATATGGCATTAATTTGTAATAAAATTCTCATAGACAAGAATAGAAAGGAAGATGAAATGACTACAAATTTAGAAAATAAACTTGTTGATATTATTAGTGAAGCAGAATAAAAATAATTTTCAATACTTCAAAGATGCATGCAATATGCTCTTAATTATGCTAATAACTATTGTGAAAATAGTGTTACAATACATGTTATTCTATGAAGAATAATCTACAAGGGAATAATCACTAGAAATATTTCCAAAATTAGAAAGAAAGGAAAAGTTGAAAAATTAGGGAACAAACCAATGATGAAATATGTTTCTTGTGATACAAATTATATAAGGCCCATGATGTTAGATGCATGTTGTGATATTAGTGATCATTATCAAAAGGAAAAAGATGAAATTTTTGATGAAAACGAATATTGTGATGCAAGCAATGATACTTGTGATATAGAATTCATGACAAATATAGAAGAACATGTTATAAAAATAGATGTTATATGTGATACAAGTGATTTGAATATAGTTTGTGATTGTTCAAAAAAGGTTAATGCTATCAGAATTGATGTTGATATAGATTCAAAATATGATAGATAATGATGCTCATAGTTGTATTGATATTGATAGATATCAATCTAATGATATCTTTGGTTATTTTGAAAAGAATACTAAAGGATTTGGTTCAAAGTTGTTAAATAAAATGGGATATAAAAATACAGGTTTGGGAAAACATGAAAAATAAATAAAAACCAATTGTTGTAGAAATAAATTATAAGACCAAAATGTGAAGGTCTTGGATATATATGATAGATGAACATTAAGGAATCAAAAATTAAATTTATGATAGGAAATAGTAACATCAAATCTATGATATGGATTGATAGAATAAATAATAATGAAGGAATATAAAAAATAATTTTTAACAGAGAATAGATGTAACCATTGTAGTAGACATGGACACAATATAGAGAGATGTTGGAATATCCATATTTGTAAAAATTGTGGTGGACATAATCACTCACAAATATTTTATCTATAAAAAGAAAAGAAAGAGTACAGAGTAAAAGTGGATTGTGGATGGATAAACATAGATGAAAGAGATAAGATAAAAGGATTGTTGTATAGTTTTTACATAAGGAAACCAATTATGATTAAAGTTAGCTAATTCGCCCGCCGCGCCCCCCCCGCCCGCCCCCCCGCGCCCCGCGCCGCCCCGCCGCCCCGCCCCCCGCGGCGCCCGCGCCGCGCGCGCGCCGGCCCCCCGCGCGCGGCCGCCGACCGCCGCCGCCGCGCGCGCGCGCCGCCCGGCGCGCGCGCCGGCCCCGCGCGGCGCGCGCCGCGCGCGGCCGCGCGACGCGCGGGGGGGGCGCGCGCGCGCGCGCGGCGGCGCGCGCGCGCGGGCGGCGCGGGGGCCGCGCGCGCGGCGCGGGGGGGGCGGGGGCGGGGGGCGCGGGGGGGCGGCGGAGGGGGCGGCGGGGGGCGGGCGGGGCGGGCGGGGGCGGCCGGGGGCGGGGCGCGGGGGGGGGGGGGGGGGGGCGGCGCGCGGCGCCGCGGGGGCGCGGGGGGGGGGGGCGGGTGGGGGGGCGGGGGCGGGGGGGCGGGCGCGGGCGGCGCGGGGGGCCGCGCGGGGCGGCGGGCGCGGCGGGCGGGGGGCGGGCGGGGGGGGCGCGGGGCGGCGCGGCGGCGCGCGGGCGGGGGCGGGGGCGCGGCGGGGGGGCGGGGCGCCGCGCGCGCGCGCGGGCGGGGGCGGGGGGCGCGCGTGGGGGGGGGGGCGGGGGGGCCGGCGGGGGGGCGGGGGCGCGGCGGGGGGGGGGCGCGGGGGGCGGGCGGCGCGGCGGCGCGGGGGCGCGCGGGCGGGGCGCGGGCGCGGGGGGGCGGCGCGGGCGGTGGGGGCGCGCGGGGCCGGGGCCGGGGGGCGCCGCGGGCGGCGGGCGTGGCGGCGGGGGGGGGCGGGCGCGCGCGGGGGGCGGGGGCGGGGGTGGGGGGGGGGGCGGCGCGCGGGCGCGGCCGGGCGGGCGCGGGGGGGGGGGCGGCGGGGGGGGGGGGGGGGGGGGGCGCGGGGGGGGGCGCGGCGCGGCCGCGCCGGCGGGGCGGGGGGCGCGCGGGCGGGGGGGGGGGCGGGGGCGGGGAGCGGGGCCGGCGGGGCGGGGCGGGGGCGCGGGGGGGGCGGGGGGGCGGGGCGGGGGGGGGGGGGGCGCGGGGGGCGCGGCGGGGGGGGGGGGGGGGGGGGGGGGGGCGGCGGGGCGGGGGGGGGGCGGGGGCGGGGGGGCGGGGGGGGGCGGGGGGCGCGGGGCGGGGCGGGGGCGGGCGGGGGGGTGCGGGCGGCGGCGCGGGGGGGGGGGGGCGCGCGGGGGGGGCGGGGGGGGGGTGCGGCGGGCGTGGGGGGGCGCGGGCGGTGCGGGGGGCGGGCGGCGGCGGCGGGGGGGCGGGCGGCGGGCGGGGGGCGGGGGCGAGGGGGTGCGGGGTGCGGGGGTGGGGGGGGGGGGGGGGGGGGGGGGGGGGTGGGGGGGTGGGGGGCGGCGGGTGGGCGGGGGGTGGGGGCGGGTGCGGGGGGCGGGGGGGGGGGGGGGTGTGCGGGGGGGGTGGGGGGGGGCGGGGGTGCGTGGGGGGGGGGGAGGCGGGGGGGGGTGGGGGGGGGGGGGCGCGCGCGCGGGCGGTGCGGGGGGGCGGGGGGGGGTGGGGGGGGCGGGGGGGGGGGGCGTGGGTGCGGGGGGGGGGGGGGGGGCGGGGGGGGGGGGGGGCGGGGGGGGGGGTGGGGGGGGGGGGGCGGGGGGGGGGCGGGGGGGGGGGGGGGGCGCGGGGGCGGCGGCGGGGGGGGGGGGCGCGGTGGGGGTGGGGCGGGGGGGGCGGGGCGGGGGCCGGGGGGGGGGCGCGCGGGTGGCGGGGGGGGGGGGGGCGCGCGGCGGGCGCGGGGGCCGCGTGGCGGGGGGGCGCCGTCGGCCGGGTGCGCGCGCGGGCGTGCGTTGCCGCGGTCGGTGGCGGGCGTGTGCGGTGACGCCGCGTGCCCGCCGTGGGTGGTGGCTGTGCTGCGCGCGTGGCCGCGCGCTGCCTTGGCGCCTCGCCCCTGCCCTTGGCCGTCGTGGCTCGTCGCCTGCCCGCGTCGCCGGTTTCTCCCCTTCGTTGTCCCGTGTCCACGCCCCGCCCCCCCCGCCGCCCTCCCCTCGGCGCGATCGTCCGGCGTCGCCGCGCGAGGGGTGGGCCCGCCGCGGGGGCGCGGGCGGGGAGGTGCGAGCGGGTCGCGTGCGCGCGGTGCGCCGTCGCGTGAGGGCCCGGGTGCGGTGGTGTGGCGCGCGGGCTGCGTGTGGGCGGGCGGCGGCGGTGGTGTGGGGTGGTGGGGTGCGCGGTGGCGGGGTGTGGGGAGGGCGGGTAGGCTGGAGGGGGGGAGGGAGCGTGGGAGTGGAGGGGTGAGGGGGGGGGGGGGGGGGAGGGGGGGGGGGGGGCGGGGGGGGGGGGGGGGGTTGGGAGGGGGGTGGGGGGGGGGGGGGTTGGGAGAGGGGATGGGGGGGTGGCGCGTGGGCTGAGGGAGGGGTGTCGGGGGAGGCGGTGTGTCGGGTGGGGGGGAGCGGTCTGGGGGGGGTTGCGACGAGGCGACGGCGGGCGCCGGGCAGCGGACGCGTCCGGTGCGCCGCGCGCGGCGGTGGGGCCCGCGGCGCGTCCGGTGGCTGCGCCGCCCCCCGGGTGGCGCCGCCGCCCTGGCCCGCGCCTGCCGCGCGCTCCTCCCCCCCGCGCCCCCGGCGCACATGCTCGCGTCGCGCCGCTGGCCTGTGGTCCGTGGCTTCGCGTGTGCCTCCCGTGCGCCGCCGCCGCGTGTGCGGCGGCCGCGGGTGTGGGGGGGTCGCGAGTGCGTGGCGTGGGCGAGGCGGGGCCGCGTGCGTGTGTTGCGCCGCGGGGGTGGGTTTTTGGTGGGTGTGATTTGTGTGTGGGTTGGGGGGGGGGCGTGGGGGTGTGGGCGGTGGCGAGGGGGGCCCGGGTGGGGCCTTGGGGACGTTGGTTGGGTTGGGGTCGGGACGTGACGGGGAGATGGCCCCGCGCCCCCCCCTTAGCGCCCGCGCCCCCGGGAGCGAGGCCGCGCGCCCCGTCGTCCCCCTGGGCAGCGCGCCCCCCCCCCCGGCTCCGCGCGCCCTCACACTCGCGCCGTCGCGGCGGGCCGCGCCTGGTGGTGGGTGCGCGCGGGTGGTGAGTGATCGTCTTGGCTGTTTGGGGTGGATGGTGCTCGGCTGGGAGGTTTGTTGGTGAGGAGGGGATGAAGAGGATTGGGGTTTGGGAGGGGGAGGTGGGGGTGTGGGAGGGATTGGGTGGTGGCGTGGGGAGGAGTGGGGGGGAGAAGGAGGTGAGGGAGGGACGACTAGTAGAATGTGGGGTAGAAGATGGAAGAATGAGTGGAAGAGTGGGAAGACAGAGAGGAGGGTGGGGAGGGGAGTGGGGTGGTGGGGGGTGGAGAGGGGGGGGGCGAGGATGGGTGGAGGGGCCGTGGGAAGAGAGAGGCGGGCGGGGCGCGGCGCGCGGGGTGGGGCGGCGTCGTGGGCGGCGGGCGTGAGGTGCGCGGGGGAGGGGGCGAGGGGCGAGAAGCCGAGGGGGGAGGGGGGGGGGGGAGGGAGGGAGCGGGGGAGGGAGGGGGGGGAGGGGGGGAGGAGGGGAGGGGGGAGGGAGGGGGGGAGGGGGTGGTGGGGGGGCGGGGGCCGCGGAGGGGCGACGCGAGCAGAGGCGGGAGGGGGGAGGGAAGGGAAGGAGGGGAGAGGGAGAAGGGGGGGGAGGGGGAGAGGGGGGGGAGAAGGGGGGGGGGGAGGGGGGAGGGGGGCGGAGCGGGGCGGGGGGCGGCGAGCGAGGGAGGAGGGGCGGCGAGGGCGCCCGCGGGCCTGAGCGGCCAGCGGGGGCCCGCGCCGCAGCCGCCCCCCCCCCCCGCGACGACGCGCCCCCCGCGCCGCACCCCGCTGCCGAGGGGGAGCGCGGCCGCGGCGCCGCACCCCTCGACTCGACCTCGCGCCCCCCCCCGCGTGCAGCGCGCGCCCGGGTCGCGCCCCCGGAGAGGCGCGCGGGAGGGGGGGGGAAGGGACGGGGGGCGGGAGAGGAGTGCGGAGCTGCGTGCCAGCCGGGCCGCCGCCGACGGATGCGCGCGGGACGGGGCGCGACCGGAGGGCGCGGTCAGGCGCAGAGCGAGGATGGGCGGAGGGGCGAGCGGTAGGGGGGGCGCGTGGGTGCGGTCCCGGTCCGGGGGCGGCGTGGGGGTTGTGCGGCCCCCCCCGCCGCCCCGCCGTGGCCGCGCGGCGCGCGCCCCGCCCCCCCGCGCTCCGCCCCAGGCCCGGTGCGCGTACTGGGAGAGGCGTGCGGGCCCCGCGCCGGGACGGGAGCCGCGGCCGGCCGGCGGGGGGCGGGGGCGGCCGTGCCTGAGGACGACGGGGGAGGAGGGCGCGGCGCCGCGGGCAGGGCCCGCGAGGGCGCCGGCGTCGCGGCCGCGGCGCGGCCCCGGCCGCCGCCGCGGCCCCGCCGCCGCGGCGGCCCGCGCGGGCCGGGGGTGGCGCGAGAGACGTCGTCGATGGGGGGGGGGATGATGCGTGGGCGGGATAGCTGGTGGCGAGCGCCTCCCGACGCGGCCGCGCCGCGCTCGTGCCTCGGCTGTCCGCGCCGGCTGCGCGGCGTTGCTGGTGCGTCCACGGTGCCGTCGATCGTGCGGGTTCGCCTCCCGCTCGGGGCGGCTACCAGCCCGACAGTGCGCCCGCGTGGGGCGCCGGTTAGGGCGAAGGTGTGTGTCCGAGGAGGAGGGCGGGGGACGGAGGGGAGGGCCGGGGACCGGGGGCGGGGGGGGGGGGAGCGAGCGCGGGGGGAGCGGCGGGGGGGCGTGGGAGGGGCCGCGGGCCGGGCGCCCGGGCGCCGGAGCGGCGCGGGCGGGGGAGGCGGCTCGGCGCGCGGCGGCGACGCCCCGCCCACGGGACGCTCGCGCGACTCCCCGCCGCCCGCCGGACCGCGGAGGCTGCGCCGCTGGGCGGCGCCCCGCGGGGCGAGGGCGCCCGCCGGCCCCGGGGGCCGGGCGCCCGCCGGGCGCGGCCGCCGCGCGGGGCGGGGCGGGCGCGGGGGGGGGGGCGGCGCGCGCGGGGGGGGGGGTTCGGCCGGTGGGGGGCGCGCCTCGCGGCGCGGCGCGGCCCCCCCCGGCGGGCGCGGCCCGCCGCGGCGCGGCGCGGGGGGCGGGACGGAGGGGGAGGGCGGGCGGGCGCGGCGGGGCGGCGGGTGGCGGCGCCCCCACGGCGCCGCCCGCCCCGCCCGCCCGCGCGCCCGGGCCCCCGCGCGACCCCGCCGACCCTCCCCGCCCGCGGAGCGCCCGCCTCCGCCCCCCCCGCCCCCCGCCGCGCCGCGGGCGGGCGGGGCGGCGCGCGGGGGGCGGCGGGCGAGTGCGGGCGGGCGGGCGGGGGGGCGCCGCCCCGCGCCGCCCCCCCGCGCGCCCGCGACGCGCGCCGCCCGGGGAGCGCGAGGGCGCGCCCCGGGCCGCCCCGCCGCGCCGCGCGCGGGGGGGGGGGGGGGGGGGGGGGGGGGGGGGCGGGGGCGGGGTGGGGGGGGGGGGGGAGGCGCGGCGCGGGCGGCGGCGGGGGGGGGGGGGAGGGGGGGGGGGGGGGGAGCGGGGAGGGGGGCGGGGGGGGCGGGGGGGGGGGGGGGGGGGGGGGGGGGGCGGGGGGGAGCGGGGGGGGGGGTGGGCCGGCGCGCGCGCCGGGGCCGGGTGGCGGCGGGCGGGGGGGGCGGGGGGGGGGGGGGGGCGGGGGGAGGGAGGGGGGGTGCGCGGGGGGGCGCCCCTGGGGCGCGGGGGTCTCCCCACAGTCGCGCGGCGCTGCTGGCGTGCAGGAGGAGTGGCGCCGGAGACGACGCGTGCCGGGGAGGCGCGCGGTGGGGGGGGGAGAGGCGGGAGCGGGCGGAGGAGGGGGGAGAGGAGGGAGGGGGGAGGAGGAGGGGAGGGGAGGAGGGGGGGAGGCGGGAGAGGAGGAGAGGGGGGGGGGGGGGGGGGGGGGGGGAGAGGGAGGGAGGGGGGGAAGGAGGGGGGGGGAGGGGAGAGGGAGGGGGGGGAGGGGAGGGAGAGGGGAGAGCGGGAGAGGAGGGGAGGGGGGGGAGGGGGGGGGGGAGGGGGCGGGGGGGGGGGGCGGGCGGGGGGGGGGGGGGGGGGGGGGGGGGGGGGGGGGGGGAGGGGCGGGGGGAGGGGGAGGAGAGGAGAGGGGGGAGAGAGAGAGGGAGGAGAGGGGGGGGAGCGGGAGGGGGGGGGGGGGGGGGGGGGGGGGGGGAGGGGGGGAGGGGGGAGGGGGAGGGGAGGAGGGAGGGGGCGGGAGAGGGGAGGGGGAGGGGGGGGGGGGGGGGGGGGGGGGGGGAGGGGCGGGGGGGCGGGGGGGGGGGCGGGAGGAGGGGGGGGAGGGGGAGGGGGGGGAAGCGGGGGGGGAGGGGGGGGGGGGGGGGGGGGGGGGGGGCGGGAGGAGGGGGGGGGGGGGGGGGGAGGGGGGGGGGGGAGGGGGGGGGGGGGGGGGAGGGGGGGGGGGGGGGCGGGGGGGGGGGGGGGGGGGGAGGGGGGGGGGGGGGGGGCGGGAGGGGGGGGAGGGAGGGCGGGGGGGGGGGGGGGGGGAGGGGGGGGGGGGGGGGGGGGGGGGGGGGGGGGGGGGGGGGCGGGAGGCGGGGGGGCGGGGGGGAGGGGGGGGGGGGGGGGAGGGGGGGGGGGGAGGGGGGGGGGGGGGGGGGGGGGGGGGGGGGGGGGGGGGGGGGGGAGGGGGGGGGGGGGGGGGGGGGGGGGGGGGAGGGGGGGGGAGGGGGAGGGGGGGGGGGGGGGGGGGGGGGGGAGGGGGGGGGGGGGGGGGGCGGGGGGGGGGGGGGGGGGGGGGGAGGGGGGGGGGGGGGGGGGGGGGGGGGGGGGGAGGGGGGGGGGGGGGGGGGGGGGGGGAGGGGGGGGGGGGGGGGGGGGGGGGGGGGAGGAGGGGAGAGGGGAGGGGAGGGGGAGGGGAGGGAGGGGGGGGGGTGGGGGGGGGGGGGGGGGGGGGGGGGGGGGGGGGGGGGGGGGGGGGGGGGGGGGGGGGGGGGGGGGGGGGGAGGGGGGGGGGGGTGGGGAGGGGGGGGGGGGGAGGGGGGGGGGGGGGGGGGGGGGGGGGGGGTGGGAGGGGGTTCGAGAGAGGGTGGAGGTAGGGGGGGGGGGGGGGAGGGGGGGGGGGGGGGGGGGGGGGGGGGGGGGGGGGGGGGGGCGGGGGGTGGGGGGGGGGGGGGGGGGGGGGGGGGGGGGGGGGGAGGGTGGGGGGTGGGGGGGGGGAGGGGTGGGGGGGGGGTAGGGGGGGGGGGGGGGGGGGGGGGGGGGGGGGGGGGGAGGGGGGGGGGGGGGGGGGGGGGGGGGGGGGGGGGGGGGGGGGGGGGGGGGGGGAGGGGGGGGGGGGGGGGGGGGGGGGGGGAGGGGGGGGGGGGGGGGGGGGGGGGGGGAGGGGGGGGGGGGGGGGGGGGGGGGGGGGGGGGGGGGGGGGGGGGGGGGGGGGGGGGGGGGGGGGGGGGGGGGGGGGGGGGGGGGGGGGGGGGGGGGGGGGGGGGGGGGGGGGGGGCGGGGGGGGGGGGGGGGGGGGGGGGGGGGGGGGCGGGGGGGGCGGGGAGAGGGGAGAGGGACTGGGGGGTGGTAAAGGATATAAAAATAAAAAAAAAAAAAAAAGAAAGGGGGGGGGGGGGGGCGGGGGGGGGGGGGGGGCGGAGAAAGAGGGATGGAGGGGGGGTGCTGGCGGTTTTATTGTTGTGGGGGTCTTTATATAAAAAAAAAAATATAGGGTTTCCCCCCCCCCGGTATAAGCTTGTGTTCTTCACTAATAATATTTCCACTAGATTGAGGAACAACCAGTTAATATTAACCAACTCAAGAATAAATTTGGTCATTGTCATTGAAATAAGTTTCATATTAGATTCGTAAGTAATTCTAAAGAAAGTTATCTAAGATATTATTGTAGTGAAAATTGATCTTCAATGGTTGAGAATCTTCCTACAATATATGGAGAAGACTTTCATATTTATTTGCTTGAAGGTTGAGAGTGTTCTTCATGCAAGGATTGATTCAAGTTGCAATTAAGTTTCAAATATAGATATTGATAGATAGATTAAGTTTAACTATTATAAGAATATATTCTAAATAGAAGGCAGTCTATAAGAAATTAAAAAGCTAATTAAGAAGGCCCATGGAAAGAGGTCCAATAGTAGATAGAGAGAAAGAAGAACTAAGCATAGCTTGGAATATGACTTATAAATAAAGCATTTGTAGTGATGATACTACAAATATGATAATTTTATGAATATTTTAGTGGATTACCTAGAGACCAATAATCTAGAGGTGACTTAGAGGTAGAGTTCTAGAGACAGTGATCTAGTGGGAGTGACCTAGAGGTAGATACCTAGAGATAGTGACCTAGAGGTAGATCCAGTGGTAGTGACATAGAGGTAGTGATCCAGATATATAGATCTAGAGGTGACTCAGACACATTGATCTAGAGGTATACACAAATAATAGTATCTACTCATGACAGAGTCAAAGCTAAAAATTGAAGAGAAAGAAGACTTAGAGAATAAAGGCAAAAGGTCTTCCTACCAAATAATGTAATAAGAGAGAGTGTTGGATATATTACATTATTTGACCCCCTTGTAATAATATTATGGTATATGATTTATATTTTATATATTATATGTGACAACATGTAAATTGTCTTTATGAGAATAATATGAAATCTTGCATCTCTTAGATGAGAGGAGAACAATAGTTAGACAACTAAAAAGTCATAAAAAATGATATATTGTAGGGAAATCTCCATGTAATGTAATCAATATATATCATTAATGTAATAGTTGTATATTATGTTCATCTAAGTTATATTCTATGAGATACTGCCTATAATATATTGTTGTAATTTTATTATTGAGTTTCATTTTTAGTAGCATTGATTTGATTTATCTTTAGATCCTAGATAGAGCTTTCTATGAGTTAATATATTCATAAATCTAACACTTATTTTAGGAATAAGTTTGATAAAATGATAAAAGAAGTAAAAGGTAAAGTGAAAAAGGACCGAAAGGACATTTGGTGCTTATATTGCAAGTCTGAGGGCCAAACTAATGTCAATTATCCTAAAAACACATATTGCAATATATGTGATGTACCATAACATCCAGTCTTGGATTTTCCATTTAACTTGAAGGGAGAAAGGCACTAGACCATGATGATGCAACAAGAAGAAAAATTTAATACCCCAAGAAATGGACAAGGAGAAACAAGTGACATTTATAGGTATAACTGCCTAGGTGAAAGGTAATATCAAGGTAATCGAAAAGGAGGACAAAGTCAATTACAATATGATTAAGACTAGAGACCAATTATTGAGTGTAGAAATTTATATGAATGGGGATATTTCACAAAGAATTACCCTAAGATATAGACTACAAGAAATTTGGATGGCAACAATGTGAGCCAGATGCGCAGATGGTGTGGACCAAGAAACCATAAAAAAGTGAATTTCCCAAGCATAGAAAGTACTAGTGGGATATAAAATATTAATTTGATTGACAATATGGAAGTAATTGAATATCGATAAAATAAGAAAAAATGCTAACAATAACAATATTTCAAGCTAGGAAGGTTGAGTAATACACAAACCCTACCAAGGAAAAGAAGAAATTATAGGAAGCCTATGACATGGTGAAGGAAGAGCTTGAGAAAATAATGCAAGGAAGAATGCTCTAAGGAAAACCCCTTAATAAGCATTATATGATATTTAGTAAACAATCACTAATGGAACGATTGACAATATAAGTGTTGAGTATGATAATTAAAGTAAAAATATCTAATTTTCTCGGTGCACTCCCACAGTTATATGCCATAGTAGAAGATAAGGTGAAGACCAAGCAAGTAGAAGAAGCAAAAGAAGTTAAAGCAATAAATTGACCCTATCACATTGATGATTGAAGCAGGTAAGAATCCAACTTTGGTTCATATAGGATCATAAGTTGACCTAGGTAATTGTAGATGGAGGATCAAGCGTAAATATCATGCTTGAGGAGACGTGGAAAAATATTGGGGAACCATATTTATGGTCCCCAAAATTTTAATTGTTTGAAGCATATTAGTATGAGATAGAAATAAAATGTGTACTAACAAACCAAAAAAATAATAGCGGATCAAGATTTTATCTTGGATTTTGTGATAATCACAATGTAAAAACCTACTTATGATGCATTGTTAGGACATAGATGGCTACGAATGGCAAAAGTGAACCATAATTGGGAGGAGTACCTTACATTAAAAAAGGACAAGCATAAGTATATGATAAACCTCAAGAATTATTTTATGAGTCAAGACATTGCAACTTTGAACAAATCAGGAGGTTCATCATCAGACGATGAAATAGGATACGAGATTGATGGAGTGTTTTTGTAGCTTGAGGTACATAAGATGAACAAGATGACAATAAAGTACTTCTCCATTAGAAAATAGAAGATTATAAAGTGTTCATACCATAATTTTTTTGCAACCATGTAGAAAAATAAAACCAAGATGAAAAAATTCTAGCCAAAATAATTGAAGAAGACTTACGATATGGAAAGATCAAGAAAGAGAAAATTGGACATTCCTTGAAAAATCATAGAGTATACAATAGGTGATATGGTTATTGAAGATAAACTAGCCCATACAATTTATGTACTCAAAGCAGTAAAAAATCCAAATACGATAAAGTATGAAGGAACAAGGATGGTGTAGATGAACCTTGGTAAAGATAAAGAAGCAAAGATGATACAATGTAGAGATGATTGGAATCCTATACTAAAAGCAACAAATTTTAAAATCTTCAAAAAGTACAAGGATATGTTTACATGGAATTATAAGGATTTGAAGGGAATACCACTAGATTTGTGTGTACATTGGATACCTTTTATTGAAGGTATGCATCCAGTAAGGAGACGACCATATAGAATGAACCCAAAATATGTAGCTTTGGTAAATGCCAAAATAAAAAAAATGCTATAATATGGTATTATTTTCAAATTTATGAGTGAATGGGTATCATCAATATTGATCACCTTGAAGAAAGTAGCAAACAAAATTTAGATATGTGTAGATTTTTGAAGTTTAAACATTGTAACTATAAAATATTCCTTCCCAATCATCTTCACAGAATCCATACTGGAAAAGGTAGTCGATAACAAGATATATTCATTTTTGTATGGATTCTTGGATTATAATCATATCAAAATTGCTAAGGAAGATAAGTTAAAAACTACTTTAATAGTAAATAATGGCATATAGGAAAATAATAAAATGTCATTTGGGTTATGAAATGTACCTACTATCTTCCAAAGAATCATTTGTATATCTTTTATCAAATATCCATAGGAAAATTCAAAGATTTTCTTGATGAATTGTCTTTGTATGCAAAAACAACCCAATATTTACAAGTGTTAGAAGAGTATATAGTCTTGTGTTGAAATACTTGAATAACATTGAACCCTAGAAAATATGTACCGATGGTACCTTAAAACAAGTTGTTAGGGCATATTGTCTGTAAGGAAGGACTAAAGCAAGATTTTGATAAGATATGTCATATTGTTGATGGAGGAACCATACAACATAAGTTTCATTAAGACCTTATTAGGAACAATGGGATACTAGAGAATGTTTATAAGGAACTACACACAGGTGACTTATCCACTAGATGCCCTTACACACAAGAGTATTCCTTTCAAATGGATGAAGGAGCACCATAAGGCCTTTGAAGGATTGAAAGAAAAATTGGTAAGTGCACCCATTTTAGTATTTCTAAATTGGAGGAAGGAATTTCACATCTATGTAGATGCATAAAATTTTTCTAATGGATGTTCCTTGGCCTAAAAAGGGTAAATTTGGGCTAGACCAGCCCATTTATTTTGCAAGTTGACTATTTTCAAAGGTAGAAAAAAATTATAGCATGATATAATGAGAAGTGTTGGAGAATATTACATTATTTGGTACATGCCAATGTACCACTTTGGTACAACATTATTATATTAGGGTCATATCTTGTATTAGTGTGTGAGTTGATATTTCATGTAATGTAATAATGTGTAGAAAATGCACAAGTGTCATGTAAATATGTGTGCAAGTGTTGTGAGTGTAAATGTGCACAAGTGTCCATTATGTAAGAGTGCATATGTGTCCTTATATTAGGAATAGTCAAGTACAAGTGTGCATACAAGATAGTGTCATGTGTATGCAAGTGTCAAGTATAAAAGCCAAGAGTTATAAGGCTTGGCATATGGAAAGGAAGAGTCATGGTAACCAAAGAGTCATCCTAGATAGGCTATATATTACTCCATAGAGTGGATAACAAGATATAGAGATTAAAATCATATACAATGATCATAGTGTTTCATATCATCTATAGTGTTATCTCTATAATATAGTTTTAACAAAAATAGGAGAAATACAAGTTTGTATACATTTGAGCAACTAGTATTGTAAGTGATATTATTGTGTATGTTTCAGGCTTTACATTTATATTTCATCATAATATTGCATGTTATTTGGTATATTATTAAGCCTTGATAATACATAGTAGTTAGCTCATTTATCTTTGTTACATTATATTTATTGAGTTTATTATACTGCAACTTTATTATATTTGATCTTGTGATTATATTCTTGTGAATTTCATATTAAGTATAGGGATTCAAAATCCACCAGTGGTATCAAATTTGTAGCAATATTGCTTGCACAGGATATGAAAGTTACAAAGTACTAGATCCTTTCCACAAGGTTGAAGAATAACTTGTGAATAATAGGACTCTATAAGGATATTTCCACATGGTTGAAGAATAACTTATGAAGACTAGAATATCTATCTGGGTGAATCAAATTTAAGATATTTTATTATTAAAGGTATAGCCAACCCTAAAATTAATAGAATTTTTACGGGATAAATCCCTTGGCTTTCATACTGGATTCTTAGGTAATGCTAAAAAAAAAATTATCTAAGATATTATTGCATTGAAAATTTGATATTCAAATGTTGAGAAGCTTCCTACAATATATAGATAAGACTTTCATCTTGATTTCTTAAACGTCATGATTTTTACTCATGCATGGATTGATTTGAGTTACAGTTAAGTCTTAAATATAGATCTTGATAAAATATTCAGGTAGTGAAGATAGACCTTGACATGGAAAGAAGAGATAGGAAACCTGTTGAAAGAGATCCTATAGAAGAGAGTAGATGGAAGGAGACCCGAGAGAAATATATCCCATTATATAAATAGGAGACTCAAGAAAAAGAGGTCCCATAGAAGATAGAGATAGGAGAATCAAGAAAAAAAATTCCCAGAGTTGGTAGAGATAGAGGACCCAAGGAAATAAGTCCCATAGAAGCCATATAAGTCAGTGATAAAGAATAGACCCAAGTAAAGAGGTCCTATTGAAGATTGGTTCTTATAGAAAAGAGAATTTTAAAAACTTCAAGATAATAAGAAGTCTTGAGGACAACAATATTGTAAGATAGAAAGAAAGTATCAAGAAATACCAGGCAACATTTGGAAAGCAAGATTCAATGATAGCACTTTTGTGAATACTTGAATCTAGAGAAGGGCTGAACATGAAAGTATTAAAGCAACAAGATCTACATAAATCTACATAACAAAGAAAAACTAGAGGTTAGAAAACTTAGAGCTGAGCTCGCCTTGCAATAGAAGCAACCATAATACTCAAGAATCAGTGAGCAGAGTGCTAGTGCAAGGAAAATGAAGTGACAAAGGCTTCGGTAAATGAAGCACTAATATCTCCAAGAGTGGTTCAGTTAGAAAGAAGCATAAGTATTGTCATTGAGGAATTAAAGCATCAAAATTTTTTAATGTAGTTCAACAAGAGAAGTACAAGCATCAAGAGAGCTATTGAATCACTCTCATTAGTATTAATGTAGCCAAGCCAAAGAGAATCTTATTCGGTTGAGGATTCAAGCATCATAGTTAGATCAAATGTCGAGACAAGAACTTGAGTGCCAAGTCAACTGAAAATCAAGCATTCAAGCATTACATTATGGAATACGTAAATACCAAATGTCAAGCAATGCTAATATTAAAATAATTTGAGTGCCTTGAGTGTAAAACATTGGAGCATTAAATGCCAACCAATAACATGCAAACATCAAGGTGACATATTAAAGAATAAAATACTAAGGATAGAAACTTGAAATGCCCATTCAGAAGAATTCAAATAGAGGTCCATGCAAATATCTTCCAACTCATCCTCACATGTTCGAAGCCAAGAGAAGCCTAGTGAAACATTTAACAAATCACAACACAAGAGTTTGTTTCAAATAGTCGTGCTATTAAGGAGATATATTAGGGTTTAATATTTAATATTTTATTATTGCTACATTTGAGGAGAGGTAAGGTGATTATAAGTTTAAAGGTTTAAATATTCTAGAGGACAGTTAATGATATTAATACTTTAGTTGCTTTTTAAAGTTCTAAAGTATTAAGTAGAAGTTCTTTTAATTTCTTTTTTAAGTTTTTGGAGTAATAAGTAGAGATTTAATTTGAAGTTTAATAAAGTTTTTTATCATTTGAAAAACTTTATTTCTTTATTATTATTTGAAATTCAAGGCATATATATTTTTTTGCAAATTATTTAATTCTAGAGAGATAAAGAAGTCTACATCAAATCTAGAAATATTAAATTTACAAATATTCTTATTTTTCTAGTTTTTATTTAATTAGGGATACATAAGGTAGTCAACTACAAAGGTTTTTGAGAAATTTAGAAACTTCAAATTTATCATTAAAAAACAAGGGAGACATAAGGTAGTCTATACCAAAGGAAAATGGAAAAAGTATCAAGAGGGACTTATCAATATAAATTTACAAACATTAAATGGAAAAATTAAATTTGCAAATATTCTTATTTTTCTAGTTTCTATTTAATTATGGAGACATAATATAGTCAACTATAATGGTTTTTGAGAAATTTAGAAACCTCAAATCTATCATTCAAAAACTAGGGAGACATGAGGTAGTCTACACCAAAGGGGAAAAAAAACTGGTAAGTAAAAGTCATCATTAATTACCAGGTTTTGCAGGTTATCCCAAAACCTAATACAAAATCTAACCTTATTAACATTATCAAGAGGGAAATTATAGAAAGATTCAAGATCAACATTCATTTAACATTATTCATAACTCTTATTAACAATGCAAGATAACTTCAAATAGAGATAATCATGTGGTTCAAAAAGACAAAGATCTTTGGTACATAGATTCTAGTGTTATTCATCATATGACAGATAATTTATGATGATTTGATTGTTTAGAAGTCAAAGATAATTTCAATTTAAAAGTTGCATATGGTAAGAGCTATCTTATTCATGGAAACCTAGTACACCATTCTTAGAATTTGTGTTATATGATATCATGTATGTTTTTGAATTGACAACAAATATCATTTCAGTGACTAAGCTAGTAGAAAGAAAAATATTAATTGAGTTCAAATATATAAATAGAGATAATAAGTGTCTCATTAAAAATTTAAATGAGATAGAAGCTATAGGGTCGATTACAAATGGAATATATGATTTTGACTCAATTAGATTTTCTCAAGATCTTATTTTAGTTCAAAATAACACTATTGAATATTCTAAGAGATAAATTACAGTCAATGAGAATAAAAAATCTTTCTACCATAAAAGATGTTGGGTCAATCAAAAATTCAAGATGATAAAAATGATGAGAGGACAAAAAAAGGTTGAACTTCAAATCCATCTACAAATCAAAGAAGAAAATAATGAAGACAATCAAGAAGAAGTAGAACTAGGCCAAGATCAAATCTATTACAAATTCACATGAAGGATGAAGATTGTATTGAAGACTAAAGTCTTCAATAACCAAATAATGTAATACAAGGAGGTGTTGAAGAATATTATATTATTTGGTACATGCCAATGTGCCACCTTGGTACAATATTATTATATTAGGGTCATGTCTTTTATTAGTGTGTGAGTTTTATATTTCATGTAATGAAATAATGTGGAAGAAATGCACAAGTGTCACATAAATATATGTGCAAGTTTTGTGAGTGTAAATGTACACAAGTGTCCATTATGTAAGAGTGCATGTGTCCTTATATTAGAAATATTC
The DNA here is from genome assembly GCA_028583015.1 of Wollemia nobilis. NCBI lineage: Eukaryota > Viridiplantae > Streptophyta > Pinopsida > Araucariales > Araucariaceae > Wollemia > Wollemia nobilis. Next base: position 2,948,217 of record JAQPPZ010003090.1, on the reverse strand, counting down.
AAGTACAAGTGTCATATGTATGCAATTGTCAAGTATAGAAGCCAAGAGTCATAAGGCATGTCATATGGAAAGGAATATTCATGGTAACCAAAGAGTCATCCTAGAAATGCTATATATTACTCCATAGGGTGGATAGAAAGAAATAGTGATCAACATCATCTATAATGATCATAGTGTTTCATATTATATTTAGTGTTATCTCTATGATATATTTATAACATAAAGAGGAGAAATACAAGTTTTTGTACAATTGAGCAACTAGTATTGTAAGTGATATTATTGTGTATGTTTCAGGCTTTACATTCATATTTCATCATATTATTGAATGTTATTTGGTATATTATTAAGCCTTGATAATACATATTATTTGGCTCATTTATCTCTATTACATTATCTTTATTGATTTTATTATATTTCAACTTTACTATATTTGATCTTGTGATTATATTCCTATGAATTCCATATTAAGTATAAGGCTTCAAAAGTCATCAAGAAGCCTTGGGTATGGTATATGAAGTACACAATTTTGGACATTATATTCTAGCCAACACATTCACATTCTAAGTGGACCATCAGGTATTATTGTACTTGATCAATAAACCAACTATTTATGGATGAGTGAGAAGGTGGTTCATCACTTTATAAAAGTTCATGTTTTGAGTGGTAATGATACCAAGTAAGAAATACATGATAGTCATATATCTACCATATAACTTTACAAGGAGCATTGTCCACTTCTTATATGAATAATTCTTTACAATATTTGGGATCCTCCTATAGTTTACAAGCGATAGGGGAGGACATATTGTCGATAAAATTATTTAGAATGTGACCACTGAAGTTAGTATCTTCCATTATTTGTCTAGCCCATACTACGCTAGAGAAAAAAAAGGGGGTTGAGGTAACGAATAAGATCTTAGTCTCTATAATGTACAAAAGATGCAACATAGAAGGAGCCTATTGGAAAGAAAAAATTCCAGTAATATTGTGGGCATACAAAACAACCTTTAAATCGACAATGAACAATACACCATTCTAGTTAATGTACAACTAAGAGTTTGTTGTGCCGATGGAATTCCTAGTACCAATTTTGAGGGTAGGAGTGGAGAATCATTTGAGTGACAAAGATATCCTAGAGGAGAGGCTCATGATACTCGTTCAATTGAAAGAGAAAAGGGTTATGGCTCAATGGGCAATAGATATTACCCAATGTTAAATAAAACTATGGCATCATAAGCACCTACAAAATATGGACTTGAAGATAAGTGACTTAGTGCTTAAATTTAATGGCAAAAGAGAAATCAACCTAGAGAAGTTAAAGATAGTAAAAAATATATGGGAAAATTTGCCACAAATAAATGAATGGTTCTAAGTAATAGGTGTATAAGGTAAAAGCACATGTGAATGTGATCAACTTAGAGTAATCACAAGGAGAAATATTTGGGAGTTCAACAGAAGTATCACATCAAGAAATATGGTTCTACAAATCGCCAAACCTTGGTATAGATTTGGAGTATGAGTGAATGAATTTAGAATGGTTATCAGGACAAGAAGAGAACCTATAATTGATCAAAGGAGTTGGACACTTGATCAATGGAGCATAGACGGTTACAAGTTTATGTTAGATTTTTGAATAATGAGAAAGAAATAAAACTCCAAACTCTCATCAATGTTGTGTTGCAATAAAGAGAGTTAGGCACAAGGGAATTGAAGTATGCAACTTAGAATGTAGAAAAAAAAGATGAGCCATACCAATCCACATTCTAGAATTTTGAAATATATGATCAGATATATGCAACCATTACAAGAAGAGTATGAAACTATTATGAGAGAACAAGTGGTTCAAGAATTGTAGGACCAATGCAATGAATGAATGAGAGAGAACTATGATGAATAGATATTGATGAACTTGTACAAGGGATAGAAGGGAAAACAAAGGAGTTAGATAGAAATACTAATGGCAATGAAATATCACCTTCAAATAGTAGCATGTTCTCCATAAGCTCAAGAAACTTATCTTCAAATACATTAAGAATTTGATTGAACAGTAGTAGTAGTACCAGTTCAAGTTCCCTATTCACAAGAAGATCAAGAAGGAATAGAAATCTAGCTCAACTAATCCATCACAAACAAGAACCAGAGGAAGCACTTTGATAGAAATAAAGTATTGAGAAAATACCATGATAAAACCAAGAAGGAGGACTTGTCAATCTAGTAGAATATCAATTAAGTAGAAAGTAAGCTACTAAAATATTTTGAAGAGATATTAGGGAAGTACTAGCACATCAAAGAAATGGAAGAGGTTGGATTGATTATTTAAGCAGTGATGAAAATATTCCTAACTAAATAGACCCTAATAGTCCATATCCAAGTCCCAATCCTCTAATAACGAGATAAAGATATGAAAACCAAAGTCATCAAGCAAGTGTAATATTCCTCGAAATGGTTCGAGAGGAGGTAAATAATGAAGTTGTAATCCCTCAAGAAAATAAGAAATAAGGGATGGGAAGTAGTTTATATAGCCATAATGATCTTGTACGAGGGCAACAAGGTTGGCCTAAAGTACAAGAGTATTAATTAAACAATTGTTAAGGTAGAGAAGAGAAGTAAGAATACTACAAATATGAGTATAAAAAGCATCTAGATAGCCTATGCACACAACAAGTGAAGGAAATGACTCAAGTATACACTCTAACTTCTCAATACATTATAGGGTAGCATTGATTGAATGTGAACCACAAAGATAGTTCAAGGAATAATGATGGAGGAGAATATTGTTGCAAGTTGGTAGAATATTGAGGGTCCTAAGGCAACTATCACTAGGAATCCAAAATAGAGAAATAGACCAACAAGGATAGAACAATTGGAGAGTGGGTAGAGTGAATGTAACTTGGAAAATTAGAAGTGGATTAAGAGGTCTGCTTGGTAATCCGAGTATACTTGGTCAAGAGGGATTTTGGTTGATCTTCCTCCAAATGGCTCGAGGGGAAGATATTCTCTTCCTATTACTCATAGGTTATTTGATCAGCAATATAGGTTGTAAGGACTATTCACAAATCAAACATAAAACAACCAACAACCATGAGATCGCAAGATTGGAGCATCAAGTCTACCTTGTGGGACCTATGGAATCTGAAGAGGTCATCTCAAGTGATTGAGGACATAAATGAATTATGAACAACTAGGAGCAATGCAATATAAAACAAGCGAGATTCAGCCATCAATAAGTGAAGGACATATGGAAAGGTTTAGAGGGAGACAAATATTTTAAAAGAGAAGCCAATTACCAACAAGAACTCTAGCTCTAGGTTTGATATGCCAATAAATACTAGGGAATAGTTAAAATAATTGCAGTCATCGATAGGGCCATAATGTTACTGGTAGGACAATAGTATGTCATCAAGAAGAAAATAAAATAACAAGCCATCAAGCTAATTATAATGAAAATAGCCATTAAAATGATTATAGGATAGGTGATCGATAGTCAAACAATAGCATAAGCAACTATCAACAATATGAAGGTCAACATAAAAATATATGATGTTGTTAGGAAGAAAATAATGTTGGATGCAGTAAGGAGAATGGCATAATGAATAGAAACCCACATGTCAAAGAAGAGGTAAGACATCATTAGCAAGAGGAAGAAATGGTATATTGGCACATAATAAGGACAACTTGGAATGCTCTAAGGAATTTCTACCAAGAAGAACAATAGGTGAAAATACCCTAAAGCTAAGGCAACCATTAGAGTAGACAAAAAATATAAGCAATGCATGACAATGATGATAGATCAATAAGTGAAGGGAGTCATTGTCATAGGAAGGAAGATGTGTCATCAACTAACATACTAGAAATTTGCATTAGAATCGTCATGTGATTCACACGATGGAGGTGACATGTGGTAGGGGCCATGTTGTACATATTGTAAATTAGAGGAAAATAATAAAAATAAAAAAAAATAAAAAAAATAGAAAAAGGATGACAATTGCATACAAGGTGATGAGGTGGTAACCATGCAATAGTTAGAACACACAGTTGTGGTTGAAAAATGGTTTGCATGGGTGGAAATTTCATGAGGTGAAGGATATAAATAGAGGTATAAAGGAACACAATGCATAAGGTAGATAGATTTGCAAAAGAGGTGCAAAACATAGATGCTTCTAGTAATTGCTAGAGTTATAGAGCATGGACGGTGCTAAGGGTTTAAAGACTAAGCTAGTAGATAATACTTGTGCACTAGATTCTTAAACAACCAAGATGAAGGACACCATAGCTATAGCAGTGGAAAAAATGGAGAAAACATGAAGACTTCATGATATTTATAAGACAACTACGTACGAAAGGGTAATTTTGCTAATAAACTCAAAGTCAGATGAAGAAAAATTGGGGGTTGTTACCAATATCAATAGAATCCAAAGACCAAGGAAGTTATCATCTATAGACGAAGAACTACTATTTGTGCAATGTTTTCTATAAACCAATTTGGAGCATCACCATCACAAAAAAATTTAGATTGTAAGAAGATGTGAAGTCTAGGAGTTGTGTCATCATTAATAGCATCATCCTTAGTATTTTTGCCATAAACTAGAAGGTGTCATCATAGAAGTCAACTAGGTGAAAGGTGTCATCGCAAAATCTGGCCAGGAAAAAGGTAACATCATAGGCAGGAGGTGTCATCACAAGTCATCAATTACGGGAGAATCATCCTAAACTGCAAACAACCACCATCCAAGGTATACAATCACTACCATCATAAGTAGATTGTTCAGTGTAATATTGGACTAGTTCTATCTAAAATATGAAGTACCAAAGAGGATATGATGTAACGTTAGCTGCATATTTCATTTGTATTATATTTCTTGAGATATTACCTTTAAGATATTGTTGTTATTAAGTTGTATTGTTAGTAACATTAGTTTGATTTATCTTGAAACTTTTTGTGAATAAATCTATTCCAAAAGCTAATAAAAATAAGACTAACAAGCATATGAAAAAGTAATACCACAAAAACCATAAACCATATACCATACGACAAAAACCATATACCATACGTCGAGAGGTTAATAAATTGAAACATGGTCAAGTATAATGCCTCTCCATAGTTTTCCATTTACAAAATAAAAAGATTGCAAACTAAAGAACAAAGCTCTAATTATTCTCTAAATAACCAAAATATATATCTATAAGTCCTATGCTTTTATTTATAGTAAGGGCTTTACTCTTTTACCCTAAATAATAGTTTTATTACTTCCATAATTTACTACAAAATGACGAAAATGTCAATTTTAGGCCATTGATCTCCTACTATTGATAGATAGTTTGACGAATCGTTGTATCTCGCGGATCATTGGATTTCCACATATCATCCTTAGCCTTTTTTTTATTCTTCAACTTTCCTTACTACTTGATCATTATAAAATTAGTAATTTTCCACTTAATGGTTAAAGTTTTTAATCTTAGAATTTAAATTACCAATAAAATAAAACTAGCTGTTTCATTAACTTCATTTTATCTAAAAAAAAATAAAAAAAACAAATAAACACTTTTAACTCCACCCATCTTCGTCTAAGGTTTCTTATAAAACATGATTCTGAATCCTGTGTTCTGAATACGGGCCATGACATTCTCACCTTCTCCTTGCTCACCAAACTTCGGTGTAAAACGCTCTTGTACTTGCCGTTGCTCAATATCTGCATTTAACCATATCAACTTAGTTAGATGTTAAGCTACTTAGCCCTCTAAACACAAAAAGAAGCAGGTTTTTTTTTTTTTTTTTTTTTTTGGGCAAAACCTCAAGCTGGTCTCCGATGTGGACGATGATGGCGTTTGGAACGTAATCGACGGTGACCCAGCGGCCATCCTTGTGAACTTGGAGCCCCGGCACTTGATTGGGTACCAGAAGAGTTAAAGCACACATGTCGGTATGGGCTTCCACCCCGAGGGCGAGCTCCGGTTGTGGACATGGCGGGTAGTAATTTATTTTCATCTCCATTTCGAGATCTTCACCGCCGAGTCCTTCTTTCAGTGCCGAACCCTCCAAACCAAGGTTGATCGAAAGAGCGAACAACAGCGTATTCAGCACCCCTAAAAGTGCTTGTGCATATTCATGGTTCACCTCTCTGTAACATTCACCACTACCCATGTGAACGGCAGCATATATATTATAAAATACTATAATTTTGGATTGTTAGGAGTAGTTCATGTGGTTTTAACCTTAGGCTTTTTAGTTACTAAAAATAGTGGACAATTCATCAATAATAATAAATAAATAAAACTAGATAATAAAAGAGATATTAGTGCAAACATAATCATTAAAAAAAAAAAATATGCACGCAAAATAAATATAAATTTGTAGTGAATATATCCAAGAAACTAGAAAAAAAAAACCATAGCCACTCCTTTTGCTCATATTTTTTTATTATTTATATACTTGTTTGGTGCATATCCATATTCATATTTTGGTGCCTCATACTATGGATCATTCATGGATTGAATGATCCACCCAAGTGAGAATGGATGGATTGGTCAACTAGTGAGGGATACATCAATATATAAAATCATTAAAATACTTTTTATTAACTAGATACCATGTTTTTCTATCTTTAGATATATCTTCTTACTTTTTAGATTTTTTAACTTTTTGGTTTTTTTGGATTTTTTTTTTTTTCAAGCAAAAAATACAACACATCCAACAATCTCTCACTTGTTGAATACTTTGGAGTGGAGCTTATATAAATCACAAATTCAACTACTTGGGACAATTAAGTCCATACACAAGATCCTCTATTCTTCCAACACAACACCTTGTCATGCAAGAACAAAGAACCTTTATTTAGGCTTGCTGCCCTCTTCATGCACACCTTTGGTACAAAAGAGCAACACAACTCGAACTCCTCACACACTAGATAAACCACAATGCTAACCACTTTATCCAAGCACTCCTAGTACCAACATGTACATAGCATTCAAGTTCAACCCACAATGTTCATTGCCCCTCCAACATAACATACTCACCACACAAGAACAACTACAGTGCCTATGCAATCCCCTTCTTGTCATCCAAGCACTTTAGGACTCATGGCCCTTGGACCATCCCATGGATCCAAAGCTAAAACTTCTATCCTTACACAACACAGGAACAAATCACCAACCATGCTAGTTTTTCCTCACAGCACAACCCACCATTGCACAAGAGTAGGAACATTCCTAGACAATGCACACACAATGCCAACTACTCTTTCCAACATGACACCCCATCACACAAGAGCAAGACACAACTAATTCCAGCACAACACACCCATTGCATAAGAAATGACGTTGTTCAATGGCTATCCAGCAACATGCCCTCATACTTCCTCCAACAATACCCAAGCACCAACATGCCACAATCCAACAACACATTACAAGGACAAGGTACACCAGATCTCACAATCCCTCTAGATTGGTACACAAGCAAGCATCTTGCACTTTGCATAGCACAAGAACAAGGTACCAAAACCATGTCGTTGCTCCTTTCAACACTTTCTCCTTAAGTACAAGAGCAACAAGCATATGATCCTTCCTTCATACTAGATTTACTTGCACAAAAATCTCACTTAAAAATAAGTTTATCATAGACCCAAGATACCCTTGGTCTTCTTAGATCAAGTTGAACTTTAGCAACAAAGGAGTCTCCTTGAAGCCAATAACCATGCTTTGATACTAGATAAAGAGATTGATAAACCTATTCTTGAGATATTAGTGCAAACATAATCATAAAATAGAAGGAAAAAATAATATGCACACACAATGAACACTAAGAAACCATTGATTGAGAAAAGTAGTAGAAAACCAAAGTCACTCCTTTTGACAGAAAACTAAAATCCCTCCTCTTACCCTTCTTCTTTATTATTCACAAGCATATTTTAGTGCATATTCACATACATATTTTGATGTCTCGCATCCAATCTAATCCAACAAAAGATACAACACATTCAACAGTAGTTGCTATAATCATTTAAGTTTAAATTTTTTTTAAAAATTCAAATTTAAATCATAAAAGAACATATATAACTTATTATAAAAAAAATAAAAATAAATAATGATGAAGTGTAACCACTTTAATTTGATAATCACAATAGTTAAAACAAAACCCATAACCAGATGATCTTGCTATTTTAATGGAGAGATGAACGTGAGAACCTATAATCAGTTTGTAGGTAATTTTTAAACCAACCACGATATAGTTTAATTTCTCATTTTACTGTGTTTATGTATCCTAAATATTCCAATTTCTCGTTTTATTATGTTCAACTTTATGTAATCCTCTATCCATAAAATATAGATTCGATTTACAGAAATGGTTATAACAGACAACATGCTCCACCCCTTGTGTGACCTCGTCAATTCTTTTGAGTTTCAATTTTTCGAATATATTTCTTAAAAAATATTTAACGTTAGCTGGATTACGTAATTATTTCTATTTTCACTTTTAATTATATATTAAATCGAATTCTTAAAATACAAGATAAACGCTAAACTTATAAGAAAAATTAAATATTTTTTATTTTATTTTTTTTAAATGCAACTAACCTTATATTCATATACATTTTTGTTAAGAAACCCATCATTTATCAAATGTAAATCAAGAAATGCCAAGTAGTGCAGGGATGTCATTGACACTTGACACCTTGAAACAAAAATATATTAATTATGTTGAACCTGTTTTTTTTTATGGGTTATAATCACTCAAGATCAAACATTTCCATCTAATCATAATTTTGTATAAGGTCCAAAGTTAAGCTTTTAATAAGGAAACACATATTTTATGGTTTGAACCTTAAACCTAGAAAGAAGAAGAAAAAAAAAACATAAATTGTTGTATTATCCGTGGAGACCCCTTGCCCCATTAAGTGTGTATGTATGAGTTTGATTTTTTATTAATGTTTATTATTATTTTAAAAATTAATTATATAAGTTAATATGTTACATCTATTTTAATTAATTATATTGTTATGATGATATTATAAATTATATTATTATGGGTCTTATGTGTTATTATGAAAAGGATCTTAATTTATTCATATTTATTTGTTAAATTTTATTTTTCATAAATTTGAGACACTTAAAACCTAACAATATAATTTATAATAGCATAAAGTGTATTATCGAGTTAAAAAAAAATGTTGAGATTTAAATTAGTTTGAAGATTTTTTATTTATGATGTAAATTGTAATAGGTTTTAAAAAAGAAGGATTCAACATTTTTGGATATTGTAGTTCCAGATTCCAATCAGTTCGTGGGGTTGTACTTTTGATTTGTTGTTGCAATTCATAATAGATTAGAGTAAAGATTGGGATAATCGTTGTTATTTAACAACAAGCCCAATTTTGCATTGGAGAAGCATTTGAGTATATTTAATCAACCATTGAAAATTTTGCATAGGATGTGACATTCTAATGATGTTTTTAAATCTCAAGTTCCTTTGAGAACCCTATAAACAGTCCCATGGAGAAGCGTGCAAATCTTGAGAGGTAGTAACTAGAGGGCTACACTATTGATTTTTCAAACCCTAATCAAGCAAAAATGCAACCAAATGCAAAGCAATGTAAGCCCAATTTGGTGGTTCTTGTTGATTCCTTTATTGAAGTAGTCAATGACTTGTTATAACATATTGTCATTTTAAAGTAGCCAATGACTTGTCAAAACGTATTGTCATTTTGTTTTTTACAAGAGGATACCCCTTGAGTCTGAACTTCTCAAATGGGTTAGAGGGGTTTGGGAAAATACCAGAGGATGGATAGTTGAGGCTATTCAAGGACTAGGAAAGGGGTACATAGTTGTCTCCTTTGCAAATCCTGAACATGCCCAAAAAGCTCTCCAATATGAAACATGGGTTATCTGTGGGTAAACTAGCTATCTTCAAGGCTGGTCTTTGGATTTTCATCCAAAGGGTCCCTCTAGGGAAAAATACCCTCTTTGGATAGAACTTCCCTTTTTATCTCTCTCATGTCACCCCTTTCTTGATAAAATTGCTTCTCTCCTTGGTAGGGTTTTGTGGTCTCACCCTATTTCAAAAAAATTATCTAATTATAGAATTCACCCTCATATTTGTGTGGAAATGGACATATCCAAGCCATTGCCCCCTCCCTCGACCTCAATGGGCCAGGTTTCCATGTTAATCAACCTCTCATCTACCTAAACTTACCCAATGCCTATTTTTACTATAGAGAAGTCAGACACTTGATCAAGAATTACCCAAAAAAATTAGCAAAAAAGAAATAGATGGAAGCCACCACACAAAAATAGCTAAAAAATCCCTGCTAATGGCCCTCATACAAAAGCCACTACTCAGAATCTAGCTGAAAAATTCCTTGTCGATGGCCCTCAACACCCCCCAACTTCCAAAAACCCTTCTCCACTTCCTCAGGCCATACCCCCTAAGAACCCCTTGCCTCTTCCACATCTCAGACTAAATCCTTGGATATTCTTGTTAATCCCCAAGCCTCGTTGGATTCAGTTGTGGGCCTTGAGTTAGCTCTCATTCCTTCACCAACCCCCATCAAAGATAACCCTATGATATATGGGTGGAGAATGGTAGGTAAGTGACAACGATCATTGACCCCCCAAAATCACTCCTTCCAACCAGAGGAAAAAAACCCTCTATCAAAGATCTTGCTAGATCCTTCTCTCAAGTTGCCCAAAATATGGTTCTAGCTCAACATACCTACAATACACAATTGTTGCCCTTCAATGAAAATAAATTTTAGTCTCTAATTCATGAGATCGAGCAACCTCCAAATCACCCCTCATGAAGTTAAATCTTCTATCTTGGAATGTTAGGGGACTCTCCCTCCCTTATCGTAAGTTTCAAGTTTGAAAGGTTGTAGTAGAGAATCATATTTCTATTCTTTTTCTTCAAGAATTGAAAGTCATTAGTCAGACTCTCTCCCATTGTATGGAAGTTATTGGTCGAGGATATGCATCTACCTTTACTACATCTCATACCAATGGTAAAGGAGGTGTTGCCCTCTCCATATCCAGGTCTCTTTGTTATGTTATTCTAGACCATGGTGAAGATCCTACTCATCATTGTGTTTGGGTTAGATTGGCTCTCAACTCTCAAGTTCTTGGATTTTGTTCTATCTATGCTCCTAATGACCCTCCTAGTCGTATAGCCCTCTAGGAATGGTTAGTTGTTTCTCTCCCTCCTATAGAATGGATCATAGGAGGTGACTTTAATATGATTGAAAATCCTAGTGATAAAAGTTGGGCTAGTAGCAAACCCCTTTCAACAATTGAATTTGGTAGTTAGTTATTTTGTCACAATCATTTAGGTGTGCATGACCCTCTCTTTGGTAAATCCTCCTCTCATAGAGATAATTGGTTTACATGGTCCAATTATCATCAAGGTTCTGCCAAGAAGCTTGTTCATCTGGATAGATTTTATTTTAATAATTATTTTTTGGATAAATTCTCCATCCACGAGCAAGTTCACATTCTTTCTCACACAACTTTGTCTGATCACCTTCCTATATTATCTTCTATCCAAACTTCCTCTATCTCCCTTGATTCCATGTCACTTCCATTCAAATTAAATGTTTCCCACCTTGATAACCTTACCTACTACCACCTTGTAGAGCATGTTTAGAATAGATTTCCCAGACCAACTAGTAATATTGGCTGGATCAAATGGTTTGAAATAATTATTTCCAATATTATTTCTTCCCTTAGATGGTATGGGTGCTCTATTTCTAGGAGGAAGAAGATTCAAGAGAGTCACTTTCATAAAGAGATCTCTCATCTCCATTCCATGCTTATGAAAGACCCCACTAATATTGTTATTCAATGTGATCTAGCTAATGCTAAAAATCAGGTGAGAGGTTATGAGTCATACCATGCTAGAGGGGCACATATTAGATCTCACCTCAATTGGATCTCCCAGGGTGATAAGGGAACTAAATTTTTCTTTAACTACCTCAAGCATAAGAATATTTTGGAAAGGATTACTGAGTTGGAGGACCCTTCAGGTCATTCCCTTTTCGACTCTAATGAGATCATGAATCTTTTTGTAACCCACTTCTCTCAACTTTTTACAATGAAGCCAAGGGATGACATCCAACTTCTCTTAATGGAATATGTGTAAGAATAGATTCCCTCCCTAGTAGACCCCATTATTCAGGATCAACTTGAATGTCCTCTTTCTATGAATGATCTACATAATGCTCTTTTTCTATGAAGAATGACAAAGCTCCTAGTATGGATGGTCTTCTAGTGGAGTTTTATAAAAAAATAAATGGTATATCCTTTCCTTATATCTTCATCATGTATACCTAGAAGCTCTCCAGAATAGTTCTCTCGGAGCTTATATCAATGTAGGGTTAATCAAACTTATTTCTAAAGGAATAACTTGTAATCAAATCTCCAATTGGAGACCTATTACCCTCCTTAATGTTTCATACAAGATCATAGCTAAAGCTATAGCTTTAAAAATCAAACCTGTTGCACAAGCTATTGTTTTCCTAGAATAATCTAGTTTTCTTAAGGGTTGTTATATCTTAGATAATCTTATGATGGCTTAGGAAACAATGCAATGGGCTATCAACTCCAATCAAGATGCCCTCTTGGTTAAGTTAGATTTTGACAAAGCATATGATAGAATCATATGGGATTTTATTCTTTGTATGCTTTCTTGGCTTGGTTTTGGTCCAAAATTTTATAATCAAATTGGTATGCTCTTTGGTGATGCTTCAACTTGTGTTCAAGTTAATGGAGCTCTATCCCCCTCCTTCCCTCTACAATGGTCTATTAGATAAGGTTGCCCTCTTGCTCCTTTTTTGTATGTTTTGGTTGTTGATGCTCTTGGTTATCTTCTTCATAAGGCTCAATCTGATGGCCTCATTCAGGGTATTAAGCTTCTTGGGGATAAATATGCTCTTAACTCACATTTTGTTGATGATTCCCTTATTTTTCTTCAAAATACCTAGTAAGAGGTGGAAATGGTTAAAGAGATTGTACAATTATTTTGTGATGTCTTTGGCTCTCGTATCAACCACTCTAAAATAGAAGTCTTCTATACTTCTTCCAATCCTAATGGTTGCAACTCCTCGGTTGAGTGGAAGATCATCCCTCATGGAATGATTGTTCGTTACTTGGGAATCCCCTTTGGGATTAATATTTCTCCTAAAGATATGTGGAACTAGGTTATGGAAAGACTTCAAAAGAAATTCAATGCATGGTCAGCTCGGTTTCTCTCCTTAGCAGGAAGAATTCAAGTTGTGAATAAAGTTATGACAACCTCTCATGTTTACTACTCCTCTTGTTGGATGGCCTCAAAGGATGCCTATAACAAATTTACTTAGGTCATTCATAAATTTTTATGGACCAAATGGGATGGGGAGGTAGGAATGACAACCATCTCATGGAAACTTTGTACTCAACCAAAGGCTTTAGGAGGTCTAGGTATTATTGATCCTCTTACCCAAAGCAAAATTTTGGCTACAAAATGGGTTGCTAGAGCCATCACTAGAGACAAAAATTGGAAACACTTGTTCTAGTACAGAATCTCCCAAGCTACTCACAAAGGTAAATGGAAAGAAACCCCATGGGAGGATAAGGTCCTTAATGCACCATACTTTACGGTTAAAGGATCTATTCCTCTTACCCATAACTAGAAAGCTTGGCAATCAATTTCTCATTTATTGGCTTGGAAGTCTGACTCCTTACGACATGGTCTAAGCATCGGTCTGAATAGTCTTTGGTGGAATAAACTTATCCTCCATAATGATAAACCTTTAGCTTTGTGTAGTTCTCTTCAAGGACTAGCATTTTTGAAGAAAGGTATAAATAGAATAAGAGATATTTGGGATTTGGGTAACTACTCAATTCTCACCTAGAACCAGATCCACAATTATTGCTCCCTTCCCTCTTCGTTCAAAGAGTCTTATGGCTTTGTTGTGGCTTCCATTCCATGTGAGGTCCTTATAAAGTTGGGAACAATTGCCTACAATATATGGACTGATTGGAGATGGCTTAATGACCATAGAATCTCTTCCATTAAATCTAGTTGGATCTACAAAAAACTTTTGTGTCCTTTATCATTGGACTCTAAGCTCAATGTCAAGTGGCAAGTCAATTTTACCAATGCCTAGTGGAAGTCTCTTGCTGCTCAAATTTGGAAAGTTCCTATTGAATCCAAAACTCAACTTCTTGGATGGCGGGTTTTGCATCAAAAACTTCCAACTTCTAAAAGTTTGGCTCTAATTTTACATATTTCCCTCAATGCAAATTTTGTAATGCTTCAAAAACTTTTATTCACTTGTTTTGGTTATGTGACATGGCTAAACAATTTTGGGATGTCTTCTACACTTTTTTATTCCCCTCCTTCACTAGATCTTGGAAGCTTTCTCTACTTGGTTTTTCCCAATAGGATCATTGCCCCAAACTCTAGGATGTTTGTAGACTCATTCTTCTCAAGCATATTTGGAAGTTTAGATGCAAAAATGTGTTTACTGGTTCCGCTCCTCCATGGGGTATAGTTTTAGCAGACTTGACCTTTGATCTTTTGTTACATTTGGGACACATTCATTCCCATGTTCATGGAGCTTCCAACACACTAGGAGATGTTACCGATAGGCTTCATCAAATTTTTCACATGATCCAGGATCTTCAAAAGTCCAAGTAGGAAACAAAAAAGGCAATAAACAATGATGAACCAGTTTAGGAACTCATTACTTCTATTTCTTCCTTGAAGACTTTAGAAGATATAATGGAGGACATGCCCAAAACTTCACCACATGATAGGCTCTCCCATGGATGAGTGATGATATCAGGTATATTGCATTGTAATAAAATTTGATCTCGTGTATCAAATTGAATTCTTATTATGAAATGTTGTTGTTAATCTATGAATGTGATTCATTCATATTGATATTGATATTATTCTAATATTGGGCCTTTATATAACCTATATTATTTAAATAAGATCTTGGGAAAGTGGACCTATGAAATAGTCTAGTTGAATTACCATCAAATTAAGAGAGAATAAAACATTTAGGTATTGCTCTTTCTTAGCTCATTTAGTATTATATCAAAACATCTAGCTTTTTGAGCACCTAAACATGAAAATGGAATATGAAGAAGGTTATAAACGTTTTGTCTCTCTGGATGAAATTCCTATGCTAGAGCTCCTCCTAATATAAATTTTTTAATGAATTATTAGTACTAATTGTAGACACCAAATTACAGCCATTCATCCTCCATCCTAACCATCCCACCACCCACTTGTCCACCATACACCTTTCCCGCCTCTAAACGACCCACTTTAGCCCTTTCCCGCCATTTCCTAACCTAATTGGGATTATTTTAATATTATTTTATATATATTTAATATAATATTTTATATTATGTTATAATATATTTATTATAAAATATGTATTTATAAACCCAGTTTACCACAGTCGACTGATCCAATATATTCTCCATCGTCCATCTTCATTAATCCATGCCACATCTAAAATGTAATCTCAGCCTTAGGATTTGATTTGATCTTAGCCACATGATTAAAAGTGTAAGGCTAAAACCTTGAGAAAACCCTAGGTTGGATTATAAGTTAGGGCATTTGCAAATGCCCAAACCCTGGAATGTTCATGCCCTTGGAGATATTATTGGAGAAGTCTGTGTGAAGCTGAAGGATTACAGAGCCATTCAAGATCCAAATCCTAGCTAGTTGTAGAACTTCCATTCGTTCCAGCCATCGCATATCCATCTTCCATTACCACCATAATCTCCTACCATCCATATTCTACTGTTGCCATCATTCCCCATCCACTGTATCCTTCACACTTCCATGATCTACTTTTGCAGATCAAAGCTTTTCAAGCTTGCTACAAAGCTTTCAAAGCTCGCTGCAGAGCTTTCCAAGTGCATGCCAGAGCCTGTCGTATCGTAGGATTTCTCCAGAGCCTGTGAAGCTCACGCCAAAGCCTACCAAGTGCGCACCTGAGCCTACCATAATCATCAAAGCACAAACTAGAGTCTATTGCATCAAGTCATCTACCGTCAGATCCACAACAATAAAGCAACATATCATCACAAGTAAGGTAAATCTACATTTTTGTTATCATTTTGTGTTATTGCATTTTACACATACTGTTCACATAAGATCTAGGGTTTTTATTTTTCATTTTTGAGGGTTCACACTGTGGAACCCTCCTTTTGTTTACTAACTACTTTATTGTTTGTTTTGTGTGTAGGATTGGATAATATCAATAAAAAGAGCATTGGAAGACTACTGCAATTAGAGTGGCCTGAACACATGGATACCTAAAGCCCACTCATTCTATTGGGAGTGAAGCATGTTGAAGATACCTTTGTTATTGTAGCTAGGGTTTTGAAGAATCCTTGTAGCTTGTATTCATTATATCACAACATTTCTACCAAGGCAGAATTAATTGTACAAAGGAGATTTTCAGCTCTCCCCTCGTTAGTTAATAATAATACATCTTGTGCAATAACATTTGTCTTATCAGATTTTTTTTATTTTCTGCTATTATTTAGTGTTGTGATTTATGCTCTACAAATGGTGATCACGGTGGGACCCCACAAGGGTTTCATTATTTAAATTTATTTACTTTGCTAACTTGATTTTTCTATCTATTGTAGGGATTTTCAAAAGCATAGAAGTCATTGATTTCGTGACTAGGGTTTCTATAGCATTATGCTACACTTTTCAAAGTTTACGCAGGCTCTCTATCGTGCCTACGTAAGCACTCTATTGCACCTACACATGCACTCTACTACACCTGGACATGATTTAGAGCAGAGATAAGTCTTCTGAGGATAACATGACTCAACATCGGTACAACACCAACCATTCCATCTACTCATCCAAGCCATCCTTCCTCCCGCTAGGTCAATATGAATCCTATTGACTTATTCACCCCGCTCCGCAATCCATACGACTTGGTTAGGCCAATTCCAATTGACATTAGCCTTATTGACTTGGACCAAATTTCTTCCCCACCCTCCTTTTTGGAGCTCATCCTATCCGAGGAATTGCTAAGGGCTTCAACCAACTACATTCCTCCTTCATCACCACCTTCACCCCCATCACTTTCCACTAGCGGTCCCGAGGTCTTTCAGGCAGAGTTAGGCAGTGATAAACAAGAAAAGTTGGATGACATCTTGTATGACATAAATCTGATCCTAACACCACATCAACTTGATGAAGGCTCACATATGTCCATTTAAGATACCATCAATGTGAACCTTAGTTCAGATCTCGACAATCCCCAAGTTGTTAAGCTTGGAAAAAGTTTAACACCCGATGAACAAGAGCAATTCATTGCTCTCCTCAAGAAAAAGAAAGAAGTGTTTAAGTGGTCCTACAAGGATATGCCTGGTCTTGACCCTGATCTTGTAATCTATAACCTCACCTTACATCTTAATGCCAAGCCGGTCAAACAAAAACTTAGGAAAATGTATCCTACCGTGGCCCTCATAGTCAAATATGAAATACAAAATTTATTAGACATACATTTTATCATTCCTATTGACTATCCTGAGTGGCTATCAAACATGGTACCCGTTCACAAGCCTAACAAGGCGATACACTTTTGAAATGACTTTCGAGATCTAAACAAAGCATGTCCTAAATATGACTTCCCTCTACCAAACATTGATACTCTTGTAGAAACCTACATAGGTCACGAAATTCTTTCCCTCATGGATGATTTTTTAGGATACAACCAAATTCAAATAAATCTTGATGACCAACATAAAACGGTATTCACAACACCTTGGGGAACATTTTGTTTTAGAGTTATGCCCTTTGGCCTCAAAAATATTGGAGCTACTTATCAAAGAGCCATGACTTACATATTTCACGATTACATGCATAAAATCATCGAAGACTATGTAGATGATATCTTAGATAAATCTAAAACTCGACAAGAACACATTGATGTATTGGAAAATATTATTGATCGACTTCTAGAATACAAGGTAATGTTAAATCCCAAAAAATGTGTCTTTGGTGTTACCTCTAGTAAACTTTTAGGATTCATTGTCTCCAAAAGAGGCATTTAAGTGGACCCAAATAAGGTTAAGTCCATAATGGAAATGCCACCCCCAACTAACGTCAAGGAATTACGTAGCTTACAAGGAAAAATTCAATCTATAAAATGCTTCATTGTGCAACTTTCTGATAAATGCAGGTCATTTAACCACTTGCTACAACATGGGGTGTCATTCGTATGGACAAAAGAATGTTAAAAAGAATTTTATGACATCAAGTGATACCTAAATTCACTACCAATCTTAACTCATCCTAGCTCGGGGTACCTTTCCATCTCTATGCCTCCACTACAGAGGCTGATTTAGGGATAATGTTTACACAAAAAAATTAAAAAAATTGAGAGAAAGCAATCTATTACATTAGTCGAACATTGGTGAGTTATGAAACATGATACGCTTACGTAGAAAAACTATGCTTAGAAGTGATCTTGGCCACTAAGAAACTCTGTCATTATATGCTAAGACAAACAACCAATGTCATAGCTATAGAAAATCCTCTACGTTACATGATGTCTCACACTTATAACAACACTCGTACCGATAATGCTCCTCATAGAATTTGATCTCGAATTTGTTAGTAAAAAATCCATTAAAGTTCAGGTTATAGTCGATCAACTTGCGTAAGCTCTACTACCTAGTGATCATCCTTTGATTATTGAGATCCCATATGATTCAGTATTTTCAGTCACTGAATTAGAAGAAGATGTCATTCCAGAGGAAGATGTCGATATCACCTTATTCTTTGAAATATTTAAGTGCAATAAAGGTCAAGGTGCAGGAGTTGTCTTTCATATACCACAAGGGATTCCCATCCCCTTATCACTCAAGCTAGACTTCTCATGCATAAACAACATAGCAAAGTACGAAGCCTTAATATTAGGTCTTCAATCAACTATAGCTATGGGTATTAAGCATATTTGAATATTTGGGGATTCTCAACTTGTAGTCAAACAGGTAATCGAAGAATACCAATGCAAAGAACCTACCATTAAGCTTTATCATGAAGTAGCAATAAAATTGCTTTTAACATTTGAATGGTATGAAATTAACAACTTACCTCGTTCGACTAATACATTTGTAGATGCAATGGCCTCTATTGGATCCTTGATTCCAAAGAATGAATTAGGAGAGGTACAACCCCTAATAATCTTAACAATCTCTAAAGTAGTCATTGTTCGTGCTGACCCTACAGATGGAAAAGAAATTTGCTTTATCCATTTAGAACCATGTGAGTCTTGGTCAAGCCCCATAGTATCCTTATTGAATTTTGGAACACTCCCATCAGACATGTCTCGGTCTACCAAATGTGCTTTCAAGCAAAAAGTAGCTCGTTTCATTCTCTTGGGTGACGTTGTTAGGATCCTATCCTAACATTAATTAATAATCTTAATAATAATAATATATTATATCCTATGGTCATAATAATAAAATAATATAATAATAAATAATATAATAATTAATTATATTATTTATTATATTATTATAAGATTAGGGTTAGGAAGCATTGCAACCTTTCACCTATAACCCTAGAGGGGTATAAAACATTGTAAGAACTTATCATTCAATCATCCATGAATATGAAATATAATACAATTTATTGAAGGGACTTCCCGACAATACAAAAGGTGATTCTCTTAGTTTTAGGTCTATTTATTATTTATTTATTATTTTATGTGCTAGGAACCCTAGGTTCCTACCATCTGGTATCAGAGTCGTATGGATCCAACCATATGGGACATAAATATCAAAGGAATAAAAAATGACATTGCAGACATTAGAAGAATGATTGAACAAAAACAAAATAAACAAATGGAACGTTCTGATCGTATTATACAATATTTAATGGAAATGCAAGAGGAGACCCTAGCCATGGAATCCCAGGAAGAAGAGGAGCCCATAGCCATGGAATATGAGGTGGAGGAGAAGCCCATTGCCATGGAATCCCAGAGGGTACTCATTGCACTTCCCAAAAATATTCCAAACCCTAAATTAATTTTTTTGAAAAAGCCCAAAGCCATAGACTTTCAAATAGTTTGGAATACATTCCCGAAAAATTTTAATGAAATCCCTAAAATTACAAATATTTTTATGAAAAAATTGCATAAAGATAAAGTCTTCCAAAAGTATTGTTTTACAAATCTGCATTCGGTCAGCCATCAAGGCGAGAAATAAATTTAAAATCACCCTAATTCAGCAAACAAATTTGTTCAAAGGTATCTCCAAGGATGTTTACAATGTTTTTTTGAAAAATCTCATTAAAACAGAGGAAGATACAAAAGTTTCTGTAAATTTCAAAAATAAAACCACCATGATGGAAATACAAAATGTTGATTATCTGCTGGTTTTATGGGGCAGTGCATTGCTCTCATCTATACGCCCTCCACCATGGCCACCTCCTCTTCTCTCCTAACATAAAAATATAGTTGTGGTCTCCTCTCCAATCATGGATTAAAACTTGCAGGGCAATATAATTACAGTTTTACTATAAACTGGCCTGCAAAAAAATCAAAATGTACAACCAGTTTACATCTGGAAAGAAGGAGCTTTTTCATACAACTTATTTTGGATATGTCACTCATGAATTGTGTTCAATATCACAGTCATTTCCAGACTATATGAGTATGCAGACGTTGATATATGATATCAAAAACATGTTCCACTCCATGGGGAAGGGGAACATAAAGCCCATCTGCATATGATACTGCCTGGGTTGCACGAATACCCGCCATTCACAATTCTTCCCAACCGCAGTTTCCACAAACACTACAATGGGTTGTCTCCAATCAGTTAACTGATGGTTCCTGGGGGGAAGAATCTTTTTATTTACTATATGATAGACTTCTTTGTACTCTTGCATCTGTCATTACCCTCAAAATATGGAGAGTTCAGGGAACCCAAGTGCAGAAAGGCATAGACTTTGTTAACAACTAGACTCAACAGTTCAATGAAGCGAAGGATTGCAATATGCCACTTGGATTTGTCATTTTATTTGCTTCTATGTTGAAAGAGGCTCATAGTTTAAGTCTGGGTATTTCCCACGAACCATTGTTTATCAAGAGAATATTTGCAATGAGGAAGGATCAACTAAAAGGGATTAACATTTCGGCCTTACACAGTCTACCTACGTCATTTCTTTTTTACTTGGAGGGCCTGCACGAATTTGTCGATTGGGAAAAAATTATGGATCTTCTCTCCAAATATGGATCTATAGCAGGCTCACCAGCATCCACAGCTTGTGCATTTATGCACACATGAGACGAAAGATGCCTGGATTTTATAGCATCTGTCATTAGAATCTTTGGAGACCATGTACCTGGCTTTTATCCTTGTGATCTCCGTGAACGTCTTCGTGCCATTGACACCGTTGAACGCCTGGGAATCGGTCGCCATTTCGAAAGGGAAACCAAGGATGCATTGGATTATATATACAGACATTGGACGTCGAAAGGAATAGGAAGGGGAAGACATGATACTATTGCGAATATCAATGACCCAACTTTGGGATTTCGGATACTGAGACTGCATGAATACGATGTATCTTCAGAGGTTATTTCAAATTTTATGGATGAGAATGGAGAGTTCTTTAGTTTTTCTGATAAAACACACAGAGACCTCGAAGGCATGCTGAGCCTCTACAAATGCTCACAAGTAGCATTTTCGAAAAAATAATAATAATAATAATAATGAAAGAAGCACAAGCCTTTGTCGTAGTTTACTTGCAGCAAAATCTAAAGCAGCTAAACCATTTCCGAAAAGTTCTCGTTGAAGAGGTCAAGTATAAACTAAAATTTGGGTTTCATCGGAGTTTGCCCAGAATGGAGGCAAGAACTTATATCGATATCTGTGGTCGCGAAAATGAAGTGTTTTTAGGGAAGACTTTGTATAATGTGCCCTCAAATATTTGTAGGTTGCCATATGTTAACAATGAGAAATATGTGGAGCTGGCTAAAGTCGACTTCAATGCAATGCAGTCTATACACCAAATGGAGCTCCAGCAAGTGCACAAGTGGTGGATAGATTGTGGTTTTAGGAATTTTAAATTCACCCGCGAGAGGCATATTGAGATATTTTTTCACAATGGCGGCTAGCATGTTTGAACCTGAATATGGCAGAGGTAGAATGGCCTTCGCAAAAATTGGTTGCTTGCTTGTTGTTCTCGATGATCTTTATGATAAGTATGGTTCTCGTGACGACACCATGTTACTCAATGAAGCATTTGCCAGGTGGGATCTCAATACATTGGACGACATGCCTGATCACATAAAAGTTGCTTTCTTGGCTTGTACAATACTGTGAATGGGCTAGCAGATGAAGCTGGTGACCTTCAAGGACGCGACATGCTCCAGTACTTTAGAAACTTGTGGAAGATCCAGCTTGATGCTTTCAGCAAAGAAGCAGAGTGGTGTAAGCAAAAATGCGTGCCGAGTTGGCATGAATACCTAGATGTCTCCAAAATATCAGTTGGATTTGCTACGAAGATTCTCACATTAATCCATTTAATAGGAGGAGTCGTCACTGATAACATTCTATGCCAGATTGATGAGAGATCCAAATCTCTCCATCTTGTGTGCTTGACTGCGAGATTGATCAACGATACCAAAACGTATAAGGTGGAAGAAATCGTTCTAATTTACACAGTCTATGAGGTGGTGCTCGAACTCATTAAAGGAGATAATTTTTTATTAAGGTTCAAAAGGAGCTAAAGGTGAATTGTATAAAGTTTACTACTCCATTGGAGTCAAATTAACCTACTCCCTTAGTAAACCATAGAGCAAGTACTATTCCAAGGTGGAATATTTGAAGAGCATATACTTACACACTACAATTCCAAGCTTTGAGGACAAATCTTGTTTTAAGGAGGGTGGAATGTTAGGGACAAATCTTGTTTTAAGGAGGGTGGAATGTTAGGATCCTATCCTAACATTAATTAATAATCTTAATAATAATAATATATTATATCCTATGGTCATAATAATAAAATAATATAATAATAAATAATATAATAATTAATTATATTATTTATTATATTATTATAAGATTAGGGTTAGGAAGCATTGCAACCTTTCACCTATAACCCTAGAGGGGTATAAAACATTGTAAGAACTTATCATTCAATCATCCATGAATATGAAATATAATACAATTTATTGAAGGGACTTCCCGACAATACAAAAGGCGATTCTCTTAGTTTTAGGTCTATTTATTATTTATTTATTATTTTATGTGCTAGGAACCCTAGGTTCCTACTAGACGTGTTGTATAAATGAGGTTATGATGGAATACTTCTTTGTTGTATCGAGAAATGTGAGGCCCAAAGATCCATATAGGAAGCCCATGATGGTACTTGTGATGGTCACTTTAGTGGAATAGCCATTGCAAAGCGTCTATTATGCATGGGTTATTCTTGGCCCACAATGGAGCATGACTATTGCACCTATGCCAAAAATTGCAAATAATGTCAAACACATGCCAATTTAACTCATGTACCATCATAAGCTTTGCAACCTATACAAAGCTTTTGGCACTTTTCACAATGGGGCCTAGAACTAATTGGAAAAAGCTTACCTCCTTCTTCAGGACAACATACATTCATAATTACCGCCACAAAATACTTCATAAAGTGGGTTGAGGCCATAACTCTAATCAGTACGACAGGACCTCAAATTATAGATTTCATACTTTGCCATATCATCTGTTGCTTTGGTATTCCCTCTAAAATCATTTCAGATAACGGTAAGTCTTTCAAGAACAAGGATGTTCGAGCACTTTGCGAAAAGTATAGTATCCAACATAGTTTCTTGAATCCTTATTACCCACAAGCAAATGGACAAGCTAAAGCTACCAATAAGACCTTGATTGCCATTCTTAAGAAACTTGTCAAAGAAAATCATAAATATTGGCATACACAAATTCCTTTGGCACTTTGGGCTTATTGAACAAGCATCCAAACACCAACAAGAGTAACACCATTTTCCTTGGTCTATGGAGCAGAAGCTATTATGCCTCTTGAGCTCAATATCCCCTCCTTACGAGTTTTCTTGCATGAATTCATAGATTACGATACAACTAGACAAACATGACTTGACCAACTCACTCTCCTAGAATAAATGCAATTCAACACATTAGAACATTTATGAGTTTATCAAGACCGCGTAAAGCATAATTACAATGCTAAAGTCCATCTTAGGGAATTTCAATTAGGGGATCTAGTACTCAAAGAGAACCAACAAAACACCAATGCTTTGCCACATCTTCATGATAAATTTGTAGCGAATTGGTTAGGTCCATATATAATCACTCAAAAAGTGGGTAATGGTACTTATAGACTTGTTGATTTAGAGGAAATAGAGGAACCCGAACTACTTAATGTTCTTCATTTAAAGGTATTCCATTGTTAAAAGTGACACTTTCTATGTCTATATACATGGCTTTTACAAAAAAAAAAAAAAATCATTTACATAGGCATTCCCACTTTGCATACATTCCATTTACATTTAGACATTTGATATGCATTTTTATTTTTGCATTCTTGCATTGTTTTATTCGCATAAATCATACATATTCCATTGTATTGTACAATTTTCATTTGCATATCAACACGCCATTGTATTAGGCATATACAAATTGCATTCATCCCATCTCATGTTCAATGATCTCACATAGTAATGATGATATGGTCATAAATAAAAAGTCAAGTTATAATAATTGGGGGTACCTAGTCAACCCTCGCAAAAATTATAAGTCAACCACATCATGTGTCAAAAATCATAATCCCTAGATTTTCAATCACTCAGCCATTACTAGTGTAGCAAGCAACCTCCAAACGAATGTCTGATTTTCTTTGGGACCAAAAAGCACTCTTTCTACACTAAGAAAGTCTTGAGTATTGCCAATTGATCACAAAACAATCTTGAACCAATCACATTCCATCACATCTTAAAAACATTGTGAGATAGGGGGGGATAGTACCATACTTGGGTAGTACCTTAATGTGAAAAGAACATATCTCTTGCTTATCCCATCACGCAACATAGTCCAAAAATAGTGGTTTTCACCACTACCAACATTGCTCCAAACATAAATATAAAAACATAGAGCAGTAAGGATAGGGTCAAAATTCTCATCATACTTAGGTTGAGAATCTGATTCCCCAAAGCTCTATACAAAATTAACAAATAAAATCCTAAACAACCATGATCCCTAAAGTTGTAAGGATATTACTACATGTCCCTGACAAGGATGGGTAGTCATCCCCAAGGCCTACACGATCAATACCATAGGAATATGGAGTGAATATCCACTGGGGCTATATATGCTTGACTGGCAGTGGAGTAAGCTCATGCAGGATGACATGTCTCCCTAGAAAATAGAGATACCTATGACCGCACATAAGGAAAGGCTAGCTTTGAGGTCATCTCCATAACAAGTCATGCCCAATTTACTCATAATGGATTAATGAACTTCACATGCACACACATTGGTTCTTGTTTGGATAGGGTTATACTCAAGAATTGATAATTGAACCTCACTCGCATACACATTTGGTCCTAAAGAAAGTTAGACAACCTAGTGAGTTTGATTTATGACACTAGTATGTTCGAATCTTTGAAAACCTTCCAGTCTTCCATATCAACATCCATATCTTCTTCCACATCAACATTTGTGTCTTCTTCCATATATGCTTCCATATCAACATCCATATCCGCTTCCATGTCAACATCCATGTCTCCATTGCAAGTTAAGTTGCATAAAACCACTAAATTGGGTACCCCCAACTAACAAACAATGGACAAAGAAAAATAGCCAATAAAATTTTTGAACTATAAAAGATCATTCGAACACCATGCATTCCTCTCATATAATTTAGATTCATTATACATTTACTTGCATTAATCATCCATAGCACATCATATAGCTCACATGAATCATCCATATAAACATTATGCATATACATCATTATTAGCTTACATTAATTACCCGTAAAGCATTCCATCAAAATATTTTCATACAACATGCATAAAAAATTCATAAAATAGGCATTGTATTCACACAAAATACAACACAAAAGTAAAATCCATTTATATATGAATAAATATCAAAAATACAATAAACGCCAAAAAGGCTACAAGGAAGCACCAAGGCTCATATACAAAATAATACATCTAAGCACTAAGCTAATATCCATGAGAGGACTCCTGAGATCTAGTAGGATCCCTAGGCCTAGTACTCTGCCTAGATTCAGTATGCCTAGATGACTCGAATATAGAAGAAGAAGGAGGATCCGACAATGTAATGTGATTGTGCATACACAAATCCTCCAAGGAATGGGCATATGCCTCACTGGCCCATAGACATCGTAGATTCATTTGATGTTGATACTACTTCACCAACATCTCTTCCTGAAGCCTCATAACCATCTCTTGATCCTTAGCCATAGTTGTTGCATGCTCTACCTCCATCCGAGCTATAATAACCAAGGAATCCCTATGAGTCTTAAGCATAGTCTCTCGCTCCTCACAAAGCTGCTCTAGCTTCACCCACAACCTCTCCACCTCAGAGATCTCACCCATCTCCTCATAATCCTCCCTCTCCTCATATGCCAACCCTATATCTAGAACCTATTGGGCTACTCCCCTTGACCACATATGACTCGTTGATCGATGAGGCCTTGTCCTCTTCGAAGTCACCCCCAACCCCACAGTTATCGCATCACCACTCACAACCTTTGGTACCCACACTGGTTGAGCACCAAAAAAACCTACATACTCTAGAGTCATCCTGACATCATCTATATTAGGTACCTCATGTTGCTCATCATCATCCATATGCACCCACCATGGATCTGCACATGGGAGTCCCACCTCATCTCGTCGATGTTGATATAGCACTGGCTCATCTGGCATGTCCTGAGGTAAGCCAAATTTCTTCAACACCCATGAGTACTGAAATTACTCCACCTCCTCATCCCTCCACCCAATAAACCATTGATACTACCTCACCTGATGTAGCTTCTCCCTATCACCATCCCTTTGAGCTCCTCACCATTGCCTCCATATCACGTTAGCCCGATTCAACCCCAACCACATATCCCAATACCATAAGTTGGTATGCACCTCTCGACTCGGTCGCACCTCCTCTACCACTTCCCATCACCTAGCATAGGGCTCCCTCATCTACCATGCCTGCCACATTAACCCCTCTAGATCAACCACACCAAAATGCTCCCAATTCCAGCACTGTAGGAGGAATCTACACCCAATCCCCTTTCTTCTTCTCCATGTCACCTCATATAGCTCCCGGTATAGCTGCACCAACAGTTCAAGAGCCCATGCATATTTTCTTGGGTCAGTGAGTAGATCAGTCACCAACCCCAATAGGTTCCAAGGGAACCTATAGCCAGTGCTATTAATTAGTACTATGTTTGCTAACACAAACATGATCAAGGCTGGAAGTGCATCCAACTCCTTTGTCTTGTACATTCTCAGATAACATATACCTCCATCTCCCATCCGAGCCTCCCGCCATCGATCCCCAAACATCTTCTCAATCTAAACCTTCTTGTCATGCCCAACCACCACCTTTTCCCCTTATACTAGCACCTTGAGGATGTGGTATACATCCTCAAGAGTGATAGTAGCCTCCCCATTCGGTAGTTGGAATGTCCCCCTGTCAGATTCCTATCTCTCTATCAATGATGAAAGATACCCCTCATCTGCCCTTACAACATCCATCCTAGCTACCCCCTCCAGGCCCACCTTCCCCAATAGCTACCAATCCCCATATGTGAGCTTCTTCCTCATACCAGGAACAAGAGGATAGAACTGAAGTCGAGGTTCTATGTCTCTCAACTACAGCAACAAACATTTTATTAATACTATTGCAAAAAAAAAAAACTTTTCCACACAATAAAAAGTAATTTTTTAAAACATTACCAGGGCAAATGGTACCTCAACTCCACCAACATCATTCGATCCCTCCGCCTCCCTAGCTTCCGTGCATATTTCCACTAGCCTCACTAAACTCACAAATCCACTCCACTCCTTAGACATAGCTTCTCAAAGTCTAAAATGCACAAGTGAGCCTCACAATTCATTCAAAAAGCCATTTATAGCTTTCCTTAGTGCATTCAAGTGCATGCCCATGTCTGCAATACGTAGGCTCGCCTGGGTGCCTGCAAGCACACCCAGGCGCACCTGCACGACTACAAGATGCCACAAGCACATCTGGGCACCTGGTCCTAGAAGGGCATAAATACAAAAAATATAAAAACCATAGCTTACCTCCTCCAAATTTCACCAAATTTCATCCACACATCATGTAGTTCATAAAATTAGGTTTTGTGAAAACATAAATCGTTTTGCATGCATATTTCTCAAGAACAAAATAAATCTTCAAATTACACAAATCACATCACAAAATGTAGCAAAATAATCATAATTATCACAAAACTAACATCTGACCATTCTGCATCATATTCTTCATCATCCCACAAAATTCATGAAAATTGGAGTTAATTTGACAAATAAATCTCTCATTTACATGTAAAATGAAACATTAAAAACACAAAATACAAATCGTACTTCAACTAAATCTACATTTAATGAAATAACAACATTCATTCATCCATTCATTCTTCCATCACCATATTGCAATCCATGAATCATTTCATCCACCATTTTTTTAGTTTATATGAGCGAACCTCGTATCTCATGGGTTATTCTATAAACTTGATGATTACAGCGATAGTCATCCATGCAATTTGGTAATATGAACAAACCACCATAAGGATACTTCACCATGATCATCCTAAATTATATCCTTGATCGAAATCACAATCATATTTGGCACCTCACATTTTGAGTGAAACCTTGCCAAGAATAATTTTCTCAAAGGAAATCATTGATGCCCTTTTTTTTGGGGCACGAAAACATGGATAATAAAATTCATAAACACTTATTCATTCAACAATGGTCATAATACAGGATAGATTGGTAGGTTTATTAGTTCCATTATGGAATTGGTGAAGAATTTTCCACATTTACTACCGCACCCGTACGTTGACTTAGTCATCATGCATCTTCATACCTCGTATACTCAATGATGCCATTACGACATCTTATTCACTAGCATCGAATCATCCCAAAATTTGGGGCAACAACAATTTGATTATGATTTCCCAATATGGGATACATCTCACATGATCATGACACTAGAAAAAAATCCCTTTCTCCACCGTTGGGTCAAAAATGATATCATATTTTACATCATTCATATCGTCCACAATCACATGGTATTTTACACCAACCCCCTTTCTCTACCGTTGGGGAAAAAACAATATCACATTTTACATCATGCATATCATCCACAATCACATGGTATTTTACACCAACCCCCTTTCTTCACCGTTGGGGCAAAAACTGTATCAAATTTTACATAATTCATATCGTCTACAATCACATAATATTTCATCACATCATTCATCACTTGCACAAAATTATTTTTCAAATGGCTCGTGAGATGCTTCTCATTTTCCAATCAAGGGGGTAAGCTACAAAAATTTTAAAAATTATTTAATCTTTTATCTTCAACATCAGTGCTCAAATCCAACAATAGAGACAAGCTACTTCTGTGCTCATAGCCCAAGTAGGTGTCTCGTATTTTTGCACCATATTGTGTTTCACACAACATGGTACAAAAATGGGCATTTGTAGACACCAAATTACAGTCATTCATCCTCCATCATAACCATCCCACCACCCACTTGTCCACCATACACCTTTCTTACCTCCAAAAGACCTACTTTAGCCCTTTCCCATAATTTCCTAATCTAATTGGGATTATTTTAATATTATTTTATATTTAATATGATATTTTATATTATATTATAATATATTTATTATAAAATATGTATTTATAAACCCAGTTTACCATAATCTTTCGATCCAATCTAATCTCCACCGCCCATCTTCATTAATCCATGCCACATCTAAAATGTAATCTTATCCTTAGGATTTGATTTGATCTTAGCCACACGATTAAAAGTGTAAGGCTAAAACTCTAAGAAAACCCTAGGTTGGATTATAAGTAAGGGAATTTGCAAATGCCCAAACCTTGGAATATTCATGCCCTTGGAGATATTATTGGAGAAGTTCGTGTGAAGCTGAAGGATTACAGAGCCATTGAAGATCCAAATCCTAGCTAGTTGTAGGACTTCCATTCATTCCATCCATCCCATATTCATCTTCCATTGCCACCATAATCTCCCTCCATCCATCTTCTATTGCTACCATCATCTCCATTTGTTGTATCCTTCACACTTCCACAATCTACTTATGCAAATTCAACCCTCACCTGCAAGTGCTCTCCAGAGCTTTTCAAGCTCATTTCAGATCTTTCTAGGTGCATGCTAGATTCTATTATATCATAGGGTCACTCCAAAGCATGCAAAGCTCATGCCAGAGCCTAACAAGTGCACACTCGAGCCTGTCATAATCATAAAAGTGTGAACTAGAGTCTACTGCATCAATTCATCTATCGTCAGATCCGCAAAAACAAAGCTACATATCATCACAAGCAAGGTAAATCTATATTTTTGTTATCATTTGGTGTTATTACATTTTACACATATAGTCCACATAAGATCTAGGGTTTTTAGTTTTCATTTCTGAGGGTTAACACTGTGGAACCCTCCTTTTTTTTACTAACTACTTTATTGTTTTATGTGTGTGTAGGATTGGATAATATCAATCAAAAGAGCATTGGAAGACTACTACAGTCAGAGTGGCTTGAACACACAGATACCTGAAGCCCACTCATTTTTTTGGGAGCGAAGCACGTTGAAGACACCTTTGTTATTGTAGCTAGGATTTCGAAGAACCCTAGCAGCCTGTATTCATTGTATCACAATATTTATGACAAGGCAAAATTAATTGTACAAAGGAGTTTTTCAGCTCCCCTCCGTTATTTACTAAAAATATTTCTTGTGCAATTACATTTGTCTTATCAAATATGTTCATTTTTGTTGTTATTTGGGTTGTGTATTTTTAGCTCTACACTAATAGTAAGTTTGATCAAAGGAGAAAATGTTTGACATGTATCAAAAGCCACATTAAAATCCTGCAACTATAGATAAAATGGGATTGATATTTCTTGGAGGATACCACTATTTTGTGTATTTTTGGGCTTAGTAAGCATATATATTTATTGTTGATGTATGTAACAAAGATATTAGCATGAATTAATATATTAAGGTAGGTAAACCTAATTTATGTTTCCTACACTAGTAGACAAAGGAAAATTATATTTTTATAAGACTCTAATTTAGCTGGGAAGCATAACCCAAGATAAAAGAAATGCAACTAATGATTTAGAATTTAAGCTAAAGGAGTTATAAATTTTAAAGGATAACTAGAATTACGAAATAGATGGGAAGTTTGTTCCATGTCTAAAAGGTGCTAATATCTCCAAAAAATGTATCCATGAGCCTAGGTATGATTTCAAAATATTTTAGAGTATAGAAGAAGAAATTCTCCCAACTCTCGAAGAAGAGAAAATTGTTTTGTACAAGTCCTAGAAGAAATTATAAGAAATATTTTACACAAAAGTAAAGGAGGATGACCCTGACCTCCCAATAGAGGTAACCATAAAAAAAACTTACAGAAACAAAATTGAAGTAGCAATAAAATTATAGCATGGAAGAAATTTTGCTAGGAAATAAACAATATTGAGGTGCCTTTTGAAATATTAGATCCAAATAATGATGAAACCTTTAGTCAATGCTATGATGCAGAGCACCTAGAAAATAGTCCCTGAAGGCACAAAAAAACGACAAAGAGACCACAAAGAGAAAAATTCTTATTTTAGATATGAGGCAGACGCTTCTAAAGTAAGCACTAGTGAATCAATCAAAGTTTCCAAGGAAGAAAGTGATTCAAAAGAGGTCAAGAAAATATGGGACTCCTCCAATAAAATAGAGATTTATTTCTTTAGTTAAAATCACCAAAATTAATAGAAAATAATGAGGCTCCACCTCATAATACTCCTCCTAAATCTCCAAAGGAAAGGGCTCAATTGATTGTCCAAATATAAGAGGAAATGGTTCTAGCCCATGAAGACATAGTTGTGACATTAGTTACCATATTTGACCTTGTAGCCACTTTGGAAAGAATTAGGAAAAAAATAGATGATGACTATAGGTAACTTTTACCTACATCCTTGCTTCACTCCAACCTAGACTAGCTAAGAACGGGATAAGCTAGAGCTATGTTGTTAGAAGGTGCTTTTATATTTATTTATAAAAATAAGCTTAAAGGAAGAGGCAACCAATTTAGAAGTTGCCTCAGATATTAGATCTTCCATCTATGGTTGATGATCATATTTTGCCCAAACCAACCATATTAAGGGAACCAATGCCCATGGACCATTGATTTTTAATCCAATCATCTACATGGTCCTTCTCACAAAGAAAATTTCTAACAAGAGGGGAATATCTGACCAAATATAAAGTATGGCATGTGGTAACCATTCAATATCCTAAGAGATGAAATAACTATCACTCTAAGGAGAAGGTATGTCATTTAAAAAAGGAGGCTTCACCTCATCTAAGGACACATGAAATTTGTGCATTCAAGAAGAAGAGAAAGAAAATGAGCATTAAATATGGCATCATTAGTGGTTACAAATCTTGACATTCATAGCCAAAGCCTATCAAATCCAATCACACACCAACCATAACCACTACCCACCATATGCATGATCCTACCTTATTCACCTACACAAGTTAAGCAGGCCATATATATTACATTAGAAAATAGACACACCCTAAGAGAAATGCAATGGAGAATTCATGGTGTAGCCACCTTGATGTAGTAGTAAATATCTTAGTCAACCACATTCAATCATCTAAAGGCCCAAAATCCTTTAACATTTATGACCCAAGATCTAGAGACCTCAAATCTACTATCACGTGAGTTATAGAAAATATTTCTCAAATGTAGCATCATAAGATATTTGCAAGCCTTATGTATAGAACTTTAGAGGGAAGGAACCCTCCTCTTGGTAATAAATAGGCCCAATTTCATTGTAAAAGGTATTAAAAGTTATTTTATTGTGTCTGGTACCTGGTCTTGCAGGCTCTTCTTTTCATCCTTCTTTCCTACTATAACAAGGGGAGCTCATACCTTATCTCATGACTAGGGATAATTTAACCCTCTAGGTCTTATTTTCTTGTAATAATATTGATCATGTTAATTGAAGCCATGACTAATTTTGCTTTGCCCTCATTCTCTTTGCTTGTCTTGATTTCTAGTGGTGTGTTTTTCTTGGTTGTGTTCACTAGCCATAGGTGATATTTTCCATGTTTAATTACCACTTGATTATTTTGTGCATCAACCCCACAACTTAGGACTTTACTTTTCCTACAAGTATTTACTTTACTATTATTTTACTTTAATTGTAATTCATTCTTTTCTTCTAACCTTAGCTAACAAATGTCACTATGCATTAAGGTATTAGGAATTATGAGGAGATGACCTTGATTACAAATATTGAAGGTCACCCATAGGTGGTTCTTCCCTTCTATTCATGGTGCTTATTATCATTTTACTCTATATGAGGTAGGGGTATATTTATCATTTTGGGTCTCCCTAGCCTAGTCTGGCCCTGGTAGGTGTGTTTTGAGATGACAATAGTTTGTTTGTCATGCTCAACGAGATGAGCTTTTATATTTTCTCCACTAATATGGAAGAATTTCAACTATGATTCCAATAAAGGCCATAGTCTTTCCACTTGAACAAAAGCACTTGGAAAATTCACTTGGCAACTCTGCTTGATGACTTAGACTAAAATGATAGACCTTAAAGAAGTCATCCAATAAAATATAGACCAATATTTTGGTGGGGGTATTTGAATCATCAATTTTTTGAAGGAAAATCTCCCCACCTAGAAAACCTATTCTTGATATAAATACCTAGAGCTATATGAGTGAAAGGACAATAACTAGAGCCTTCACCAGAGCTAATCAGTAAGAGTTGGTACCACCTCTACACTAGATATAAAGAATGAGGAACCAATAAAACAACATGGTGGTCATATTACATTAGCCTCCCAAAAAAATATAGCATGGAATGATAGAGGTCCCTTGATTCCACCAATTTCACCTGACACTTGGGACCATATTCTTGCCTTAGTGCTCAAATTCTTACCTTAATTCTTAGGATAAAATGTTATTCCGATAAAACATTTGCAACATCTAGTAAGCTTATGCACTATGCATTTTATTAAAAATAGAGATATAACCCTAAGGCTATTTGCAACTTCTTTTCAATGGAGATCTCATGAATGGTATCTTAGTCTCAACCCATGATCAATCAAAAACTAGAACCAATTGGTAGATCTCTTAGTAAATTAGTTTAGAGAGAAGATAGATGAAGCATCCATTCTAGAAAAAATCATAACCATCAAGAGCAAACCTATGAAAGTAATGTATGATTTTAGCATTCAATTCCATAAGACTTGGTAAAGTATCCTTGAAGACATCTGATCACTATCCGGTATGGCATTCATTTACTATCTAAAACTTTCCATTCTAAGATTATAATGATGGTCAAGTCTAAGGATGGTAATTCAACATCAAAGGCTTGTGGGATAGCCATCTAATTTGATAAAGACCTAATCCAAATATAAAGGTTATCTCCTAGAGTACCACTACCATTGTTTCCCTCTATTCAACACCCCTACCATTACTTTCCAACCATATAGCCAACCACTAGTTCAATTCATCCTCTTACATACCTAGAGCAAAATAAATCCTCCTCTTCTCTAGAAGCCAAAATGGATGAAATTTTCAAAACTATAAGGACCCTCACTAATAATTTCATAGCCCTCATAAGGTAGTCTAACATCTAAATTTTTCCCTACCAAAGTTACCCAAAGCCTTCCTTTTGATAGAGAAACCTAGTATTTTGATTGTCCCTTATTAGATATAATAAACCCCTATTTTTGGTCAACAAGAATTCTGGTCATCCCTAGGTCCCAACTTAGTAGATAGTACCTATGTCAGTCCCAACTTATCAAGTACCAATAAGCTTATCTAGGGACCTAGACACCACTCATAATAACTACATTGAAGATCATAGTAGCTATTACTATCTTGCTCTTGAATATCTTTTCTTTGACTATTATGTTAAAACAAAATTTTAGGCTATCGAAACTTCTTCCCCTAACCATGATGATACTCATCCTTCACAATTAGAAGTTTTAATACCAATTAAGGAACCTGATACTTAGTCTTTGACCATGTCATTAATTGTTGATCTATCAACCTTAGAATAAAATTTTGTGACTTGGGATGAAATAGATGTATACATTATGTTAGACAAAGTAGGCCCCTCAAGTGGGAGGCCACAAATTTTATTAGAGTATAATACATTTACTAAAATAATGGTCATTTAAGAGAAGGAAACAACTAGAATGATTGAGGATAGACCTCAAAGGAGTGAAGTAGATAATCAGAGGACATCTCAAACATAAGTTACACTAGTAAGTTGAGGTTGAGTAGTCCTCATAGTGATAAGAGTTTCCCTTGAACTACCAAGGTAGCCTATTACAACTTTATCAAGCTTATCCAATGATAGAAAGGACAAAACCTTCAATATCATAAAAAATTCTAAGATCACCTTCTACTAAAATATTCAACATGGTGGAGCACTTGAGGAAGTCTACGGTAGCCATACCTCTTTGGGAGGCCCTCCCTATTCCAAAATACATGAACTTAAAAGAGGCCTTGAAGAAGTATAAGGGTCTAAGCAGATAAAGAATGTATATTATTCTACAAATTTTAGGCCTAGAGCCTAGTAGACCTAAGCCTAAGCCATTTTACCTAAACTTGATCTTCGAAGATCAACTAATACATAATTGCATAGTCGATTCAAGGTCTAGAACATCAATAATATTAAAAATATGGTAGAAGCACTTGGCATTCACTACAACATTCCAATAGTAAGGTTATGCACTTAGATAGAACTCTAGTACTAGCATTCAAGATCATCCAAGACCTTCCCTTGGTACTCTAAGCATGCCTCGACTTGATGGTTCACCAAGAAATATCGATGATTGATCTCACAACTTCATTCAAAATATGTCTTTCAAGATACTTTACTACTAAAATTAGAGGATACTTGTCACTTGACTAGACCCACATGTTGCTTTGAACTAAATATGGGACCAAGTTCAAAATCCCATTAAAAACCTCTCCACATGTACCACATAGATCAAATATCTTTCAAAAGGAAATAGAAGGATCAATTCTACTTATCAAAAGAAGAGTTGTTGGAATCTGACTACTTCATTGATGATATGTATGCATACATTCCTAATGACTACCTAGAACAATGGGCATTCAAGATGTGAAAATTGGATATTGATAAAGTATTTAAGCGAAGTAGCATGGGGTTATTTATCAATAGGTATTTTCTTTTGTACATAGTGTCTATTATACATACATATATATGTGTGTGTTCACAAAATAAAATTCTAGGGAGAATGATTAAGAAGCTTTTTTATAACAAGGGGATTAATTTCTAGTGGTCCTAACTATGCACCTGATCAAAGGATGGTGTCTTCATAGGAACAACTAGCAACACGAGGCTAAGAGAGCTTCCCCATTATTTTATCTCATATTATTTGTGACTAATAATGCATCACTTCTAGCAAGCATCAAGGCACACAATCCAACCTCCATATGAACAAGTACGTCTACATTCATTAGAAGTTGGCCACCCAAGAAGCATGATGATCAACACCTAGAAGGAATCAAGGCAAAATGGATAGCACTATATCTACACCTTCTCTATTTCCACACTTTGTTACTATTGTTTTTATATTTGCATCTTTCAAATTTTCACTCTGCATCTAATAGATAAGGAAAGAAATTTCAATTTCACTCTTTTAGTAGGTTGAGAAACCATGGGAGTTGCCAAAACTAAGGAAATTTTTCCATGTAGTCCCATTTTAGTCTAAGCTAGACTAGTAAAAAATGGGACAAGCCAAAGCTATATTGTTGTAAGGCACTTCTTATCTTCAATTATAACAAAAGAGCTTCGAAAAAGAGGTAAACAAGTTATAAGTTGTGTCAGCTATTAGATCTTCCATCTATGGTTGGTGCTCTTCTTCTACCCAACCAAGTCATATCAAGGACACTAAGACCTGTAATTATTGATTTTCAATTCAACTACCTACATGATCCTTCTGATGGAGGAGAGTGCCAATAAGAAGGTAAGATTCAATCACAGCTAAAGGAAGGCACATGGATACCAATTGGGATCCTAAGAGAGGAAAGAACCAACGCTTCAAGGAGAAGGCTCACCATTGGTTGATGGAGGTTTTGCCCCATCTGAGGGTACATGGTAGTTGCACACATAAGAAGAACAAGAAAATGAGCATTAAAGGAGGCATCTTCTAGTGGTCACAAAGCTTGACTTTCACATATAAATCATGTCAAAGACAATCACATGCGAGCCATGGCCATCACCCACCATACGCATGAGCCTACCCTATCCATTTGCACCAATCAGGGAGGTCATGTAGGTCACATAAGTAAAGTGACTAATCCCAAGAGATTCATTTTATATCTCATTAAAATAATAAAATATTTTTAATTGGTTATTTGGGATTAAAATGAATTCCACTTGCATTATATAACGAACCATAGTTTATTTATTATGCATATATCTCTTGATCAGGTTTAAATGTGAACTCTCAACTTTTTTAGGTTGCTAAACTATTTATTATAAATCTTGTTGTTGTACTTACACTTCATATATTTATTATACATCTTGTTGTTGCACTTATATTTCATGAAGAAAACCAACAAATGAGAGCAGGTACACGGATTATGATAACATGAAGTTTTAGAATATTACTTTTCTAGGATGCAATGAGTAGACAATAGAGGTGGAGTTTTGATATTGTAAAGGTTATTACAAGGAAATCTCAAGAAGAACTATGCTAAATTCTAAAATATTTGTATTTACAAAGAAAATTGAAAAAAATCTAGAAGATGAAAATCAAGAATTTAAATCTTTTATAAAAAAAATGTAAGTATATAACTGTAACAAAGGTGAGAGATCCAAATACATGAACTTAAAAGAGGCCTTGAAGAAGTATAAGGGTATCTCAAACACTTAAATAGTACGTTGTTTAGTTATATGGTTTGTTTGTTGAACCATTAGTTAGTTGTTTACCAAATCCTGCAATATAATTTCTTTGTATAAATGCATTACAAATGATGAATAAAATATAGATTATGTTTTTTTCCAATATGGTATCAAAACCATTGGATCATCTATTTTCTTTTCAGATCTAATTATAACCTAGATTTTGGGTTATCTCCCAAAATTATATCTTTTTAAGAAGAGACAAGTTCAATTCTGTTGAATCTTCTATAGGATTTAATATTATGGTTCTTCTACCAACATTTCCATGATTGATGTTATTTCTGGAGCAACCTTCCTCATAAAGTTTTTTTTTGTGCCATGGAAAGGGCAACTAATATCTTAAAGGTTGTGATTTTCATATGTGGCAAGTTAGACTTCAATTGATTATGATCGAAGAATATGTATGGGATGTCATGAAGGGAACACCAAAGCTAGTAGATCTTAATGTAGCAGCAAAGTAGATCAATAAATATAAAAAAAATTATAGTGATAATTGGACTTCGACTATCTGATTCATATCTACACCACATTGATCTCATGAAGACAATGAACAAAGTTTACAATTCACTTAATAAATTGTTTGGCTTGTAAGTATCAAATGTAAAAATGGATCTAAAGCAAAATCTATTTGGACTAAAGACTTTGGAATGAGACAATATTATTCAACATGTAAGTAATTTCCATTCTCTACTGAATCAACTTGATGGATTCAATACCATTGTACAAAATGATGATGTCAAATCTATTTTATTAAACAACTTGTCCACCAACTATGCTAATATTGTATTCATATCAAAAAATATTAATGGAAGAAGTATTTTTCTCCTTGATTGATGAAGAAAGTTGAGTTAAGGAAAAAGTTTCAATTACAGAGGAAACTATAATGTTTATGAAAAACAAGTATTCCTCAAAATCTAGTTCTTCCTTGAAAAAATAGTTCTCAAAAAATAAAGTTATGTGCTACTACTGCAAGGTAAGAGATCGCATTTTTATGAGTTATATTCAACAAGAAAAGGAACTTGTCGATGTAAATTGAATACTAATAAGATATTTATTTATAAATGAGACCAGTGATAAAGAATATGGCTTTATAGGTCTAGATCTTCCCCATGAGGAAAGTGAGAAGAAGTTGTCCAGAAATATTCTTGTGAATGGTTGTGTATGTCCAATATTCATAAAAGGTATATTGTCTTATGACTGATAGTATGTCACTAATCATGAGGATGTGAATATTTAGTGTGTCTTTATTCACATAATAAATATGTGACTGGTTGTAAGTCATTGGGCACAAATATTAGATACAATGTGTTTGTCTCTATCTACTTGTTTTATGGATAGAGTTTGTTTCCCTATTCATATTGGTTGTACAATCATGAATAGTTATGTCCATATCCTTGATTGAAAATTTAGTGAGGTGTGAGCAATTGTGTTTGTCCATGTTCACATCATTGTAAATCATGGATCATAGAGTTTGTCCTAGTCCATGATTCTTATGTATTGGTGAACTTTTGAGTTTGTCCTAGTTCATCAAGTGGTTAAGTGGATTGTTGTATGTATCTAGTTATTACATTCATGTCCTTGTTAAAAGTTTGATATTAAGGAGGGTGTTAAAATAATGAATATCAAACTTAAGTTGGTATTATTGTTAAGTTATTTAATTAGTTTGTTGAACTATGAGTTAGTTTATTGTTTACCAAATTATGCAATATGACTTTTTTATATAAATGCATTGCAAATGATGAATAAAATATAGATTATATTTTTTTCAACATTATTTACTTTGTAATTTATCACATTGATATAACTTAAGATGGTTTATGGATTAAATTTTGTATAAAAAATATATATATGACCTTTTAATGATGTTTTCTAAAAAAATATAAGGAACAAAAATTTATTAATACTAATTCATAACTTTGATTGAAAAATATAATTTTTTATTATACAATTTGTCATTTTACAATTGTGCTTGCAAATAAAGTCCTTGATGGACCTATAAATACTTGGTTACAAACATTTCCTTGGCTTGAAGGGTTTTGCTATTGTTTTAGTTGCAAGTTGTATCTATAGTATAGTCATTATTTGGTCCTAGTAAAATTTAAATTTAGAAGGAAACTAGTGGAGGGATGATAAGGATTCACAATAATATGAAGTTGATGTATTTAGCCTTTGGGATTTTTGTTTGGTGTGCTTTAGTTTCCCGGGGTATTTGTATCTATTGGGGGTATTAGATCCATTGTCTCGCTATGGATGTTGTATTGCCACTATCTAGTTGATCCTTCAGTGGTGTTTGTTCTATCCTCTACATTTTTTGGGTTCTCCCTTAGGAAAGTATTTTTCCTCTCTTTGTAAAATGTTTAGGAACCTTTCAAAAGCCCATATTTCATCAAATAAAAAAATTATAGGGATTTAAAATAATATAATATATATAATTATTAAAAAATAAAAAATATAGGGTCACCTTTTTATATAAGCATGGCGACCTCCTTATTATAATATTTGAAAAAATAGTTGTGGCCATATTTTAAATATGAATTGTAATATTTCCACTTTTGTGGCTATATGTGTACCTTCCATGTCATTGGGCATGTGGAGGAAGATCCAATCATATATATTTATCCATGGAATTTTATTAAATATTAAACCTCCATTGTCCCACTATTGAGGCATGACATCCATGTAATTCTGGCTATTTATAGCCACCTTTGAAATAAAAATCTCAGGCTAAATTTTGAAGCTTTCAGTCTATGTGAATCCTTATCAAGGGGAATTTATCTCTTAGTTAAAATGCAATCAAGGATTTGATTGCATAAGCATAGTAGTTTAAGGAATATGAAGAATATATTTTATGGAAATGCAATCTAGATATGGTCTAATTAACCTAACAAAAAATTTAATGTTTAGTTATTTTGATAAGAGTGGCCCCTAAAAATAAATAAAATAAATATATATAAGATCATCATCCCCATGATGTTGGTAGAAAGATAAATGCCATCATTAAAAACATCATCTTTGATCAAGCTGACTAAAATGTCAATTTTTGTTATATCCAATCAAAACAAGTCTTGCATGATAGCCAGTCCCTTTAGTTGTAAAATTTCAAATTTTATTATGCCTAAATGCTTAATGCATATAAATGTTTTTATTAATGAATCCATACATATTTAGTGTATATAAAATCCTAATACACTCCTTCGATCTTAGCTTTATTCATGTTGTTTATAAATACTAAAATTTAACCTTCAAATTTAAAATATTCTTTTATATTGTCCATAATGAATTTGAGAAAAAAATGGCTTAATGTAATAAGAAGTTTTTTTAAATAATATCAATCCTTATTGCTAAATTTAAGTGCTTAAATCAAATAGAGAATCCATAAATATTTATTGTTGTTGAGCAAGGTGCAACAACAGTATTGTCATTGTTGTCAACACAGTCAGATAGATCTGTTGATGCAGTGGACAAGAAGTTCAAAATATATTCAGATGCAGAAGACAGGAGTTCAAAGGGTACTCAAATTTTGTACGGTAATTTTCCAAGAAGACCGAAGTGGCCCATATGCAAAAGATCAAGGAAAAAGATAAGTAAGAAAAGTGTCGCGATATCGCGACATATACAGCAGGCAAGAAACACTGTCGCAATATCGCAACATGTTGAGCAAGAAAGAAAAACTATCATGATATCGCGACATGTTGAGAAGAAAGAAAAACTATCGCGATTTCATGACATGTTCAAAAAGAAAGCGCAAGCACGAAAAACTGTCACGATTTCATGACATGTTCGAAGAGAAGGCGCAAGCAAGAAAAAATGTCATGATTTCGTGACATGTTCGAAGAGAAAGTGCAAGCAAGAAAAACTGTCGCAATTTCACGACATGTTGTAAGAGAGAAGAAGCAGGAAAAACTGTC
Source organism: Wollemia nobilis (assembly GCA_028583015.1). NCBI lineage: Eukaryota > Viridiplantae > Streptophyta > Pinopsida > Araucariales > Araucariaceae > Wollemia > Wollemia nobilis. The sequence goes on along the minus strand of JAQPPZ010003090.1, from coordinate 2,906,042 downwards.
GTGATTTCGCGACATGTTGGCAGAGAAAAAGGCAAGTGGAAAAACTGTCATGATTTCATGACATGTTGGAAGAGAGAGAAGTAGGAAAAACTATCACGATTTCACGACATGTAGGTAGAGAAAAAGGCAAGTGGAAAAACTGTCACGATTTCGTGACATGTTGGAAGAGAAAAAGGCAAGTGGAAAAACTATCACGATTTCGCGACATGTTGGCAGAGAAAAAGGCAAGTGGAAAAACTGTCGTGATTTCGCGACATGTTGGAAGAGAAAAAGGCAAGTGGAAAAACTGTCATGATTTCACAACATGTTGGAAGAAAAAGGGAAAGCAGGAAGAAGTGTTGCGATTTTGTGACAAGTTCAAATAAAGAGAATAAGTTGGAAAAGTGTCACGATTTTGCGACATCTCGCATTTTCGCAACTAAAATAGGAGAGAGAAAGTTTGTTGGAAAAGTGTCACGATTTCGCGACATGTCGCATTTTCGTGACTCGAAAAGCACAGGAAGGAAGAGAAAGAAAAAGTGTCACGATTTCACGACATGTCACATTTTCGTGACTCGAAAAGCACAGGAAGGAAGAGAAAGGAAAAGTGTCACGATTTCGCAACATGTCGCATTTTCCTGACTCAAAAAGTGCAGGAGGGAAGAGAAAGAAAGTGTCACGATTTCACATGTCGCATTTTTGTGACTCGAAAAGGGCAAGAAGGAAGAGAAAGAAAAAGTGTCGTGATATCGTGACATGTCGCATTTTTGTGACAAAAGAAAGAGAGGAAGCGTACGAAAGCAAAACTGTCACAATTTCATGACAAAAGCAGAAAGCAAGACTTCAAAAGCAGAAGTGTCACGATTTCATGACAAAAGCAGAGAAGAAGACTTCGAAGGCAGAAGTGTCACGATTTCGTGACAAAAGTAGAGAAGAAGACTTCGAAGGTAGAAATGTCACGATTTCATGACAAAAGCTAAGAAGCTAAGTACAAAAGCAGAAGTGTCACAATTTCATGACAAAAGTAAAGAAGAAGATGTCGAAGGCAGAAGTGTCGTGATATCACGACAAAAGCAAGGATGAAGTATACGGAGGTGAAAGTGTCGCGATATCGCGACATGTATTTTTGTGAGCCAAAGCAAAGAGAAAGAGGAGAGAGAAAATAGTGTCACGATATCGCGACATGTTGTATTTTTGCAGGCCAAAGCAAAGAGAAAGAGGAGAGAGAAAATAGTGTCACGATTTCGTGACATGTATTTTCGTGGGCCAAAGCAAAGAGAAAGAGGAGAGAGAAAATAGTGTCACAATATCGCGACATGTTGTATTTTCATGGGCCAAAGCTAAGAGAAAGAGCAAGGAGAAAAAGTGTCGCGATATCGCGACATGTTGTATTTTTGTGGTCCGATGCAAAGAGAAAGAGCAAGAAGAAAAAGTGTCACGATATCGCAACATGTAGCTTTTTCGCGGTCTAATGCAAAGAGAAAGAGAGAGAAACTGAAAGTGTCACAATATCGAACATGTATTTTTGTGGTTAATTTGAAGCCGACAAAGACCGACGAACAACCAACTAATTTTAGGGTTTTCAGTTGTTATGCAAGCCGACTAAGATTAGAGTTTTCATCATGAAAATATTGTTATAAAAGGAAGGCTGTTTGGAGAATTGTGATGAGGCTGGATGAGTTGTCGAATGCATCGAAGTGTGAAATGTGGTCGTAAGAGCGTAGAAAGTGCAGAAGCGGCGAGATGATGGCGAAGTGTGCAATGTGATCAAAGAGTCGTGTCGAATTGTCCTAAGTGCATCTGTGATTGCGTAGAGAAATCAGAAGGAGCAAAGTGTGCGAAAGGGAAAAGATAAACTCAAAGTGTAGTTGTAACAAAGCAAAGTGTGCAAAGTGATTGCGCAAAGAGAGCAGAGTGCGCAGAGAGCACAAAGGTGAAGAAGACCAGTTAGGGTCTTGTAAAATCAAAGGTATCTTACTATCAATCTTCTAGTTTTAGAATTGAAGTCCAAGTTGATGCTTGGCATCAGGGGTTGGTGCTCCTTCTAGTTGGTGCTGGTAAATCAGGGGTTGGTGCTCCTAGTTGGTGCTGGTAAATCAGGGGTTGGTGCTCCATTATGCTGGTGTAGATAAATCAAGGGTTGGTGTCCTTCCAGTTGGTGCTGGTAAATTGATTGTAAAGTTAGTGCTTTGCAAAGGCTAGATTTGGATGGTAGTCCAAGCAGTCATTCTTGAGGAGTAGCCAAATTGGTAAACCTCTTTAAGTCTTGTGTTGTGTGATGTTCTCTTGTGATACTTGATTTATCTAGTTTTAAGGTTTCATTATTTTAGTTTTAAGAGCTGTGAATTTAAGTTTAAAGAGCTACACTGATTCACCCCCCCTCTTAGTGTCATTGTAAGACTAACAATTGGTATCAGAGCCAAGTTCCCTTCTCAGGCTAAATCAATAAGGGTTGATCTTGGATTAGTAAGCAATGGGTAAGAAGAATAGATCCTCCTTCAAAATGGCATCTCAGCCAGTCTCAGTTCCTATGGAAGAAATAATTGAATCAAAAAATGTTGAAGACTTCTCATCAAACAAAGCACCTTTGTTTGACAGAACTAATTACGCAATCTGGAGATTTAGGATGCAGGTATATCTTTGTACCTTGGGATACGAAATCTGGGATTCAATAGTTAGTGGATACACAATACCCATCACTCCTCCAACCGATGCTGTCGATAAGAATCTGTTTGAAAATGACTCAAAAGCAAATAATGCTATCAGGTGCGGATTAGTAGATAGTGAACTGGTAAAGATCATGGGTTGTAAAACGGCAAAATAAATATGGGACAAACTGAAGTGTATTCATGAAGGAGACAATAAGATCAATGAGGCCAAGTTACAAACACATTAAGCTCAGTTCGAATATTTAAAGTTGAATAACGATGAGAACATAGAGGCATATATGCTGAGAGTTAATGAAGTCCTAGAGGATGATTCTAGAAAAGAAATAGGTGGAAGTTTTTTCATGACACTCGAAGAAGAAACAAAAAAAGAACAGGAATGTGATGAAGAAGAAATTGATGCAAAAATAAATTTGAAAGAGGAATTAATTGCAGCTCTGGATGAATTGAAGATAGAAATAAAAAGGAATAGGGAAATCTCAAGAAAGCTTGAAGATGCAAATGAAATAATAACCAGTTTGAAAGTATAGGCAGAAGAATTCAGAAGGATTGAAGAAACTCTCAGGTCACAGTTCAATGAGAAAGAGATTGGTTGCTGCAAACAAGAGGAAGAGATTGTTTTATTGAAGAAACAACTAGAAGAGGCCAATACAAATCTCAAATTCGAGAAGAGCACAAAGTTGCTAGATACAATGATAAGCCATCAAAGAAGCTCCATAGATAAGCGTGGTCTTGGATATGAAGTTGAACAACCTTCTTCTTCCAACTCTATAGAGAAGAAGAAGTTCAATGTTGAAGGATCAAAGCAAGAAAAGTTTGAAGCTGAATCATCAAAAGGAATAAAATATCAAAGGAGATCTACAGCTAAGCAACCCTAACAAAAGAGGTTCTATCACTCTCACTCTATTCATAATAATATTTTTAATGGCTATTGTTTCAGATGCAACCAGTATGGTCACAAGGCAACTTATTATGGATTGAATAATAAATCAAAGAGTTATGCTGATAGAAATACATCTACGTTTTTGAGTGAACACTATGTACAATGTTTTCAATGTAATGGTCATGGGCACATAGCAAGGTTTTGTCCAAGAACTTCTGTATCTAATCTAAGGCAAAATAGTAGATTTCATCAGACGCAAAGAATGCAACACAGACAGGGAATAAATCATGTACATAAAAGAAAGGAAAATAATCATTCATCAAGGATGCACAAGAGACAACCACACAAGAGAAATGTTCGAGTTCACGAAAAGGTGCAAAACAAGGATGCAGTTGAAAAATTCAAGCCCAATTTCAAGAAAGTTTGGAGAAAGATAGAAGAAAGGAAATCGTGTCTCCTTGGACTGAAGGAGACTACTCCTCTATTGCACTAAGCAACTTCAGGTAGCACATCCTCAAGGGGAGCAATATTAAAGTTTTATTTTCATGCTCCTATGTATTTTTTTGGGTTTCTGATGAGGAAAGGCAAGTAGTTAGGGGGAGTTGTCGTATATTTGTCGAAGTGTGTTTTCAGTTCATGTAGTTTGTGGAAGTGTCGTGAAGGGTGGTGATTAAATTGAGAGTTTTCATTATTGGTAGTATTGCTATATGTCATTGTTGTTCTGGTGATGGTTCTTACTGCCACTGTCCAAAGTTAAGGATTATAATAGTTCAAATAATTTGGTTAGTGAAAGAATGTTTCCCTAGCCACATATATGTGTTTCGATAAAAGTAGTGTATATTTGAACTACACATTGATGTGAAGATTGTTAGATATTTTATGACATTATGGTGAAAAATATTGAAGTTTGATCATTGATTCATGTTTAGCTCATCAAGATGAGCAACTTTGCTTTGTGAATCATACCTATCCGAGGTCCAAAAGTATGAGTTTGAGTAAGGTGCACTATAGTGTTAGCGTATATTATTTGCACTATTATTACATTCTTGTTGTAACAGTGCCTATTTCAGCCGCGGGTGGTTTCGTAACCTCCGGGCTTAATAGGGCATATCATCTCTATTTAATCTGTTGATTAATAAAATACGTTTGCTATTTTACTCAACATGGCATCAGAGCCAGTGGCGTGAGAAGAGAGGCTGGAGGCGGACGCTGCTTGCTTGGAGAAAAGAAGCAGAAGAACCTGAGCGTTGTTTTTCCCATTTTTTTTCTTCCTTCCGTGACGTGTTACGTGATTTTTTTAATCACGCCGTCGCGTGATAACTGTTGAAAAAAAAAAAAAATTCAGCGGAAGGTGTCCGCAATCCCCCCCTACCCGCGATTTTCAAAAAAAAAAAAAAAAAAAAAAATGTGGAGGCCGCGCCTCCACCCCCACCCCCCCCTTCCCGTGCTGCCCAACGCACATCCTGTGCAGCCTGTGCAACCAGTGCAGCGCTGCATTGCACAGCTTGTGCAGTGCAAACGCTGCGCAACGCTACTTTGCGTAGCGCAAACACTACGCAGCCACCGCAACGTTGCATCGCACAGCGCAAAAGTTGTGTAGTGCTGCTTTGCACAGCGCAAACGCTGCATAGCCATCGCAATGCTGCATCATGTAGCACAAATGCTACGCAACCAACGCAGCGCTGCATCGTGTAGCTTGCGCAGCACAAATGCTGCGCAGCGTTGCTTTATGTAGCGCAAACGCTGCACAGCCAACGTGCAGCGCTACTTTGCACAATGCAAATGCTGTGCATCCAGCGCAGCACGCAGCAGCGCCCAACGCAGTACGTAGAAGTTGTGGCAGCGCCCAGCGTAGCAAGCAGAAGCTGCGCCAGCGCCCAGTCGGAGGACATAACCAGAAGGGAAAAACCAGAAGAAGGGTAATTTTTAGAAGGGAGGGAATTCACAAAAGGATTCAAAAGGGAAACAAACTCAACAACCTCAACATAAAAAGAGATATTGCAAGATCTGTGACAAAGAAGGTCATGATACAAACAGATGTTGGCATAAGAATAAGCAATCAAAACAGAAAGGCCGAAACAAACCACAAAAGAACAAACAGCAAGTGAATGTTGCTGTTGAAGAATCTGACACGGATTTTGAGAGAGGTCACAAAGTTCTCATGACTACCACAGTGTCCAAGCAGACGGATCCTATATGGTATGTTGATTCCGGAACATGATAAGCACATGACTGGTGACAAATCATGGTTTGAGTCCTTTGAGGCCAAAGAGGGCAAACTTGTCACTATTGCTGATGATAAAACCTACAAGGTTCAGGGGGAAGGCACTGTTTCAGTCACTCTTCCTGATGGCAAGTGTCAGATTGATAAAGTCCTTTATGTTCCAAGATTGGCAAACAATTTGTTGTCAGTCACACAAATTCTAGACAAAGATATGGTTGTGAACTTTAGTGTTTGGGGAGGCAAGAAGTGTTTTTCTATTACCAGGAGGGGTAAAAACATTGCAACCGCTTCATATAAGCATGGCTTATTTGCCTTAGATACTATCTCTACTCCACATGTTGCCATGGCAGTCTCTACAAAGGAGGCAACGTCCCTATGGCACAAGAGATATGGACATTTGAGTTCTGGTTACTTACTTAAGCTAAGTAAGTATGAGATGGTTAAGGGTCTTCCTTCCCTTTCTACCACTTTACCAGTTTGATCGATCGCTTAGCAGGAAAGCAACACAGAGTGCCTTTTGAAAAGAGCTCTACTAGAGCAAAGAAACCTCTGGAGTTGGTTCATACTGATCTGTGCAGTCCCTTCACTCCCAACAGTTGTGGGGGTACGAGGTATTTTCAATTATTTGTAGATGATTACTCATGAAAGATGTGGGTATTTTTTCTTCAACTGAAATCTGAAGCATTTGGCTTCTTTCAGCAATTCAAGAAATCTGTTGAGGAGTCAGGGACTTCTATAAATACCCTCCGCTCAGATCGAGGGGGGGAGTTCACCTCTAAAGAATTTTATGCATTCTTGAAAGAAAATGGGATCATAAGACAATTAACTACTGCTTATACTCCTCAGCAAAATGGAGTTGCTGAAAGGAGGAATTGTTCCATCATGGAAATGGTTCGTTGCATGCTCACAGGAGCTAGACTTGAGCAACTATATTGTGCGAAAGCTGTCACCATAGCAGTATATCTATTGAATAGGGCACCCACAAAGGCCCTACAAGGAATGACTCCACAGGAAGCATGAAGTGGTAGGAAACCCTCCATTTCTCATCTACGCATTTTTGGGTGTAAAGCTTTCATGCACATACCAAAAGATAAAAGGAAGAAGCTAGATGAGAAGTCATTAAAGTGTATTCTTCTTGGGTATGATGAGCACTCTAAGGGTTATCGTTTGATTGATCCCTTAACCAAGAAGATTCACATAAGTAGAGATGTTGTTTTTGATGAGGCTTTCACATCAGCAAACACATCAGATGTATACCTAGACGTTGTGGAAACTCAGGTTGTTAAATATCCTTCATCAAAGGTTGGAGGTTCTTCTGGATCTTCTTCAACACCTAAGAAGAATAATCCAAAGTGGTATACAAATACAATCAAAGACTCTAAGCTATCTACTCCACCATATTTGACTTTGGATAGGCCTCATACTCGCAGCATGGCTCGACAGGAGAAAGCTGCAATAGAGAATACTAGGGTTGATGATCTGTGTCAGTCTTTTGAAGAAATTTCTGTAGATCTAGCAAGAGATACAGAAGATATGGATATTGATAGTGATAAGGTGTTTATGTCTTCCATAGACGATCTTGAACCTGCATCGGTACAAGTTGCTCTCGATGAGCCTCAGTGGAAGGCTGCTATGGATGCAGAGTATAAGTCTTTGATGAAAAACAAAACTTGGAAGCTTGTCAATCTGCCGCATGGAAAGAAACCCATTGGCTGCAAATGGGTGTATAAATTCAAGTACAAAGCATATGGGACAATTTATAAGCATAAGGCCCGTCTTGTTGCAAAGGGCTATGCTCAAAAGGAAGGCATTGACTACGAGGAAACTTTTGCACCTACTGCTCGGATGACAACAATTCGAGTTATTTGTGCTATGGCAGCAGTTCATCATATGGATGTCAAAAGTGCCTTTCTGAATGGTGATCTCCAAGAAAAAGTCTATATGACTCAGCCAGAAGGATTTGTAGTGGAAGGCCACTAGCAGAAAGTTTGCAAATTGGTCAAATCCTTATATGGCCTAAAACAAGCTTCTCAAGCTTGGTATATAAAAATGGACAATCACTTCCTGTAGCATGGTTTTAAGAGATGTCCGTCAGATGCAAACCTCTATTTTAAGAAATAGGGTTTTGAGATAGTGTTGCTTGTACTCTATGTTGATGATCTGCTCATTACAGGGAGTTCAGAAACTATGATCTCTACTGTCAAAAGAGACTTGTGTCAATCTTTTGAGATGTCATATCTCGGACTTCTCCATTACTGTCTTGGTCTGGAATTCAGCCAGAAGGAGTACTCCATCAAAGTATCTCAAAAAAAATATGCCAAGACATTGTTAGAAAAATATCACATGACTGATTGCAAGCCAATGGCAACTCCGATGGAGACTAGACTTCAGTTATCACGATATGATGATTCACCTCAGGTAGATGGTACTCTCTATCGACGAGTTGATTGGGAGTCTCATATATCCGACCAATACTAGGCCAGATCTCGTATTTCTTGTCAACTATCTTTCGAGGTTCATGCAGGAGACTAAGACCACTCATTGGAAAGTAGCAAAACGTGTTCTTCACTATGTCCATGGCACAATAGAATATGGCCTAGAATACAAGAGGAACAACAAATTCTTCTTGCAAGGATACACGGACTCCGACTATGCCGGATCATTTGATGATCGCAAGTCAACTTCAGGATATATTTTTCATCTTGGATCCGGTCCTGTCTCTTGGCACAGCAAGAAGCAACAGGTGGTTGCTATTTCATCAACAAAGGTAGAGTATCACGCCACACATGAAGCTGTGTGCGAAGTGATATGGTTGCGTCGCATTCTGACAAGTATGGGTCATCCATCCAAATATCCAATACACTTGTTTTGCGACAATCAGGGTGTTCTGAACCTAGTCAAGAATCCAGTCCATCATGAAAGAACAAAACACATTGACACACAATGTCATTTCATTCGAGATGAAGTTTCGAGGCATCGAATTCAGCTTCAGCACATTCCCATCGATGCTCAAGTTGCAGACATTTTCACTAAGGCACTTGCACGTGTCAAATTTGAATTGTTTCGCAGCTCTCTTTGTATTGCAAAATGATGTAATCAGGGGGGATGTTAGTATAGCTAGTAGTTATATTATTACCCCAATAATGTAATAAGGGGGGATGTTAGCGTATATTATTTGCACTATTATTACATTCTTGTTGTAACAGTGCCTATTTCAGCCATGGGTGGTTTCGTAACCTCCGGGCTTAATAGGGCATATCATCTCTATTTAATCTGCTGATTAATAAAATACGTTAGCTATTTTAATCAACATATACTTGGCCGTGAAGTGTTTAACAAAATATTGTCTCCTGATTTGAACAGTTGAAAGTAAGGTGTGACCAACCATGACTGTAGAAAACATAGACCAAGTTGAAAATTTAAAAAGGGATTTGGTTGGTGTTGTGGCAATGTGTTTGATGCTTACACAGAGTTGGCAATAAAATTGCAGTGTTGGTACAGTGTTGGACAAAAGTTGGTACAAGTGTGAGTCACTTGTCAATTTTGTTAACAAATGTGAAATTAGCATTTTTGAATGGGAAGCTTGAAGAAGAGGTGTATATTGAGTAGTCAGATGGTTTCTATCTTGGTGATGATTGGTTGAGTTGATTTGATTGAGCCTAGTCAAGTTATGTGTGAAGTGATTTTTAAAGTTCTATGAAATAAATTATTCCATCATTCTATGTTGAGTTGAGATTGAGGTTAGAAGATATTAAGTCTCTAACAATTCTCTTTATGCTTCTATGAAGTGGATTTGATTTGAGATTGTCATTCATTTTTGAGTTTATTTTGAGTACTACTTGAGCATGATTGATTGAGCCTTTGAAGAAGGCCTTTGGGAAATATTTGAGGACAATGTTGGGATAGATTTGAGGACACTGTTGGGATAGATTTCTAGAGCAGATTTAGGCAAGTTCTTGGTGAGATTGCTAGAGAAGATTTGGGCAAGTTCTTAGTGAGCCTGTTGGAGAAAATTTGGACAGGTTCTGTGTGAGCTTATTATTCAGCATTGGACAAGTTCTATGTGAGCTTGTTAAGCAGGTTTTATGTGAGCCTATTGAGCAGGTTCTTAGTGATCCCATTAACAGAGCTTTGAAGGTGACAGAGTACAGAGGATAGAGTCTCAATGGATAGAGATCCAGTAGCCAACATAGTTGAAGATAGATCTGAATGAGGATTCTTCAAGTGGAGAGAGGTCCACCAGTCAGTTCAGCAGAGAGACAAAGTCTTCTATAATATCAAGGGTACTATGGAGTATAGGATATGGTATCTGAAAGGTAAAGACTTCACCCTTATTTTATATTCAAATGCAGATTGGGCACGAGGTGTCTATGAAAGAAAGAGTACCAGTGGAGGTGCATTCTATCTTGGAGACAGATTGGTCGAAGTGGTCACACTTCCCAAGAATTAACTAGCTACAGGGATCATATTTTCAGGGGGAGCATTTAAGTATTTGATTATCTTTTTGCTCATGTTCATGCTTTTTGCTAAGTGTAATAAATTTTGCCTAAGAATGTTGTGCATGGACTCAAGGGGAGTCTGCAGTAGCCCTTTGGTATTATTGTCAAAGGGGGAGAAGAGTTATAGGAAATTGTACATGTGTTGCCAACAATTCTAAAGGGGGAGATTGTTGAGCAAGGTGCAGCAACAATATTGTCATTGTTGTCAACACAGTCAGATAGATTTGTTGATGTAGTGGACAAGAAGTTTAAAAGATATTCAGATGCAGAAGATAGGAGTTCAAAGGGTACTCAGAGTTTGTATAGTAATTTTCCAAGAAGACCGAAGTGGCCCATATGCAAAAGATCAAGGAAAAATATAAGTAAGAAAAGTATCGTGATATCACGACATATACAGCAGGCAAGAAACACTGTTGCGATATTGCGACATGTTGAGCAAGAAAGAAAAATTGTCGCGATATCACGACATGTTGAGAAGAAAGAAAAACTGTCGCGATTTCGTGACATGTTTGAAAAGAAAGCGCAAGCAGGAAAAACTGTCGCGATTTCATAAAATGTTCGAAGAGAAGGCGCAAGCAAGAAAAAATGTCACGATTTCATGACATGTTCAAAGAGAAAGCACAAACAAGAAAAACTATCACAATTTCGTGACATGTTGGAAGAGAGAAGTAAGAAAAATTGTCGCGATTTCGTGACATGTTGGCAGAGAAAAAGGCAAGTGGAAAAACTATCGCAATTTCATGACATGTTAGAAGAGAGAGAAGAAGCAAGAAAAACTGTCGTGATTTCGTAACATGTAGGAAAATAAAAAGGCAAGTGGAAAAACTGTCACGATTTCGCGACATGTTGGAAGAGAAAAAGGCAAGTGGAAAAATTGTCACAATTTCGTGACATGTTGGCAGAGAAAAAGGCAAGTGGAAAAACTATCACAATTTCGCGACATGTTGGAAGAGAAAAAGGCAAGTGGAAAAACTATCACGATTTTGTGACATGTTGGAAGAGAAAAAGGCAAGTGGAAAAACTGTCGTGATTTCACGACATGTTGGAAGAAAAAGGGAAAGTAGGAAGAAGTGTCGCGATTTCGTGACAAGTTCGAAGAAAGAGAATAAGTTGGAAAATTGTCGTGATTTTGTGACATGTCGCATTTTCACGACTAAAATAGGAGAGAGAAAGTTCATTGGAAAAGTGTCACGAATTCGCGACATGTCGCATTTTCGCGACTCGGAAAGCACAGGAAGGAAGAGAAAGAAAAAGTGTCACGATTTCGTGACATGTCGCATTTTCACGACTCAGAAAGCACAGGAAGGAAGAGAAAGAAAAAGTGTCAAGATTTCACGACATGTCGCATTTTCATGACTTGAAAAGCACAGGAAGGAAGAGAAAGGAAAAGTGTCACGATTTCGTGACATGTCGCATTTTCACGACTCAAAAAGCGTAGGAAGGAAGAGAAAGAAAAAGTGTCGTGATTTCGTGACATGTCGCATTTTCGCGACTCAAAAAGGGCAGGAAGGAAGAGAAAGAAAAAGTGTCACAATATCGCGACATGTCACATTTTTGCAAAAAAATAAAGAGAGGAAGTGTACGAAAGCAGAACTATCATGATTTTGTGACAAAAGCAAAAAGCAAGACTTCGAAAGCAGAAGTGTCGCGATTTCATGACAAAAGCAGAGAAGAAGACTTTGAAGGTAGAAGTGTCACGATTTCGCGACAAAAGCAGAGAAGAAGACTTCGAAGGCAGAAGTGTTGCGATTTTGTGACAAAAGCTAAGAATCTAAGCACAAAAGCAGAAGTGTCACGATTTCACGACAAAAGCAGAGAAGAAGACGTCGAAGGCAGAAGTGTCGCGATATCGCAACAAAAGCAAGGATGAAGTATACGGAGGTGAAAGTGTTGCGATATCGCGACATGTTGTATTTTCGTGGGCCAAAGCAAAGAGAAAGAGGAGAGAGAAAATAGTGTCACAATTTCGCGACATGTATTTTCACGGGCCAAACCAAAGAGAAAATAAGGGAGAGAAAATAGTGTCACGATATCGTGACATTTTGTATTTTTGCGAGCCAAAGCTAAGAGAAAGAGCAAGGAGAAAAAGTGTCGCGATATCGCGACATGTTGTATTTTCATGGTCCGATGCAAAGAGAAATAGCAAGGAGAAAAAGTGTCGCGATATCGCGACATGTAGCTTTTTTGTGGTCCGATGCAAAGAGAAAGAGAGAGAAAGCGAAAGTGTCACGATATCGCGACATGTTGTATTTTTGCGGTTAAGTTGAAGCCGACGAAGACCGACGAACAGCTGACTAATTTTAGGGTTTTTAGTTGTTATGCAAGCCGACTAAGATTAGGTTTTTCATCATGAAAATGTTGTTATAAAAGGAGGGTTGTTTGGAGAATTATGATGATGCTGGATGAGTTGTCGAATGCATCGAAGTGTGAAATGTGGTCGTAAGAGCGTAGAAAGTGCAGAAGCGACGAGATGATGGTGAAGTGCACAATGTGAGTGAAGAGTCATGTCGAATTGTCCTAAGTACGTCTATGATTACATAGAGAAAGCAAAAGGAGCAGAGTGCGTGAAAGGGAGAAGACGAACGCAAAGTGTAGCTATAATGAAGCAAAGTGTGCGAAGTGATTGCGTAGAGAGAGCAAGGTGTGTAGAGAGCGCAAAGGTGAAGAAAACCAGTCAAGGTCTTGCAAAAGCAAAGGTATCTTACTATCAATCTTCTAGTTTCAGAATTGAAGTCCAAGTTGATGCTTGGCATCAGGGGTTGGTGCTCCTTCTAGTTGGTGTTGGTAAATCAGGGGTTGGTGCTCCTTCTAGTTGGTGTTGGTAAATCAAGGGTTGGTGCTCCATTCTTCTGGTGCAGATAAATTAGGGGTTGGTGCTCCTTCCAGTTGGTGCTGGTAAATTGATTGTAAAGTTGGTGCTTTGCAAAGGCTAGATTTGGATGGTAGTCCAAGAAGTCATTCTTGAGGAGTATCCAAATTGGTGAACCTCATTAAATCTTGTGTTGTGTGATGTTCTCTTGTGATACTTGCTTTATCTGGTTTTAAGGTTTCATTATTTCAGTTTTAAGAGCTATGAATTTAAGTTTAAAGAGCTACACTGATTCACCCCCCCTCTCAGTGTCATTGTAAGACTAACAATTGTTACAAAAATGTCTACTTCACATGGATTGAACATAGTTTAAAGCATTATGGTATCTACATTTATTACTAACTAGAAATAATATGCTACTTACTACTATTGATGACTACCTAGAGCAACCAAAGAAACTAAAACTAGATTTTTGATCAAACATTAGTTTTCAATTTTTATGAGCAATATGAAATTCCTCTTACTGCTAAGCCTATCTCTATAACATGAGTACTCACTATTTTTACCATAGTACCACTTGTATTGTAGTTGCACTTCTTACAATAGTCATTTAGTATTTCAAGCACTAGTTTTGGTGAACATAAACCTTATCACACCTTATATTTGTCTCAAAAACAACAAAAATCAAGTTATTTATTCTATTAGTATCCTATCAATCAAAATTACACCACCATCAAATATCTATTTAAAATTACCTACTTTTATTAGTTTTAGCATTTGTCACTCCGCAATGGCTATGTTTCTTATCACCTCTATATGAAGATAATACAACTCTATTATTTTTATAATCACCAATGCATAAAAGAGAGTGCATAAGAAGCACAAAATAAAAAAAATACCTAAATTGAGACAAAAAGCAATAAAGTGGTAGGCAAATAGTATCCTAGTCATATCCATTATTGAACGTATTACAAACACTTTTGGTACCTTCTTTCCACTCTTTTTCTTAGCCATAATGGATGGATAATGGTCATGGTTTTGTGCATCTATAGGTTATTATTAGAAAAATATCTTCAATCAAAGAGGGTGATAAGTAAACTTGAGGATCATATCTTTAAATATCTTATTTTTAGTAGGATAATGTCATAAAAATATTATTTTGACTTATGATTTACTCAATAATTTTCATCTAAAACCATTTTTCATCAAGTCTATGTGGCTCAAAGATCCTAATTTCTTCCAAATGGTTATGCTATGGTAATATGAAGCAAAATTTGAAGGATCACGTATGCACAAGTTCATTCAAAAGATGAAATATCTAAAGGGGCAAGTGAACATTTAGAATACCAAATCTTTTGGTAAAAATTTTAAAGAAAAGAAGGAAATTTTATAATGCTCAATAAATATAAGAGATAGTAAAAATCTATGAAATGGATCATGATTCTTATATACAAGAAAAATAATTACTTTCTCATTATCACAATACATTGAAACATGAGGAGTCATATTGGTTCCAAAAATCTAGGCAGAAATGCCTCAAGTGTTAAGATTTGTGCAATCTAATCTTATTTAGGCCAAGGAAAAATGTGTGATAAGGTGCTTATGAGCATCATTTATGTAGTCTATGGGCATATGATTATCTATGTCTATAGGTATTCATTAGTTTTTTAAGCTTGCATGCATGTTTATATAAGCCTATGAACCCCTTTCATATTTCACCCTTAGTTGTATTGGTTAATCCATCTTTTTGGATAACCTTACTTAAAAGGGTAATTTATTATTTTTATTGTAAGGTTAACCTCAATGTTAAATTTATGTTAGCTTAAGGTTAACCTTTCATTGGGGATTGTCTATCACTATAAATACCCCTCAATGAGAATCTATTTGTATCATAAATGTGAATAAAATGTGATATATTAAAGTGCCCATGGGCATCCACCTATACTTTGTGTTGTCTCCCTTTATTTTTCATATTTTATGATTATGGTGAATGAAGGTTTGAAATGGTTCTAAAAAATAAACCATTTTTTTTAAATAATAGTAGTATGATTTATTAAAATATCATTATAATTCAAAACTTATTAAAATGATAAAAAAAAAATTAATTGGTTACTTGAGATTAAAATGAATTCCACTTGTATTATAATGATCCATTGTTTAGTTACTATGCATATATCTCTTGATCATATTTAAACATGAAACTTTAAATTTTTGAGATTGCTAAACTATTTATTACATTTCTTCTTGTTGCACTTATGCTTTAGCAAGGAAAATAACATGCTACAGCTAGTACAATGGACTATGATAACATGCAATTTTGGAAATATTACTCTACTAAGATGTAGTGCGTAGACAATAGAGGTGGAGTTTTAGTATTGTGAAGGTTGTTGCAAGAAAATGTCAAGAAGAAGAATGTTGAATTCTAGAATATTTGTATCTACAAAGAAAATTGAAGAAGATCTAGAAGATGAAAATCAAGAATTTAGACTTCTTATAAAAAAGATGTAGGTATTTTACAACAACTCGATTGAAATGACAATTGAATATGTTTGTAAATTTTCAATAAATTTTCAAACTTTAAAAGAAAAAAATTGTAATTTTTTAAAGGTAAAAGATCCAAATATAACCATTTTTTCCTCGCCAAAAAAAATATTTTAACTATTTAATAAATTTAAAAATAATAAGCTTTTAAATAATTTTTTAAAATAATTATATAAAAAAATAAAATAAAATAATTTATTTATTGTCTATACTGCCTTTGAACCTGTTTATATTTAAAACTACTGAAATCTTTGACCATCCAATCCAAGTAAGTTTGGAGTTTTCACCACCAATTTTAAACTAAGAGTTTTTTTTTTTACATAGGAGAACCCCTAATAATATTAGGTATTTTTTATTGTTTTTTTGAGAAATACTTCTTATACACATCCGTCATGGGATTGAACCCGAGTCACATCACCAATAATTTATTGGGTTAGATCCTAACTTTTCAAGACATTGAATTAGAACAGTTCATTAGTAAATACTTAGTCTTTATCATCCAACTTATTCTTTTTTAAGTATGCTGTGGTTTAAAAATTAAATTTCTTATAAAAAAATCAAAATCCTAACCATTATGATATCCTTATAAGATACTAAACACTTTAAAAAATTCACCTCCAAAATAGAAAGAAAATGTTGGGTTAAGGGTTGAAGTGATATGAGAGGACCACATAATTGTGTTGGCCACTAAGGATGGTACATTTAATAGTAATTGAAGTTAAGTGAGTTCCATGATGACCACGTAGTCACATGAAAGGAGAAGGTAATGGTGGTGCTCCATGCAGATGATGGCTTGTCGACCACTAACCAAGGTATTATTAAATTTAATTCGACACAATTCATTAGTAAGGTGGTTGTGCGAGGTAGAAATCTCTGCCATATTAAGAGGTGAGGCGCCGGGCTTTACAAGCTAATTACTAGTCTTGACACCAAATTCTCTTCAAGAGTTTTGTATCGCCATGTGAAAAAAACACGCAGCGTTCCAAACTAATTAATAGTCAAGCAACTGTATGTTAATGATGCTGAATTCAACTCCGGCACTTTTTTACCCGCATATCACGCACGGGGCTTTGGCTTTCATAGGTAATTAGTAGTGAAGCTCCTTGTCGTCAAATTCAACGCCGAGAATTCTGTATTCTAATGTTTGGATCCTAAAATCCTTATGTTTGGTTTTTTAAATATTAAAAATTATTTTTTATATATTATTTAAATTTAAAAATAAAATTTATATTTTTAATAGTATAATATATTATTTTTTTTATAAAAGATTAAAAATGTTTATGTTTGAATATGAAATATTGATAGATATATAGCCTTGTAAATGCGAAAAATTATATAATATATTATTTAGATTAAATATAAAATTAATTTTTTTAATGATATAAAAAATTAATAATGATTATGTGTATAATTAATTAATAAATAAAATTATTATTTTTTAGTTTTTGATAGATAAATTTATTTTTAAAACTTCCATCTTTTTATAACTCCTTATACCATCTCTTTTTATTCTTGCAAAGGTGGTGAATGGAAATATAATGTTTTGGTTAAACCTTTTTTTTCTTACTTTGACATTGTTTATGACATGGGAGCAATCTCAATTGATTATTTTTATAATTTTTATTTTTTTATTTTTTATTTTTTATTTTTTATTTTTATTTTTATTTTTTAATAGGTTATGCGTAGTTGAAAGCAATCTCAATTGATTATTTTTATAGATTTTTTTGTTTTTCATTTTTGTAGGTTATATATAGTTTTTATATACATTATCAAAATACTAAAATATTACGTGGTTTTTTTATTTTTTTAATTTTTATTGGGGCCACTCCTATCACAATACCAAAATATTACATTTGTAGTAGCATATATTTTTATCATGACTTTCATTTCTTTTTTCTCTTAAATGTATTTTTCAAATTCTTTAAAGTGTTGTTTCCACGATCAAATCCTTGATATTATTTTGATTACGACATAAAATCTCACTTGGTCAGTTGTCTTCTAAAATTTAAATTTCATCGAGATGAATATCAACACCATAATTCTCTAATTTATCTGCTACTTGATTTCTTTTGTTATAAATATGCTTCCTTTGTTATAAATATGTTCCTTTCTAGTAAATGACAATGAACATCAACAATAATACTATTTTTTATCCAGTCTTTACATCACTTTTGTTAATAGCATTGATGATAATTTGTGAGTCCCCCTCAATTGAAATATATTTCCATCCTTTTTTTGTTGTAATTTTAATCCCTGTAAGAAGTGCCCTAGCCTCTGCATAGTTGTTAGTTGAAGTTCTATATGATTATGAATAAGTGAAGAGAATTTTGCTTTCACTATTTCTAAAAACACTACCTCCACCAAATTTTACTGGATTTCTTTTAGAAGCACCGTCAAAATTAATTTTGATAAACCCAATTTCTGGATATATCTATTTTACCATAAATCGAAGTACATCCTTTGTTTTAATTCTGTGGTTGTAGATGACTCTTCCATGTATGTTCACATTGTGTAGCCGAGTTATTAGCACCTCTTTTTATTTTCTACAATTGAGAATTCCCATGTTGAGCACCATATATTTAAATATTCTGCAAGAGAGGCACTACTACAATTCCAAACTTGGGCATGATTTTGATATTTATTGTTAAAAATTCTATTATGCCTTTCAAGCCATAAATTCTAACAAATAATGGTAAGGTCAATCCCCAAAGAATACATAATGCTTTAGCTTTATTATAATTTATCCAACATTTTATCAACTCTTTCAATGTTGATGGAGCTACCCAATATAATTTTATATTTTTTTTAAAATAACCCCAAATGGTGTGAGCAAACGGACAATGAAGAAGTAAATGGTTTTATGTTTCTAAATCCTTCTCACACAAGGCACATTTGAAGGGTCCATAATATCCTCTTCTTTGTAAACTCTTTCCAATAAGAATCTTACATTGAAATGCTAACCAAAGAAATGTTGAGGCCTTAGGGAGAGCCTCTAATGACCAACATTATTCCAAGGAAAATTATTGGGAGAAGAAAATTTTGATTGTTCTAAATCCTCATATCTCAACTTGACTGAGTATCCATCATCCTTTGAGATATTCCAAGCCAACTCATCCTTTCATATAAAAAAATCAAATAAAACTCTCGAAGCATATTTTGAAGCTCATCTTCAATTTGTTTGAGTTCCTCTCCTTCAACCAGGTTACTAAAAGAAATCCATGTTCTAGATTTTTTGCTCATAATAATATAATTTTTGACCTTTGGACCTTTACATGCTACGCATGCTTGAGCCAATGATTTCCATTGACCAAAAATTTGCATAACTCCCCTCATTGATTGACCATCTAATATGTTTCTTTATCAAATGCAAACTCTCTAAAAGAAATTCCATGTTGACGATCCTTTGGGTAGAGTTCTTTTCCTAAACAATTTTATGCCTATATATTTTTGCAGTAATATTTTTGTCTAATTCTTTCTTTTATGTATGAATAGTCCCCACCCAAGATTTGCTTCTAATGCCAAATTCATAAGTCTACAATTTCTCAAGTTTGCTCCTCCAATATTCTTTCGTTTGCAAACCCTATCTCACTTACAAAGAGGAAACCTAAAGTTTTCCTCACAACCTTCCATAGAAAATCTCTTTCAATTTTATTTATTTTTGATGTAATACCTATTAGTAGTCTTGAAAATGACATCATGTATATAGAAATGGATTACAAAGTAGTCTTTATGAGTTGTAGCCTTATTTCCATGGTTAACAACTTACCTTTCCAACCTACGAAGAAAGTTTTCATTCTATCCAGAAAAGAGATCCATTGCTCCTTTTTATTTCCTTTATCAGACAACAAAAGACCCAAGTAGGTTGATGGATTTTTTTATTTTGAACCCTAAATTATTCACAATCATGATTTGTAAATCTAAGGTGGTATTAATGAAAAAGATCCTATATTTTGAAGTATTTACCAACTATCCAGTAACCTTATCATAACATGATAATATTGATTTGAACTCCATGGCCTCACTGAATGAGGGATGGCCCAAAATAAAAGTATTATCAATAAATTGGAAATGATATTCGAAGGGACCATTTTTTACAACTTGAATACCCTTGATTTTTCCTTCCATTTTACCTTTGAAAAGGCTCTCCCTAATGCTTTTGCAAGAATAATGAATATATAAGAAGAAAGAGGATCACCTTGACGAAGTCCACAAGATGACTTGAAGTACCCAATAGGAGAACCATTGATAAAAATAGAAAATTTTGTAGTGCTATAACAACATTTAATCCACTCACACCAACTATAATCAAAGCCAAAATTTCTAATAATAGAATGTATAAAATTCTAGGAAATCCTATTATATGCTTTGTTCATATGTAATTTCAAAATCATACCTAGTTTTTCATATAATGAAGAGAATGTATGGCCTCTTGTGCAATAATTATACCATCAAGAATTTTTTTACCCTGAAAAAAGCCACCTTGTTCCTTTGAGATAAGACACCCTAGAATGCCCTTTAACCTATTTGCCATAATTTTTGAAATGATCTTATAAATCATATTACAAAGTCTTATTGGATGAAAGTTATCAAAATATTTTGTGTCATATTTATTGGGAACCAAGGTAATAAAAGTAGCATTGATCTCACTTATTATAGCCTTTCTTTTTCAAGCCTCTTCAATTGCATCTAATATATCACTCTTCAATAAATCCTAAATTTTTTGAAAGAAAATTGTAAGAAATCCATTGGGGCTAGGTGCCTTGTTAGGATGGAAAGAGAAAACTGCTTCATGGAGCTCTTCCATAGAAATATTCTTCATCAAGCTTTCATTTTATCCTTGAGTGATAAATGATGGAATATTTTGTAGAAGTTTTTGTTGTGCCTCCTTATCTTGCCTAGAATTTGATAAAATATTTTTGAAATAATTTATTGCTTCCTTCCTTATATCTTCTTCATCCTCGATATTTCTTCCATCTGGAGTTTTAATATTTTTAATATGACAAACAATTTTATTTTTTTTGTAGCATGATTTTTTTTGTATTTCTATCTCCTTCCTTGAGCCATTTCTCTCTAGATTTTTGAAACCAATATGACTCATCCTTTTTCAATGCATTATGATAATCAAAAAGTAATTATTTTTCTTTCACATAAGAATCATGGTCCATTCCATTAATTTCTACTATCTCTTGTAAATTTTTGAGCTTGGATTCAATTTTTTTTCTTTGAAAATGTTACCAAAATATTTGGCATTCCATATCTTCATTTGCCCCTTTAAATATTTCAACTTTTGAACAAACCTATACATACATGATCCTTCAAATTTTGATTCATCCCACCATAACATAACCATCTAGAAAAAATTAGTGTCTTGGAACCACATAGACTAGAAGCAAATTGGATTTGGATGACCATTGTTAGGTGACTCAAAATTCAAAAGAATGAGTTTGTGATTTGATCCTGGTCACAATAAAATATCTGAAGAGATTGTATACTTTTATTACAACCATTTATTGGATAACAAAAATCTATCTAGTTTTTTTGCTATATGAGTTTTTCCAATGCATCTATTATCCCATGTGTATTAAAATCTTGAGGGATTAACATCCCAAAGGTAATTTGAATTGACAAATGAAGCAAAATGTTGCATTTATTTCAACCATATTAGAATGCCACCCTTTGTTTTCCAAAGGATATATAACAATATTAATTTCATCCCCAAGAATCCATATATCACAATGAATCATCATTGTATTTGATAAAAATATACTATGCTCCTTGCAACATATTTCATGAGGAATAACTATAGTTGGAGCAAATACATTTATAACTCCAACTTTGATGTTTTCCTATTTCTTGCAAGATAATCCAACAACCCAATTACTTTTTGCTTCTAATAGTTGTCCATCCCATTTGCATTTGTCCCATATAGTTGTAATACTGCCTGAAGCTCGTATAAAATAAATTGTTAAACAATCACCTACCTTCCAAATCTTCTTAAAAGCATCCTTACATAACTCACTACGTAATTTTTTTTCTTGTATTAAAATAAACTCAGGGCTATAACAACCTATTAATTCCTAAATAACTCTATTTTTTAGGGGTTTTATTCATACCCCTAATATTCCATGATATAATTTTCATCATCAAAACTTTTTATTTTTATTAGTGGGCTTAACCCCACTTCTTGTTAACACCTATGATATTTTTATTTTACTTCCTAGATCAATATACTTTTGAGTTTCTTTTTCTCTTTTTTCTTTCTGTGATAGCCTTCCTCTCTTTCTTCCATTCTTGCCACCACCCTTATCTTAATCAATATCTTCCATATTTTCATATTGTTCAAAATGGGACTTATCTTCTAAAGATGTATATTACCCTAAAGAGTCAAAAGTGCAAGGAATAGCCTCAATAATATTTTCTTATTTATGTTGCCCTAAGAACTCTAAATTGTATAGATGATCCTCCATAGTCATCACTTTTTTATGTTATACTGAAATACCTAAATTTCCTTGGATATCCTCTACAAGATTTTCTTTACTATATTGCTCTTGAAATCCTTAAGTGCAAGTAATACACTTCATACTACTTTCATTTTTATTTGTAAGGAGAATATTTTAAGCTACTTGAGGATAATAAAGGTGATTTACCTGGATTCAGCTTGAACTCCTTCACCTCATTTACTTTAAAAAAAAATTCCTCATATTTCTTTATATTAAAATTTGTCTTCCCCTCTTCCTTCACACCTTTAGCTCTTTTTATATTTGAACTTGCGTATTGTACTTCCTCATCTCCAATATCATTTTTTTCTTCTAATGGTTGATTCGAGTAAAATGTAATGGCCTTCATCATATTATGATGTAAAGGGATTTTTATAGCCATTTTTTAGGTGTGGAAAATCCTTGATTCAGCCTAGCTTCTCCTGTGATATGATATACTTGTTTCAAATTGAAACTACGCTCATGCCCAAAAAATTCCATTTTTTCTTCTATTTTCACTTTGTAGTCCCTTGCCATGTGCCCAGTTTCATGACATTTGTGACATTAGAATGAAATGTTTTCATAGTCCACTTGATGCTCCCATTCTCTTGATTCAAATTTAATCCTAATAGATTGTGGTAAAGGATTAGAAATATCCATGGCAACACATATTCGAGTGTATATAACATGCCTTCTCTCCTTAGTAGTTGATCCCTCCTGGATGAATTCACCTAGGGTATTAGTAATATTCTTAAAAACCTCTTTATTGATGAGTTTATAAGGAAGTTCAAAAATCCTAATCCATATTGGAAGTCTTTTAATAGTTTGTGTTCACAAAAAAATTCTCTCTCCAAGGTATTAAACATAATGCATATTTACCTCTAAACCATGGACCTCCATCCATTATTTTATCCCTTATTTCTAAACTAGAGAAAATAATGAGAAAAAATCCTTTTGGAAGAAAATTCATGGATTAATTTGAATTGAATCCCCATTTCCACTTAAACCAAATTTTAATCTCAATAAAACCTAGCCAATATCCATGAAAATTACAAATTAACCCTCTCATTTTAAGAATCATTATATCATGCTCAATCATATCATCCTTGATAATCACTTCTAATGTAGAATTTTCTACCTGGACTAGGTTTTCCATAGATTCTCTCTTCTTCTTATTGCTAGTTAGGGCATCCAAAATTCTAACTTGACCATTCACACTTTTAGTAAGCATTTTCACAAATGACTTTCTTTCCATGTTACCTAATTTTTTGTACTTGTTTTTGATTGCACTCACTCCCAGCTCGTGCTTACACTCACTTCCATCTCGTGCTTGCACTCACTACCCACTACACTCACTCCCAGATTGTAATCACACTCGCTACTGGTTGTAATCACTCTTGGTTGGATCATGTTCACTCACTACCAGCTACACTTCCTCCCTTCAAGTTTTCAATTCTATTTAGGGATAATTTTTAATATAAAATGTAATTAATAAAAAAAATTAAAATTAAAATTATATGCTTGTCCAAATACTTATTTTATCACATAATTAATATATTGAAATAAAATTGACACTTTTTTTTCCTCAAATAAAATTGACACTCTTATGAAGGCCATATTTCAATGAAGCTTAAAATTTGATATATGTTGATTTTTAAATACATATTTTTTGATTAGGTGGTAAAGAGGGGTTTTGAAAGGACCCCAAACCTTTTACAACTAAAAAATATCTCAAAATTACAACTCTAAGAAACACATTAAAGAAGCTCTAGCAAAATATTAATAACTAAATCCCAAAAAACCACAATTGAAGCTCCAAATAGAATAAGAGGTCCATATCTAAAATAAACAAAAGGATATCCCAAGATCCAGAAATACCAAACCACTAAAAAGAGCTTCACAGAGCCAAAGGAGTGATTCAGTAACTGCCCAGACAAATTGTTGCCCAAATAGTCCTTTGTATCTTAATTTTACCTAAAATATTCAAATCCAAATTTTGAAATAGGCTTCCCACCCAGAAAATCAAGGAGAGCCAAAAATTTGGTTGTCATCCACTCTAGCAAAGGATGTTACCAGGTTTCCCTCTAAAAAATCAAAATAAATTTGAAACAGGATTCCCACCCAAAAAATCTTGCGTGGAATAAAAACAATCTTGCCTGGGATAAAAAATATCTCTGTAGAGGATCAAACCATTCGAAACAAACTTCTCGACCAAAAATATCCCACCTGGAATAAAAGACCATTGAGAAATTAAAATAAGATTTGAAACAAACCATGAAACTATTTTTCAACCATTCCCAACAACAGGTAAATTTGGATCCAAAAGCTAGGAAAAAAACTAGGCAAATAAGCTAGAAAACAACTAATAGATTATTCATGAAACCCTGGCTCCAACAACAAACAAGAAAATTCTAAATCCAAACCTTGCAACAAACCCCAAGAATACAACCATAGTCTATAGAAAGAAACCTAAACTAGAAAGCTCATAAAAAAAATTTGAATTTGAATACATTTTTTCCACAAAAAATATTAGTCAAAAAGGGACTTCTTCCTACTCCAACTTTAGAAATCAAAGTTCAAAAAGCATACAATGGGCATTTTCCAATATTACATTTTAATTTTTTCACAAGTTACAGGGCCTAGGGACTCAATTTTTTCAAAAACCTTGGTTTAGATGAAGCCAGAATGAGCTCCTTTAGCTTAATCGAATCCAAATCCACCACAAGCTCTTTCGTCATTTTAGGAACTAACTCAATAGCCAAACAAGCAAATGGATTCTATAAAATATGCTTCGAACGAGGGACGAAGACCTTAAAACTATTTCTTTTGAAACATTAATGCAATTATGTTCTCCTTATTACACACTTGGATCAATATTAGCATTTTCATCTAGAAATATCTCAATCTCATTTGTAGGTTCCTTAACATAGACTTTTTCCAAGGCTTTAGCTGCATTACACTGAGCACAAACCCTATGCTTGTTCTCATACAATATGGATTGATTCCTATTATCCACCTCTGATAAAATTACTATAGACTCAGGTAATCCGACATCTAGATCTACAATCACACACATACGAGAAAAAATATTTTGGGATCTTATCTTAGTAGGAGCATCGAGCATAACAAACTCACCAATCAATTTTACAATACCCTTAAAAATTGCTTCATACAAGAAATTAAAAGCTAGCTTTGACAATCTAACCCATATAAGGCCCGAGTTAATGTTTTGGGTTTTCGAGTCAAAATGACCCCATTTACAAAGAAAGAGATCCATTCTATCAAAAAAATAGGGATCCAAAATGGATCTAAGATCTTCTACCATAGAAAGTTCAATAAAAAACAATCCATTAGGAAGAGCTACCAATTCCATCTGGCCTTTTGAAGACTAGACTGATAAGACCCATCTTCTAATGGATTCTATGTCTAGTCAAGCATTACCAAGGAATTTCCTCAACAAAGGAGTTCTCACCCTCTCCCATAGCAGCCTTGATCGGTTTCGAAGGCACAAAAAGAGACGATTGAACAAGATCAAGGTCAAAATGATAGTTCAAAAGAGATTCATACCTAGTTCTTTGAGTGTCCGCTACAATTTTTAAACACATCTTCAAAAATATTTATTTGTTATATTTTAAAATTTATATGAAACAATAAATATAAGATAAAACTTAATAATTTGTTTATGCTTAAAATTTAAATATATCTATAGAAATCTAGTTAACTAAAAATATAAATAAATCTAAAGTTTATAAATTTTAAATACATACATAATCATTTTAAAAAATAACTTGGAAAGACCATATACATTGGCTCCAACATAGGCTCTAACTGGGACAATGTGCTGAAAACATGAGGCACTTGAGAATTCTAGAATCTCCTGGTTTCATTTCCAGCCTTGGACAAAATCATAATCCATCAAGCATGATCAAAACATAAACAAAGAACACTTTAAAACTAAAAATATACAGTAAAGCAATAAAAAACATAACATTAAGAAGTAGAGTATCCAAAAACTGTTATTTTCATCAATCAAATTTAGATCAAAGGATCATAATTTTAAGTTCAGATGAGCTTTTGGAATATTGTTATGATTGTTCTACGAAGTCTTAAGATATGATCACACATAATGTATCCAAGTTGTTTGCCTCATCATGCCTTGGCCTGAGTGTGTGTTAGTGCATTCATTTTGATTTTTGGGTCTGTCAAAACTTCACCCTATTTGGAAAATGATCAAGCCTAATAAGTGATTTCACTCTTTAATATTTTCACCATTTGTAGGGCTCCACTGCCAGTCAAGCATCTATAGCCCCGATGGAGATGCTATTGATCCCATCTAGTTTTACTCTACTGCCAATCAAGCGTCTATAGCCCTAGTAGAGGTTTTCCAAGATATCTCAAATACAAACTCAATCTGCATTATTTTAGTTTTCTTTCTCTTTTTGAGAAATATTTAGATATAAGCAAATTGTGCAATGAGTATGTCTTGAGTTGAGGATCAATTTGTTGGCTAAAGGATAGAGTGTAATGATTTTTAGCTCAATCACCTTACCAAACAGAATTTTATCCTTTGGATCCTAAAATTTCATTAAAGAGTATTTGCAATGTGAGGTTCTGGCATGATGTTACAACAACTCTGATGTTACTCTATTTTATTTCATATCATATGACAGTTGCATGAACATTCAATTTTGAAAATTGTAAGCATCATCAAAATCTAAAATAAATTTCCTCTTCTTTGTTTATCTTTTAGAGAAATAAACATTTAAAGAATACTCTTCTTCTTATGATAGTCATGAAGGATAACTGTATAAAGCAAAACAAGACACAATAGTAAGAAAGACATTGAGCAAAACAAACAACATAACATCTTGACAAGAACAACACTCTATTTTTTGGGTTTTATTATTATTATTATTATTTTATATTGTTTTTTTTTTTCCTTTATTTTTAGGGCTTTTATCCCCTGTTGACCCCATGGCAGGGGTTATAGACTTTGAGATGTATACCATTGATAGGGATTTTCATCAGGTCTCCTTCTAATGTTTGCAACTTGTAAGTGTTTTGACCGACAACCTGAGCTATTTGATAGGGGCCAATCCACTTGGGTTCAAGCTTCCCTTTTTCCCCATGCTTATCATTTTTAGGATCCCAGTAGATCACTATATCACCTTCACAAAAAGGAGTACCTTTTACTTTTTTGTTAAATGATTTTATAGTTTTCTGAGTTTGATCAATTATCTTGTTTAGGGTTTCCCTTCTTTGTTCTTGTAATTGAGCAATTTGGTCTAGTCTTCTCTGCAAGGCATCAGGGTTCTCATGATCTTGTAACAGTAGGAAAAGTGCTAATTTTTCTATTCTTGAGGGTAACAAGGCCTTCTCTCCATATACCATTTCATAGGGAGTTCTACTTGTATTTCTCTTTAGTGATAACTTGTCTGCCCATAAAGCAAATTTTAACTCATTGTCCCAACTCTTCTTGTTTTTACCCAATGATATTTTAATTCTGGTGATTAAATTTTTATTTGATGACTCAGCTAGACCATTCCCTTGAGGATAGTAATTTGCAGACTAGGAAAGTTCTATTCCATACTTAGCACAAAATTCTACCATCTCATATGATACAAAATATTGCCCATTATCTGTTACTATTTTCTGAGGAACCCCAAACCTGGTTAGAATACTTTCTTCTAAGAAGTTAATGATAGTTTGAGAAGTAGAACTTCTTAGAGGTGCAACCTCTACCCATTTTGTGAAGTAATCTATTGTAGTTATGATCCACTTATGTCTTCCTGATGAGTTTGGGTTAATTTCCCCAATTAGGTCAATGCCCCATTGTGTGAATGGTGCTTCTATGATTACTGGTTTAAGAGGCATAGCTGCTAAATGCTTCTTACCTACAAAAACCTGACAATTATGACAATTCCTAACATATTGATATACATATTTAAAAAGTGTAGGCCAATAATAGCCTGCTCTCATGATTTTATTTGTTGTGGCTTTGGGAGCAAAATGTCCCCCACAGAAACCATCATGGAACTCTTTCATTGTTTCTAGGACTTCACTCTCATATAAGCAAACTAATAACACACCATCAGGGTGTCTCCAATAGAGCACACCATCCTGCACATGATATTTTTGTGTTTGCAGTTTTATTGATCTCATTCTGTTAATTGGCATGTCCTTTGGGAAAGACAAAGTTTGTAGGTATGCTAATATTTCATCATACCATTTACATTCAGCATTATTAACTCTCCTGATGTCATGCATCTCATCTACTATAATGATATTATTAGAATCTTCTCCTTTATATGCCAGGTACTTTGCTAAGCCCTACCCTCTTATAGTTTTGACTATTTTGAATTCTGCATCATACTGTAATAGTTTTACCATCCATCTTGCAGGCCTTCCTAGTGGCTCAGACTGGGTGAAGACATCTTTTATTGTTATGAAAGGGATACAACAGTAAACTTTATTTGAACCGAATATACCTTTGAAATGTTCTAAAGATTGAATTACTACATAAGCATATTTTTCCAGTAGGGTATATTTAAGATGTGCTCCTTTCAATCCTGAACTCATGAAAGCTATTGGCCTTTCATTATTTTCATCATCTTTCTATGAAAGGACTACAACAATGGAATGCTCAGATGCGTATGAGTAAATGTTAAATTCTTTGGAATAATCAGGGCAACTTAAGGCTGGGGAAGTAGTAATGGCTTCTTTTATCTTATTGAATGCTTCCATGTTTTCTACTATCCATTTTATTTCTCTAGTATTTTTAACCATATCATTTATGGGTTTAGTCATCTCTGAAAAATTTGGAATAAATCTTCTAACAAAATTTATTTTTCCAAAGAATGACCTGACTCCTTTTAGGTTTCTAGGAGGGGGAATTTTGGAGATGGCTTCTATTCTTTCTGGATCAATACTTATCCCCTTTTTTGAAACTATGTGACCTAATAATTTCCCTTGTGTTGTTCCGAATATGCACTTCTTGGGATTTAGGGAAATTCCAAATTCTTTACACCGAGCAAAGACTGTAGCTAGATGTTCTAAGTGGTCTTCTAGATTTTTAGAAAATATTGTGATGTCATCCAAATATACAACCACTATTTTGAACATTAATCCTTTGAAGGTAAAGTCCATTGCTCTTTGAAAGGTAGCACCTGCATTCATTAGGCCAAAAGGTATTCTTAAATATTCAAATGTGCCCTAGGGTGTGGTGAATGTTGTTTTATGTCTGTCTTCTAGATTGATCTGGATTTGGTTATATCCAGAAAATCCATCCAACAGGGACATTCTAGATGAACCAACTACTGCTTGCAATAGTTGTTCCATATTTGGCAATGGATAATTGTCCTTTAATGAACTTTTATTTAAATTTCTAAAATCTACACAGAGTCTAATATCCCCATTTTTCTTTCTAACTGGTACTAAATTGGATATCCAAGAGGAAAATCTTACCTTTCTGATTATTTTGGAATCCAACAATTTTTGTACCTCTTTTTGCATTATTGGGTGCAGGGTAGGGTTATACTTCCTCTATTTTTGTCTGAATGGCTTGGAATCTTCCTTCAGGGGTATTATGTGTGTCATTACATCTATTTTGAAGGTTTTAAGATCTTCATAAGTCCAAGCAAAATGCTCCTTATTTTTCTTTAAGAAATTGATATATCCAACTTTTTCCTTTGTTGGTAAAGTTGTGTCTATTTTTACTATTCTGGGCTCTTTCATTGTACCAATATTAACATCTTTAGCTACAGTCTCTTTTAAGAGAGGTTTAAAAGCTTTATCAAAATCATCAAATAAGCTTTCTAGAGAAACCAATCCTTTTGGTATTTTATTTGTTTTCAGTTGGATTACTTCTACTGGTTCACCTATTTGGTCCTTCAATTTTTCTTCATCTTTTTCATCACAAATTATATCAGCATACTGATTTTGTAAAGTCATGAAGTCCTTTATATCCACATCATCTTGAAAGACTTGTAAGTAAACAATGTTATCTGGTACAGAAGGCTTATAAACTAAAATGGTTGGGAACCTATCCATATATTCAGTAGTAATCTCAGGATGATCTAGGCCTGATGCATTTACAGCTAAGAGGTCAACAACATGATTTTGTTCTCTAGGAATGTATGAGATATTGAAAGCTAAAAATTTATCAATCTCTTCCAATACTACAGTTCTATATTGTTTTAACCTAGGATGCTTAGTTTGATACTTTCCTCGTATCTGTTGGATAATTAATTCTGCATCTCCTATTACAATCAGGTAATTTATCCCTAATTCTCTGGCTTTCCTCAATCCTAGCAATAGAGCCTCATACTCAGCTACATTATTGGTGCAAGGGAATTCTAGCCTGTAAGGAATACCAAGGTAGTTTCCTTTTATGTCAGTCAAGTTGACTCCTGCACCTGCTCCAGATTGGGATTTAGCTCCATCAAAAGTCATGGTCCACATTTCCTGTGTTAATACTCTATCTGATTCAGCATCAACCATATTTATGACTTTTGGATCCATGTTTTTAGCCTCTGGTACTTCCACCAGGAATGGGTTATGCCAAATTGAATAAACTCCCATTCCTTTTTCTTCCATTGAGTTTACCAGATTTATCATGGTTTCATCTATTTTAATTAACTCTACAGAATATTTGTTAAAAGGTTCTCTTCGTAGAGTTACATTTTCTTTATCTGACATTGGGATGGTAGCATAAGACCAATCTAACTGAATTGATCCCCCTAGTTGTTCTTCCCAATGCCTGCTTAGTAGTAGTGAGAAGAAAGGGTCAACATCAACTACTGCAACATCCATCACTATGCCCTTCTTGGGGTGTTGGTCTAGGAAAACTAATAATCCAGTTATCACTCCAACGCAAGGTACTTGCCTACTGTCCATTACCAAAATAGGGGTAGAATCTCTTGTATATATTAACCCCATTTGGTCAGCTATCATTTTGGGCATGATATTATGTGAAGCTCCACTATCCAACATACAATTATGAATCACATACCTATCTCCTTCATCTGAATTATATCTTAATGATACATAGAAGGGTCTAACTGAGGATGGTGATCTTGTATCTTGTTGATTTTGTCTAGCAACATGACAAGTTGGATCTTCTTTTTGTTCAATTAATCCAAATGCTCTACATACTTGTTCTCTGTATTGCTGAACTTTCATAAGCTCACCAAATGTAATATTAACTTTTTGTTTACTGAGTTCTGACCCAACATCAAATTCTATCTTTTTTATATCTAGTGGTTTGTTGCTTTCTTCTTTAGGTGTTTCTTCTTCTAGTTCTACTAGCTCAGGGATTATTTTCTTGGGGATTCTATCATTTTTCTCTTTACTAATATGTTTGTTTGTGAAAGACTATTTTCTTGTTTCACTAGTGGAAGCTTTCTTTATTCTATCAGGAATTGCTCTATTTCTTAAATTCAGAGTATTGGTAGCTTCTAATTCTTCTACTTCTTTAGCAGTGGGGATTAATCTTCCCTGCTTCATTTTATCATATCTTGACTCATGTGGCTTTTGGAGGATTTTAGTACCTTCAGCTACTAAGATCTGAGGATGATGATTTGAAGCATACTTGTCCATGTTTTCTTCAAAGAGCCTTTCTCTGGACTCATCTTCTAGAGACCAACAGACATTAATCCTTATGTCTTCTTCCGACTCATCATTAAGATCTATATTGTGTTGTTTACTTAAGTAAAAACCACATCCTTCTGGGTTATGGGGGGCCTCACAGGTTGAGCAGAAATAAGGAAAAATTTTTGCTATGTTAGTAGATGGCATAGGGTTAGGAACATTATTCTGATCTCTATTAGACTCTCTATTCTTCCAATTATTATTTCCAATATTCCTATTCCTGTTTCCTTCATCAGAGGTATTGTTGTTTCCCCAATTCCTATTGAAATTTTTCTTGAAGGGAGGGTGATTATCAACATGTGGTCTTTCTGGTTGTGATGTTTCACCATTATTCCCATTATTTCTCTCTATTCTTGCTAACTTGTTGTTCATGGTATTAAACATCTCAGCCATCTGATTAGTTAATTTCTCCATTGGATCTACTTCAGTTCTTCTTTGTAAATCAAATGCTACCCTTTTGGGTTTTCTATCAGGTTGGTTTATCTCCAGAGAATAAGGTTTCATTTTACCACTATCTAGCATATTTCTTTCAATCTCAATTGCTTTATCCATGCATTCATCGATAGTGGTGGTTCTTTCTTGCCTTAATTCATAATTGAATTCCCCTTGGAAAGCATTTTTATAGAAACAAATTGACTGGATGTCACTAGGCCTAAGGTTAATAGGTATTTTATTCCTAGTTTTGGAAAACCTTCTATTAAAATCATTGACAACTTCATTTTCCTTTTTCTTCATTGTGGCCAACTCGGTCAATAGGGATTGTTCATTTTTCCTCTCTCCAAATTTCTTCAAAAACATAGTTTCCATTTTAACAAAATCTGGAATGTCATTGGCTGGGAGAGAATTGAACCACTCTCTGGCATCCTTTTCTAAGGTTTGCAGGAATAGCCTTAGGACTACATCTTCATGTTCTACCTCTAAGTTATCCAAAGCATATAAGAAACTTTTAATATGATCTTCCCTAGTAACTGCATTATTTCCTTGGAATTTAGGAAGATATTTATGAGCTTTATTTGGTAAGGCATTCAAATTTGTAGGTAAATTAAATGATCTGTACCTATTGGCTCTCCATTGTTGAATATTATTTTGATTTGCTTGAGCCATTATGACTGTAGGTGTGGTGGGATTTGGATTCACAAAAACACTGCCTACAGGAATATGGGGTTGGGTAATCTTAATATAATCAACTGAATTATCTACTACAGTATTACTATTAGTTGGGCAATGAGAATAATCAAATGTATCATCAACAACAAAATTTAACCCACTATTATCAACTATTTCTGTAGCAATAATATTTTGATCTCTATTTTTCTTTACGTACTTTCTAATCGTAGGACAAGATTTACTTTCATGCACAATATTCTTAAGAAGTGGTATTCTTTGATTATAGGTAAGTACCTCAGGGTTCTCAAATTCTAGGAATAACTCCTTACCACTTCTCCTGGTGTGCGCTAACACGTTCTACTCTTCCTTGATTTTTTATTTCTGGGTTCATCTAGACAGAGTCACCAGCACATGTAGTGCAGAAAGAACATAATGTATTATCAAGATTGCTTGATTTTTAACTCTCAACCTCACAGGAGATGGTTCTTGGGGAAAATCAAGAAAATGCAAAGAAATACTTCAAAAAATAATTAAAAATACATGGGCAAAAGAAAATAAAGAACATAAAAGACATAAAAATTAAAATGAAGGTTCTTTATTCTAATTGGTCATTGATTTTATAAAAAATGTAGTCATTGAAAACTAGTTTAAAATTTATAAATTTGTCCTCAACAATGGTACCAAAAACTATTGGTGTCAGTTTGATGGGTTAAAGCACAAAAATTATCGTTGGGAAACAAACTTAAAAAGATATGTAATTAACATATAAGTTTGGTCCCTGGCAATGATGCCAAAAAACTATTGGAACAATTTCTTGCATCCATAGGGTTGAGCTATCATGCTACAAGAAATCATTTGAAACCAATGAGCTATTATAGGCTCTGGTCAACCTACCTCTTTATTCTGATAAAAGATATATTGCTAAAGAAAATAACCAGAATGGGTAAGGAAACCCTAGTGATAAACTTCAGATTTTACAAGTTTAAGCACTCCAGATTTTAGTTATATGCTACTTATATATAAAATGACCAAGCAAAGACAACAAAAATTATTATGCCTTATGTAGACCGGTGCCTAGATTCATTGGGTTGTTATAGCAATTTTAACAACGCTTTAAAATATGAATAGAAAGAATGAGGAAAAGAGAAATTGGTGCTATTAGACTCAGTCGAATATCGTAGTGAATCTAAAAGTTAACCAATGAGAGAAACACTCATAACACATTCAAATAATGTAATCTGCTATGAGGAAACACACATAACTATAGACAAAAATGGCAGAACTGACACCCTAGAATTGTATTAATTTTTCCAAATGAATTACATGCAAAGTGGGCATAATGCCATTAAACTCTGTTAAAAATCTCTTAATACAATGAGAAGTCTTTGTTCAAATAATGTAACAAGACTTCATCAACTTTACCTGCACCACTTGGGTAACAGGAAAAATCTCTGAGTTTCAAGCTCAAAAAGACTGGGAATATCCTTAGCTTCTCAGGCACAATTCTACCAAAACCTGCACAACAAAGGGAAGAATGAGGGATGAACAAAAAAAGACACAAAGGGAATACAACAACACAACTCTTAGGGCACTCAAGTATACCTCTTAGAAAAAATGCTTTCTCTAATGCTTGATGCCGATTCTGACCACAGTTTGTGTATTTATAGCTTTGAATTCTTGAATCTGTTATTTTTGGCCTTGTTGAGTTGTATTTTCACCCGATTGTGAAAACACACTCTCCGATAGGATTTGGGTTCTAAATCCTCTGCTTGCAAAGAAATTTAATAAACAATTTCTCCAAGGTTTCGCTATATTAGCATTTTGTATCTGTGTATTAATAATCTCAACTAAAGATATTTAATTAAAATGCTTGGAACACCTTAGTGGTTGCAAGTAACTGAAAACAAGGGGCACTGTGGTTTATTTTACTATGAAATTTTAATGATTGTTCATTGAACCCTGATAAAACAAATGTGATTGGGTCTCTATATGACCATGCTGTAACTTCATAATGAAATTTAATGAAATGTCATAAATGAAGGAATTATTTATGGATTTTGAAGTTTTTTAATTTTTTTATTTTATTTTAATGCTTGAAATAAAATTGGAGCTTCTGAAAAATAAATTACAGCAAAAAGGAAAATAAAATGCAAAAAAAAGAGCAATTAAAATTGCATTCAGTCTAATGCTATCCCGTCCTGGCAAAATCGAAGATGTGAGGTTTCCATGCATGCAACCTAACCTACTGGACCTACAAACACGCACAATCCCAATAAGCTAAGTGATGATTCAAAGGGTTTTGAAATAAAATTCAAATTTTGAACATTCGCCTAATGCAACCCACAAAGTGGCATTTAAAATTATCTATAAATCCAAAATTTGAAAATGAAAGAATAAACATTAAATCTGTAGCATGCACAGAAGATCTCCTTCTTTCTTGCCCACAAGATGCAAATTTCTGAACCCTCCTGCATTAATAATATGTCCTGTTACAATAGTAGAATCTCTGGTTTTCTCAAAACTAGAAAAAAGGAAGAAAAGCACTCCTGAGCAGGCCCAAAATGGCATCTCGCCTTCAGCACTGCAACTCTGCCTGCAGCGGTTTCCAACCCTTGTACCAATCTACGCTTTTGTTTTTATACTTTCTGGCAATGCTCTCTGTATTTGGCCACGAAAACACATGTCGCGAAATCGTGACATATTTTGCTTTTCGTACCACTTCGCTGCTTGGAGCCGCGAAAACGCGACATGTCGCGATATCGCGATGTTTTTTCACTTCATGCTCCTTTACTGCTTTATGTCACGAAATCGCTACGCTTTTAGTGCCTTGCCCTGTTTGACTGGTTTGACCCGTGATTTTGTGACATGTCGCAATTTCACGATGATTTTCCATTTTGTCTTTCTCTCTCCTCTTTGGACCGCGACAGCGCAACACGTCGCGATATCGTGACGTTTTTTCATTTCGACCGCGATGGAGCAACATGTGGTGAAATCGTGACACTTTTTATTTTTTGGCAGCGACGGAGCGACATGTCGCGATATCGCGACACTTTTTCATTTTCGGTCGCGACAGCGCAACACGTCGCAAAATCGCAACAATTTTCATTTTTTAGCAGCGATGGCGCGACATGTCACGATATCACGATAATTTTCATTTTTCAGCAGCGATGGCATGACATTTTGCAATATCGCGACACTTTTTATCCTTGTGCAATTTTGCCCCTCTTTCTTGATTTTTAGCATTTGGGTCACTGAGTCTTCTTTGAAAGCATGCAAAAAAGGTGGGTCCCCAATTTTGGGGTGTGTTGTGGATCAGCCACAACAAATGGTGACTCTGCTATCAAATGCTCTTGAGCATTTTAGTGAGAACCCAACCTGGAAGCATACAAACTCGAAAACATGCGTTAGCACATCAAAAATATAAACTCATGCCCCAAAGATCAGAAATACATGAATCATCAGAATTGTTAAGTATCAGCTCGGTGTGTGCAATGTGTTTCATTCCCTATCGTTTGAAATTGATCAACATTCCATCATTAGTTTTACATGAATGCATATGTGAGATTGTGAATGATTTGTGTAACCTAATAAATATTCTAAGGGATTTTTCTTTTATAAAAGGCATAGTCTTTCTTCTAGTATCATACACAAACATTCAAGATTATCAAACCCTCTTAGGATCAACTATATGTATAATGAATTGCTTTATTAGATCCCAAAGTTGGTTATGAGTCCCTACTATCTTGAACCCATGTGCAAGTGAATGTGAAATCAGAACTTTGGGGAATCTGACTCCCAACCTAACCGAGATGGGAGTTTAACCCTATCCTTACTATTCTGATTTAGAATTCATTACCTCACTTGGAGCAAAATAATTTAACCAATTATGGAAGAAATGGTCATGCTAGTCTAACCCTTTGGACAATCAATGGTCTTGTTTTTTAGACAAGACATGTTTCCATGCATGGGCATACCTAACCCCATAATCCAAGACTTATCTCTATTTCTTTGGACCTTGGGGATGACTACCCATCCTTTGCAGAGGACAAGTAGTACGATCCTTCCAATCCAATATAAAGATGGGAAAAATTAATTTTTTACTTCTTGGACCTTGGGGATGACTACCCATCCTTTGCAGAGGACAAATAGTACGATCCTTCCAATCCAAGATTTGGAAACAAAATGGAAAATATTAATTTATTGCTTAGACCTTGGGGATGACTACCCATCCTTTGTAGAGGACAAATAGTACGATCCTTTCAATCCAATATTTATCATGAAATGATACATAAGAGCTTTGGGGAATCAGATTCTCAACCTAAGCGAGATGATAATTTATGCCCTATCCTTACTACTCCATGTAGGTCAAATCAAAGCTTTGGGGAGTTGGATCCTCAACCTAAGTTTGATGAGGATTTAGCCCTATCCTTACTACTCTGATTTTAGGCTTTAAGCTTTATGGAAGTGGTCAAATCTATTGTTTTAAGGATCATGTTGCATAATAGGATAGACATGGAAAACTTCTTTCGCCCAACCTTTTCTTCCAAGCAAGGTTTTGATCATTTTGCTCAAGATCCTTTTAATGTGTATAAAATGTGTTTGGTTCTAGATATCTCAAGACTCAGTTCCCAACCTTAGGATTTTCTTCTTATTTATGTGATAGCATAACCTTAAGAGGATTTGACACACTTTAATTATTTGTATTTGAAATGCATATGCAACTAAGATGGCATGCATGTGCAAAGTGAGATGTTATATGAATGCATTGTCTTTTGAAATGCAGATGAAATATTGCCATATAAAACTGACTACTTCATGCATCCCAAGTTTCAAACGATACTATTTAAATGTTTGTGTTACTTGTGGAGCTTCTACAACACAATTCCAATGTTTCATATTTCCTTGATCTAAAACATAAGTTAGCATCTTAAGGCAACTTTTTCATCATTTTTTTTTTTTTTTTTTTTTTTTTTATGGCAAACAAAATGTGTCAAATAAACACACAACTTTAAATTAAAACTTATTCAATCCAAAACCAAACTGCAATCCCAAAAATGAAAATTTGAAAACACAAACCAAAACCAAACCCAAAGTAACTTTAAAAACGATCTTGAAAACACAAACCAAAACCCAAAAAACCAAAATCTATATACAAATGTACAATATAATACAAGATGATGCAAAGCTTGGATTATCACTTTCCTGGATCCAAAACATGATTAGAACATTTCAATATAATGTGATATGCATGCCAAATGTTGTGGGAATCCAAAAATAATACAAGACCAAACAATGCAACAAATTTCCACTTGCCATGCTCACCATACCAATTTGATTTAGTTCCAATAATACTCCCATAGGTGAGCATCAAATTACTAAAATGATTAGACAATAAATGATTTTCAATTTTATCATGTCTATTATTTAAAATGTAAACTTCATAATTCCCTCCTTGATTTAGAATTAGGCTATCCTTTTCAAATATGCAATTTTGTAAGTAGTAGCCTATTTCTACAATTTTCAAAGCCAAATGATTTTCCAAATTTGTAGGCAAATCAAATTTGTGCAACAATTTACAAGCATCTAGGATATTTACTAAATTAGGATCATTAAAAGTTTTTATCCTAGATTCAATTAGTAATTGTTGATGAATTTGGTTTAACAATTCAAGTGCATCAACTTTTTTTCCATTCATTAAAACAATGTTATTAAAGGTGTGATTAAAAATTATACCTTGTTTTTCATTTACCTTTAATGACATTTCAACATTCAAATTCAAAACATGGTCATCCTTTTCAATCCTCAAACATTCTTGGTCAAAGTGTATGTCAAGTAATCTGCTTTGATGATCACTTATTTGAGTTGCTTCCAATTGATCCATCTCTTTGTCATTTTGTTCTAATTCTTTGTTCACTATCCATGGTATCACTTCATGTGAGTCCTCAAAATCATCATGCAAACTTGCATCCGCACCTTCAATGAATTTATATTCAATATGATCAAATTTTGTCCCCTTTTCAAATTTTGTGAATGTGAGATCTTCATATGATGTAGAAAGTTCAACATCCTGCATATCAAGTGAAATATGAGTTTCATCTATAGGGATGTAAGAAAATAATGCATCATCATATCTCCCCAACCATTGTAAAAATCGTCATCCAAATCCATAGAATGAAATTCCATGATGTTTGTGACATGATCTTTTGATTCATTCATAAATTCTTTTTATTCTTTGTCCTTGGCAATAGGATCATTATAATCTTCCAAAATTTGATGAGATTTGAAACCCTCTTCCAAAACATCCTCAGATTGTACAGGAGTTGTAATATCTTCCTTTGAGTAGGCAATTATGTTGTCATGTATATCAATTGGCACACAAGTTTCATTAGTAGTTTTGGAATGAGTGAAATCTTCCCACTTCTTCCAAGCATCATAATAATCATCTTTCAAAATCAAGTGGTGACGTTCAACTACTTCTTCAACATCTTCCAATTCATCAATGTGTTTCTCATCAAATTCATCTTCACCTTCCTTAGATGGTTCAATTATTTCCAAAAGTGGGTTATTTCTTGAATTCAAATTGGTAAGGCTATCATTGTCCAAATTAGTAACCCATGATTCAATTTTATCATAATTTGGAGGGTGAAGAATTTCTTGATTGTTAATTTTACACATCTCATCAATAGTATCTTCCAAGAACAAGTGGTGAGACTCTATCATGTCTTCAAATTCGTTTATTGGTTTTCTCCCAATTTCACTTTCAACCACTTCATTCAATTCTATGGTGGGTTCCATCCTATCACATATATTAAACATTGTTGAATTTAGAACCCCTTCATCCGGATAATCATGTATCTCTATGAATGAGATCATTTCTGCATAATCCTCACTAGCGGATGTTGTCTTAGCCATTTGCACCTCCTCTTGAACTACATCTAATGTGGTTATAAGATTTGGATATTCAAATTCATCCCCTTGATCATTCACCTTAGGTATTATTGGAGTAGAGGGTGCTATATTTGATGGTTGGTGTAGGTTGGCATCAATTTCTTTAGAAGGACAATCTCCTATGTGGGCATGTTGTGCCTTTTCTTCTTCAAGACCTTGTCATTCTATCTCTTCTAAGATCTCATGGATTTTCTCTAGGGACAAACCACTCAGTTTTTCCTCTATGAGTGAAGCAAGTGTGGGGTGTACGGCTCCTAGGTATACTTCCATGGCTTCTTTTTCTAATGTGTTGAAATTTTCCCACATTTGGGAGTGCAACTCATAAAATCTTCCATTGAATTGACTCAAGGATTCATTAGGTTCTTTACATATGGAGGTAAACTGATTTTTCAAGATTTCTAAGTTAACATGATTACCAAAATGGTAAAGATAGGCTGCTTCTAGTTGTATCCAAGAAGTCCTAACCTCCATGGGTAGTTGGCTATACCAAAAGAATGGTTTATCTTCCAAAATGTATGCAAATAACTTACAAGCCACCTCCTCATAGAAAATCTGGAATTTACATAATGTATCCTTGTAGACATGCAGTTTTTGCAAGTATCCTAGTGGCACCTCTTGATTAAAACACCGTAAAAAATCCAATAACATTTTAGGAATTTGATAGGGTACCACAGGTATAGATAAACCCTCATAATGATCCTCTATCATAGATACCATTCTTTCTCTTAGAGATGTTATTTCAGCTCTTAGGGATACCATTTGCTCCTCAAGTGTTGCCATTAGTGAAACTTAAAATGTAATTTTAGAACCAAATCTGTTGAATATTCAACCTGCAATGTATAAACAAAAATTAAATTAGCATTAACTAAGAGATGTATTTATTAAAATCAAATGTCAAGTAATTGCATGAGACCAAAATTTTCAAAATTAAATCAAATCACATTGTTTCTATATGAACAATCAGAAAAATATTACAGCATACCTAAATTGCTTAAAATAGAATAAAATAAACCAATTCAGGCCGTCCTTTTAACAATCCGTTGAGTGTTAGAGGATTAAAGCATAAAAATTTTAAATTTAAATAACACTAAAATAAACCCGTTCGGCCCTCCCAGCACCAATCTGTTGAGTGGTGTTAGAGGCCGAAGATGCTAATAAAATGGACTTGAAATATTTAGCGATGTAAAGCTCTTAGACAATTATAAACCCGTAACATCTAAAATCATGATAAAATAAACCGATACCGGCCCTCCTTCTAGCGCCAATCTGTTGAGTTGTATTTTCACCCGATTGTGAAAACACACTCTCCGATAGGATTTGGGTTCTAAATCCTCTGCTTGCAAAGAAATTTAATAAACAATTTCTCCAAGGTTCCGCTATATTAGCATTTTGTATCTGTGTATTAATAATCTCAACTAAAGATATTTAATTAAAATGCTTGGAACACCTTAGTGGTTGCAAGTAACTGAAAACAAGGGGCACTGTGGTTTATTTTACTGTGAAATTTTAATGATTTTTCATTGAACCCTGATAAAACAAATGTGATTGGGTCTCTATATGACCATGCTGTAACTTCATAATGAAATTTAATGAAATGTCATAAATGAAGGAATTATTTATGGATTTTGAAGTTTTTTAATTTTTTTATTTTATTTTAATGCTTGAAAATAAAATTGGAGCTTCTGAAAAATAAATTGCAGCAAAAAGGAAAATAAAATGCAAAAGAAAGAGCAATTAAAATTGCATTCAGTCTGATGCTATCATGTCCTGGAAAAACCGAATATGTGAGGTTTCCATGCATGCAACCTAACCTACTAGACCTACAAACATGCACAATCCCGATAAGCTAAGTGCTGATTCAAAGGGTTTTGAAATAAAATTCAAATTTTGAACATTTGCCTAATGCAACCCACAACAGTGGCATTTAACATTATCTATAAATCCAAAATCTGAAAATGAAAGAATAAACATTAAATCTGTAGCATGCACAGAAGATCTCCTTATTTCTTGCCCACAAGATGCAAATTTCTGAACCCTCCTGCATTAATAATATGTCCTGTTACAATAGCAGAATCTTTGGTTTTCTCAAAACCATAAAAAAGGAAGAAAAGCACTCCCAAGTAGGCCCAGAATGGCATCTCGCCTTCGGCACTGCAACTCTGCCCGTAGCAGTTTCTGACCCTTGTACCAATCTGTGCTTCTGCTTTTAAACTTTCTGGCAATGCTCTCTGTATTTGGCCACAAAAACGTGACATGTCGTGAAATCGTGACATATTTTGCTTTCCGTACCACTTCACTACTTAGAGCCGCGAAAACGCGACATGTTGCGATATCACGACGTTTTTTCTCTTCATGCTCCTTTGCTGCTTTATGTCGCGAAATCACTACGCTTTTAGTGCCTTGCCCTGTTTGACTGGTTTGACCCGCAATTTTGTGACATGTCACGATTTCACGACGATTTTCCATTCTGTCTTTCTCTCTCCTCTCTGGATTGCGACAGCGCAACACATCGCGATATCACGACGTTTTTTCATTTTGGCCGCAACGGAGCAACATGTCATGAAATCGTG
Organism: Wollemia nobilis; assembly: GCA_028583015.1. Classification (NCBI taxonomy): domain Eukaryota; kingdom Viridiplantae; phylum Streptophyta; class Pinopsida; order Araucariales; family Araucariaceae; genus Wollemia; species Wollemia nobilis. Next base: position 2,863,692 of record JAQPPZ010003090.1, on the reverse strand, counting down.
ACACTTTTTATTTTTTGGCAGCGACGGAGCGACATGTCGCGATATCGTGACACTTTTTCATTTTCAGCCGCGACAGCGCAACACGTCGCAAAATCGTGACAATTTTCATTTTTCGACAGCGATGGCGCGACATGTCGTGATATCGCGACAATTTTCATTTTTCAGCAGCGATGGCGCGACATGTCGCGATATCGTGACACTTTTTATCCTTGTGCAATTTTCCCCCTTTTTCTTGATTTTTAGCATTTGGGTCATTGAGATCTTCTTTGAAAGCATGCAAAAAAGGTGGGTCCCCAATTTTGGGTTGTGTTGTGGATCAGCCACAACAGGCCTCATATGGGCCCTACACTTATCACTTTTTAGTTTGATATTTCAAAATTGTACAGTTGTCTTCCATTACCCCTTTTGTCTACACTTCATACTTTGCTAGAATTCCTTTAAAATTTAGCTAGTTCAACCGGTAATTTTTGTGCCTAGAGGGTCTCCTTCTTCTATTCCTCCTTCCATTTCTCCTTGGCTCTTTGATTGGATTTCTACCTTTGATGTTTCTCCCCCTTGAGTAATTTTCATTTCATCTCTTGGGGGTGAGCTCATTTCCAATTGTAAACTACACACTTTAATTTCTTTACCTTTCTTGCCCTGTTGTAGCCATATGATTTGTTTCCCAATCATCTTCCAGGCATCAATGTTAAAAGTCATAGAAAATCTCAACATATTCATTTCCTAGAGGATCCTATTTTTTTGCATGTTGATATAACCCTTACTCTTTTCATACTGGGTGATGAGTGAGTCCATAGTACTTACCAAAAAAGTGGTCTATTTGGCCATTTCTTGTTCGTCATCTGGTTCACAATCAAACTCTTCTATTTTATTTTTGAGGAGATCTTCTATACTGGTAGTATCTAAGAATTCTTTCAAATACAACCCAATATCTGCTAGCTTCTCGCTTATGTCATCAACCAAAGTGAACATCTCTACAACATCATTACGTTATATTTCCTTGTTAGCCCCGAACATGGCTGCTTTCATGAATTCAATATTATTTTTGACCTTTATTCCATCATTCAATGTTACTTCTTTGCCCTGCATCTCCTCAAAATATTATGTCATTAAGTTGCGAGTAGGGTGAATGGCCTCTAGGTTTTCTTCTTTCTGGTAAATCAAGCTTTCAATTTCTTGAGAGGTAACCCGGATCACCCCAATATGCCTGAACATCTCAGTGATTACCTTGATCTTGTCTTGAATTTTATATGATATTTCCTTTTTATTTTAGACAAATAGTTTGCAAAGTTTGTTATTTTTACAACCTAAGGGGATTGTGCTGGTGGGTAACTTTATTCTCTAACTCTTATTTCAAACTGTCAATCAAGGCTTGTATTTTTGCTTTTTCTTTATCACTAGCCTCCAATTGACTCCTCAATTCATCATTTGTCTCTTGCAGATGGTCTAAAGTTTGTAAAGTCATGGCCTTGTTCATCCTAACCATGTCAACCTCTTTTCCTTTCATTGAAATTTGTCATGTTCGATCATCTACTGTGAGTATTACAGGTTCCTATGGAGTGGGTATGGATACTTCTACCATAGATGATCTCACTAGTTCTGCTATATTTCTATGATAGAACCTTCTTCTAGGCTATTTATCTCACTATCATCTACAGCTCCTTTTCATTTTCTAAGCTAAAAATTATTTCTTTTTCAACCCTTTTTAAAGTGACTTTATTCGAGGTTAGATCCAGTCTAGGATTTTTTGTTTGAGGGGTAGCCACAACCTCTTATTTTTCTACCCTGTGATCTCTCAATATTTCTCCAAAACCATCGATTTTCATTTGTGTTGCATATGGGATTGGTATTTATTTGTCATTAATTTTCAGTAAGGTAGGGATAGCCTTGGGGGCTAACTTTTTCACACTTGTTAGAGCCAACAATTGATCATAAATAGGAGCTTCGACTTGTTTTTATGCAACAATGAGCTCTTGGAATGACATTGTTACTATTTCCTTCTCTTTGTCTGCATTAGGTCCTATGTGAGTTAGTTGTGAAGTATTGGGCACCACCTCTATTTGAGGTTGGGACTTTTTTGGATCTTCTATATGGTATTCTACTATATCAATAGCACCCACTATAACTTCCATTTGATCAAGGCCTTGTTCTTCTATAATTTCTAATAGTGCATATTCTCTAATGGTCTAAGTGGGAATGGGGAAAATTAGAGTTGTTGCATCTATAGGAATTCTCCTTATCAAATTGAGCTCCATGGGGTATTCATATGGTTCATGAATTTTTTAATTTCCCCTATTCTCAAAAGGAAACTCATTCCAAACCCTTTGCAAATCTTCCCCTTTATCTATGGCATCTAATAGTGCTTCCTCATATTGGTCATTTTTGTGTTTGACCCAGGCATATCTATGGTTCATCATTTTCCTATATGTATTATGGGGATCGTATGGTCTCCATGTTATTTCTTTGAAGTCCATGTTTTCCAAATCATACATGCCCTGAAACAAGGTTGGATATCCTACAAAAGTGTAATATTTGAATTTGCATGGAACATTTAGCCAAGGGACTCGACTATGTTTATTTACTTGTCTCATTTTAGCTTCTTCTATGACTTATCTTACCAGTTCTAAGGATGCTATGGAGAAATGGTACTACATTGGCAACATTTTAGGGAGAATTTTGGTCCATAAAGCCATATATAGGTGAATCCTTCTAAGAAGAAATAATCTCCTATCCTTTTTTCCTTGAGGAAAGCTTTTATTCCTGGACCCAATCTCTCAGGCATGTAGCCCGTCAGAATCTAGTGAATTTCTACCATGAAGTTGTCATAGAACCAACCAAAGTGGGTTTGTCTTTTGTGTGTTCTCTAAAAAAAAATTTGTACATATGAACTATTTTTGACTCATATTCTATGTTGACTTTCATTCCCTAATTGTCTAGCTAATAGGTGCATGAGAATGGAATAGTGGGAAAAATAGGGCATCTCCTTCCTCTGTTCTAAAATTACCTTTTTTAATTCTAACAACTGGTTATGCATTTGTCTACTCAATTCCTCTTCCCAGGAATAGATGAGGGGATTTATTCTTCTGTTACTTTGTGTTACTAAGTATAGTGTATCCCTCCCTACTACATCAAGTTCCGATATATCCAAGATAATGTTAATCATGTCACAAAAATCCCTAACCTAGGGTTTGAATGTGGTTTTTCTAATGGGGGATTTAAATTTAACTTCCTCATATTCTTCAAAAAGTATTTGAAAAGAACTTAAATCAGTTAATTGATGATATTACCTTTCAATTACCTGGTAAACCAGTCGGGTGTCTAAAGGCTCTAGCATAAATACTTCTTTGTTGTGGCTAGCTGCTACGTTAAAAACTAGACATCTTTGATTGTCTCTGAAAGTCTTTGTATTTTCATCGTATGCTACTACAAGTGATGCCATAAGGTCTACACAATAATACACCCTAGGGTATATTAACTTTCCAATATTTTTGGTCCATTGATTTCTTCTGGGGACTCTCTAGTTCTATGATTTTTTGCTTTGTGGAACAAATCTACCAGTAACCAGGGAGAGCGCTGGTCATTTTCTATTGTGGCCTTGAAGCTTTGAACACATGTATTATCAATTTTGTATTGTTAAGTAGGCGTTAGTTTTTTTCTTTCCCCAATTTTTTTTGCAAATTCATACATCCCGATTACAGACATTACTCCTCTAGGGATTTCTATGTATGGGGACTTGTTAGTAATAAATTTAATTGCTTCTCAAGTATCTTTTGGTATGAAGGTATTCCCCCAAGTGGCCATTGTGTTCCTTGAACTTGCTCTATTTTACTGTGATATGTGTTTCCTGAAACTCTCTGCTCTTCTGAACTAGTTCTTCACTCTATGATAACCAGGGTGGCGATGGTGTTTGATAATGGGGTTTTAAGTAGCTAAGAGTAGAATGATTTCACTGATCTCACATAGTGTATCATTAATGCGATGACACCAACTATCTTTTGAGTTTGACAAATGGATATCTGCCATGGTGTTTTTTTCAAAATCAGATGATTGCGGTAGGTGATCTTCCTCAACTTGTATATCCACAAGGGCATTGGTTTGCACAATTACAATCATTCACAGTGTTTCTATTGGTTGTTAAGATACTTTTTTAGCTAATTTTATGCTATGAATGGTGTAGCGATGACATTTTCATAGGAATTTTCTTGTAAAATGCTCCACCGCCTTCGAAAAGAGCTGTACCGTTAAGCATTGGTCATCATTCTTGGGATCGATAGTCAGATTGTTAGGCTTCATTGATTTTAATTTATTATCATTGAACTTTATGACCTTGCATGATTATTATTCGCATGACATAATATATGTACACTAAGATTAGCCATATGCATCAAGTGGAAAAATATGTTTAATAGACTAATTGCAATGCTTAGGCTCAAACATATAATTTGACCAATTAATTAATCACTAAGATCCATATTTATTAATGTTGGCATGAATGTAGATAGACATAGTCCTTTGTACCCTACTCATAAAACATCGACTGTTAGATCAAGAGAGTGTGTGTGTGTGTGTTCTCATCTAATATTCTAGGTATACACCAAGTCTAACTGCGTAAAGGGGGCCATTAGATGAAGATGAGCGTGATCGTTCAATTTATCCTGACTATAGCTTGGTCAATGACCACTTGGTTATTTTTTGATTATATTTAGTAAAGTGCCATTGTTAGATCTGGTAGGCTCAAGCATGGTCGTAGATCTTCCTTTGACCATAATTTTATTGGTGATTGCTTTGTCATTATTTGACTTATTTTCAATGAAGCACCGCCATCAGATCTTCGTTCAGAATGAGCATGACCATTGGATTATCCCACGATGTGTGCTTATGTTTTTTATGCAATCTTGATTAAATCACAGTCGTTAGATCTAGAAGAAGATAAATGCTATCATTTATTTCCTTTAGCTTATAATAACTCTGAGAGAGCACTACCGTTAGATTAGATCAGGGTCAGTGTTATTGTTAGATCATCCTATGACATGTGTGTTCTTTTAGATCAAAGTGATTGAAACATGACCATAAGATTTTAGTGAAAATGAGCACTATTTTCTATCTTCTTTAATCTCTTGATGGTTGTGTGAAATTATAGTCATTGGATCTAGGTTGGCTTGAGTGCATCCATCAATTTTATTTTGATAAGTGCTTTGACTTATCAACTATTGCTTGTCTCGAGGAAGAGCGCTACCGTTGGATTGGCCTTAGAGTGCGCACAATTTTTGATTATCTTTGGCCCATCCTATGTCCAAACCTTGGATTATCATGGACGAAGCATGGCCATTGGATAAAATTGTGTTTGAATGCAGCCATCGATCGCCTTAGATGTTCGATTTGGAAGGAATCATCGCTACCATTAGATCGAGTCGTGATGAAGCACGACTGTTGCTTTTCCATAATCGGTAAAACTAAACACAACATAAGGTGTACATGTTCTTTAGTATTTATTAATCCATGATTAATTAAATGGGAATTATTAGGGATGTATTAAGATGCTTTTTAATTTTTATTAGTAGTTTAATTAATCTTGCAGTGCTTAACCCATTCAATGTTAACACTTTGATACTCTGAGTAAGCATGATCATCTGATCTTTTCACAGTGGAGCGCTACCATCCAGATATTTGGACTTGTATGATGTTTAATCCAAGAGGGTGCATGACCCTTAATTAAATTTCCATCAAGACTTAGGCTTGGAGCTTTTTAAGTGTTGGTGAAATTAAAGCATGCATATTCATCGGATTAGCTACGGATCAAGCACTATCGATATATCCTTTAAATTTTCTTGATATTTAACTGAAGGGGGTGCATACCCTCAATATGATTTAATTAAATTTAAACACTTTAGACCTTATGTTATAATATTTTTACCATTGACTTCTTACTTAACCTTTGTGTTGCTTTGTGAAAGTGTGTCCGTTAGATCAGGTTAGATCCAGCGCTGCCCTTGGATTTACTCAATCTACCTAATTTTTAACCGAAGGGGGCACATGCCCTCATTTACCCATGTGATTTATTTTGAACCTTAGGTTTATTTTAATTTACTTAGGCCTTTGAAAACTTTAACTGATTTTAACATGGACCTAAGGATTTAGGGTATTTCCTTGGTGAATATTTCATTGATCGAGTTTTCATTTGCAAATTGGGAACCCTTTAATTGGCATATAAAGCCAACGGCTAATTTCTTAACAGTTAGCGGGTATTTTGCTTCATGGCTAAGATTAACGATCAGATGAATTGCAATATTTCAATGGTTAAGTCCACGGCTTTAGGATTTATTTAGATGAATGATTTTATAACCTATTTTTAAGGACCAAACTATTGAAAACCAAATTTTCAGAAGCAATAAGCAACAGAGACCAAAAATATTTGGTGAATTAATTGAAGTCAAAAGTTTCAAATTAGGGGTATCTGATGTTGAGTCAAATTTGGCTCCAATAGGAAGTTATAATATTCTTGGAATCCCCCTTGAGAATAATTTTACCAAAACCCAAATTCACCGTAATTTATTTGAAGGGTTGTAAGCATTCCCTTTTTTTTAAGTGAAAAAACCCTTTGCAGGGCCACCTTGGTCTGAGATACCATGAATAGGGGATTCTACACCATCAAAGTGACCCGGGAGTCACACCCGGTCCTGCCCGCACCAACATTATCAATTGGATTTTTGGATACCCAATTCAGCTTTTTTGGTAGGGTGTAGATTTGAACCTGGGACCTCCCTTGGAGGATTGCTCTCTCCTATCCAACTCACCTACAACACCTAGGTTAAGCATTCTATTTACTTTAAATTAATGATTTATGATAATTTCTAAATCCTCAGCATATGCAACCACTACCTAACCTCTATCATTCCTAAAATTATTTAAACTATTATTAAATTTTAATGTGATTTTTATAACTAAAACAATTGCATGCATGTAAGACAGAGTAATAATAACTAAAACCATTGTACACGTGAATAAAATAATAAAAAATTCATATAATGTAGGTATGAAACAAAATAAATTTTACTCATCAGATCTACTACTAAACAAAACCTTTGATTCCTATCAACCAATATAGATATTAACAAAAATAATAATTTTAGGCAGACACACACCAAAACTACTTTGTAATAAATCAACTGCATCTACAAAAGGTGGTTACCATTTGAATTAGCTAAAACTAATCTATGTATAGAATTCACAAATAAAAATTTATACATGTAAGAACAAAGAAAAAATGTATGGGAAGATACAAACGCAGGCTATCCAGAAGCCCCATCTATAGTCAGATGATTTAATATCATATTATCTCTTCTTCAATTCATCTTATATCATTTCATTGGAAAATGTAAATTCATCTTATATCATTTCATTTGAAAATATCGAGGGTTCCTTTATACAACAAGTTCAGCTTCAAATTCATCTTATATAATTTCATTGGAAAAGGTCAATTCATCTTATATCATTTCATTTGAAAATGTCGAGGGTTCCTTTATACAACAAGTTCAAATTCAAAGTAACTATGAATGGAAAATAATAAACTATAAAAATAGAATATCAATCTTATATATTTCATACAGACATAAGAATTATTCTATAAAAAATATAGATTTATATTTCAATTTTAGATAAAAGTTAAACAATGCATCTAAGGGGAACTCAGGTCTTGCTGCAGTAGGTGGTGTACTTATAAATGATAAAGGGGATCTACTAGGTGTCTTTGTAAAAAATATTTCAATCTATATCTCCCATTTTGTGAAAGCCAGAGCACTCCTTCAAGGCCTCTTATTGGTGGAATCCTTGGGTTTTTATAAAGTTATAGTTATAGAGGAGGCGGATTCATTAAATATTGTTAATCTAGTCAAGAAGTCTTGCATCATGTATTGGAAATATTGAGTACATTGGTTGTCATTGATGTCAAAGGTAAAATGGTTGAGAATTATCTTCAAGGTTGAAATAGTAAAGTGCAAGGTAAATATCTTCAAAGGATATGTCAAAGGTGAGATGGTTGACGATTACCTTCAAGGTTGAGATATTAGAGTGCAAGACAAATATATTCAAAGGATACATAAGGCAAAAATATTTATCTCAAAGGTGCATAATAAGATAGAATTATTATCCAAGGATAATGAGACAAAGCAAGATGATGTGGTAAAAATATTTTATGGATAGCAAGGCAAGATATAGAGGATCCAAGGATAATGAGGCAAAGCAAGGTGACATGGCAAAAATATTCTATGGATAGCAAGGCAAGATATAGAGGTAACAATATTTAAATGCCAAATTTAAATATTATAAAGGCTTAAAATATTTTATTGAAAAATATTTATAAGACCACCATGGGCCAAAGGTTTAAGTTTTTTAATATTTAAATCTTTTTAGATTTAAATATTCCAAAATAAAAAAGGGTTTGAGCACCAAAAGCGTGGAAGCTATTTAAAAATAATTAAAATCAATTTCAAAAGCTGATTACCGATGTCATGACAAGAGGAGGTCAAAATTTTCATATATATTAAGGTTCAAAACTTTGCAAAGTTAAGTTGTGTGAAAAAAATGATATATCTTCTCGTGCTTTCAAATGACGAATCACAAAAGAGGAAAAAATGTATTTTTTTGTGAAAGGCACAAGGAGAATAAGGGTAGAAGGCACACATTGAGGTTTCAACTAGCAGGCTAGCACAACTAGTCGCAGGGGTAGCGTTAAGGCATTGTGATAGAGGTGGTCGTAGGTTTGAGTCACATAGAGATTTTTTTAAGAAGAAACACAGATTTTGATGAAAGGATAAGGATGAATTATTGGACTCTCTGGTCACAACTATTAGACTAGTGTAGTTGGTCACAGTGGTAGCGCTAAGATGCACTGTGACAAAGGTGGTCATTGGTTTGATTCCCATGGAGGGAACTTTTACAAAGTGGTAAAGGAGGAAATTCGTGCGCTCAAAAAGGTACAAAAATTTTTATTTAAAAAATGAATGTCTAAGGTTTAAGCTTGCTATGCATGATTGAAAAAGGGGGCAAAATATTTTAAATTTGAAATTCAAATTTAGAGGGAGTTATAAGGTGTAACAAAGGACATTTATTTTTGTAATTTGTAATTTGATTTAGGAGTAATAAGGTGTAACAAGGTCTTGATATTGTAATGTTTTGCTTGAAATAAAATTATTGTATTTTCAAGTAGGAGTTATAAGGTGTTATAGTGGTTTGATTTTTTATTGTAATTTTTGCATGGTGGAAAATAAAATTTGAAGGGTTTTTGTTAAGTGTTAATGCTTTATCTTTTGAGAAAAAACGGAGAGTCATAAAGCATTATTTTAATATTCTATTGTGCACATCTTTTTGAGGAGAAATTTAATGTGGATGGTTTGAAAGAGAAATCTACTAACCATTTTTTGAAGTGGCACTTTGAAAGGGAAATTCTTTTGAGGTAGGTTTTGAGGGCACAACTTCATCAAAGCAAATTAAGAGGTATGGTGACATTATTTCTTCCTTAAGGTGTTTGGTTGGGAAAATATTTTGATGTCATAAAGAGGAGATATAAGGATTAGGTTCATGTGCATTGTTGGAAATATAAGTGCTAGGGTTTGTGAACAAAGTGTGCATCATTGATTAGTGAAATTGGAACCACATGTGCTAGGGTTTGAGAAAAAATTGTGCAGAATTTTTGAATGAATTTGTAAAGCATTTGGGTGTTGATTTGTGTAACATTGAATATGAATTGGCAAGTGTTAGAGACCATTTTAGTGAAGAAAATTTATGTATTATTATGGTTTATCATTGAGAGAAAATTTGCAAGGAACATAAAATAGTTTTGTGAAGCAAGTTTATGGACTAGCTTTGATTGATATTGAGATAAATTTGCAAATTTTATAGGGCAATTTTGTGAAGTAATTTGTGCATTGGGCTTGAATGAATTTGGAAGAGAACATATTGAGCATTTACATTACAGGGTAGAATAAGACTGAATTGCCTACTTGAAGAAAATATTTTTGAAATAAATACAAGTATTGATTGTAACATCATTTGTGTACATGGTTTGGGATAGGTTGAGCATTTTTGAGCATGTGTTATGAGCTATTTTGATCATACCTTTTGAGAAGACTTTAATAATATTTGAGGAATATTTGAGATTCTTGTGAGAAGACTCGAAGTAGGTTTGAGGAAGATTTGGGTAAGTCTTTTTAGAAGACTTGAAGTAGGTTTGATGAAAATTTGAGCAAGTATTTTGAGAAAACTTGAAGCTGATTTGAGGTAGATTTGAGCAAGTCTTGTGAGAAGACTTGAAGAAATTTTGAGGTAGATTTGAGAGAGTCTTGTGGGAAGACTTGAAGTAGGTTTGAGATATATTTTTGAATGTAATGTGTGTATATTTGTGATATAGTTAAGACATATTTGTGTGTGTAATGTATGTAGATTTGGAGTAAAGTTGAGATAGATTTGTGCATGTAATGTGTGCAGATTTGGAAGATAGATTTGTGCATGTAATATGTGTAGATTTGGGATAGAGTTGAGATAGATTTGTGCATGTAGTGTGTGTAGATTTGGGGTAGATTTGAGAGCATATTTGTGAGTAGACCTGAGTAAGCCTCGTGAGTAGGCTTAGAGTAGAGTTAAGCAAAGGTGTGTACCAATTTTGGATGTGAGAAAAGTAGAAATTAAAAGTGTCTCCTATGGATAGATTTCCATGAACTAGAGCAGATAAGAGATGTGTCTCCTATGGATAGAATTTCCATGAACTAGAGCAAAGGAGAGGTGTCTCCTGTGGATAAATTTCCTCAAACCAGAGAAGCGAGGAGAGGTGTCTCCTATGGATAGAAGTTCCACAAACCAAAGCAAAGGAGAGGTGTCTCCTATGGATAGAGTTCCACAAACTAGACCAGTAAGGGGATAGATTTCTCCTATGGATAGAGTTCCATGAACTAGAGTTAAGGGGATAGAGTTCTCCTATGGATAGAGGTCCACAAACTTGAGCATAGGGGATTGAGATCTCCTTTGGATAGAGGTCCATAAACATTGTAATAAGGAATTGGTTCCCAAGATATTTGTTGAGAAAACTTAGAAGAAATATTTTCTCCATAGACGTAATCCACATTGGGTGAACCACGTTAAATTTATGTCTCTCATGTGTGTGATGATTTGTGCATTGCCTTGTTACTACTATTGATGAGATTTGTTATAACTGCTATGAAAATATATTGCAATTGATAATATTGGATAATATTATTTGGGAAAGAAAATAAAAATTTTATCTTGTACTGTTCACCCCCTCTTAGTATAAGATTGTTTTCTCCAATTGGTATCAGATTCAGTTCCTTAAAAAAATTCTAATAGCTTGAAGTAAGATCTTACAGGAACACAGATGGCTTCTTAGAATAGATCTTCAACAAATAATATTCTAATGTTTGATGGGAATAATTATTCCTTCTGGAGTATAAGGGTGAAGACTTATTTGGTAGCACAAGGATATGAAACATGGCAATCTATTGAGTATGGATTCACACCTATAGCAACTCCTCCCATAGATAAGGATGGCAAGCAACTATATGTAAATAATGCCAAGGCTATGAATGGAATCTTAAGTGGATTATGTGAATTAAAATTTGTGAAAGATATGCAATGCAAATCAACAAAATATAAATGGAATAAATTGAAGAAAACATATGAAGGATATATCAAGGTTAAGTTGGCAAAACTTCAAACTCACATAAGGAGGTTTGAAGAGTTGAAGATGAAATATGAGGAAGATATTTCTAAATACTTACTTTGTGTTGATGAAGTTGTTAATACCATGTGTGGACTTGGATTCAAAATTGAGGACTCTAGTGTTGCTCAAAAAGTATTAAGATCACTCCCTATGAGGTATGATGCAAAGGTTTCAGCAATAGAAGATATGAAGGATCTCGATAAGTTGATAATAAATGAGTTACATGGAATTCTCACTACTTATGAGATGAGGACAGAAAAATATCAAAATTCCAAGAGATATGTAGCATTCAAAGTTTCAAAGAAGACAAAATATAAGAAACTAGAATCAAGTGATGAGTTAAGCAGTAATGAAGAAGCTAACTATGTGAGAAAAAATAAGAAGGGCTTAAGAAAATACAAAGATATGAAGACTATGCATCTAATTGTCCACAAGTTAGAAGTAGTAGCAGTGAAGAGAAACAAGATTATAAGAAAAAATGAAGAAATAAAATTTAGATATGAAAAGAAAAATATGTATGGTCAAAGCAAGCATGAAAAGAAGAATTTTCAAAAGCACAAGAAGAGTTTCTATGTGGAAGAAGCAAGTAGTGCTTCAAGTGACAATGATGAAAGTTTCTCAAATAGTGAAAAAGAAGAGATTCTATTTTTGGCAATAGAAGAGGAAGAGGACACTCCTATTGAAGATCAAGTAGAAGATGTTTTTGACCAAGTAGAAGAAAAATAATATGCTCCTATAATTGAAGACCTAGAGAAAGATTCAAAAATAGAATAAGAAGCCATAGTTGACCTAGACGAGGAACTTATTGTTGCTCTTAGATAGTTGAAAAAAGTTAGAAAGAATAACTCAAGATTGAAGGCTCAATTTCAAGAAGATGAGGAAATAAAGGAAAATATTCTACAAGATCTAAAAAACATAAAAATTAAGGCAAGGAGATTTGAAGAAGTTATGGTTGAAAAGTTAGAGTCAAGAGAGTTAAAATATGATATATTAGAGCATGAAGTTGTTTCTCTAAGGATGGAAGTGAAATATTCTAAGGATAAGTTGCATAGGTTTGGGAAAAGTTCAAAAGCTTTGGATAACTTTATCAAAGCACAAAAATATTCATTTATCAAAACAAGACTAGGCTATGAAGGAGGTCAAGAGGTACAAAAAGAGGAGTCAAGCTCAAATGAAAAGAAAGTCTCAGAGGAAGAGATTGAAGAAGAACCTAAGACCTATGTTGATAAGTTGAGGACTAGAAGCTTCATTGAGAAAGAAAACAATGCACAAACAAGAAACAAGGATCATCATAGAGAAGGCAAAGAAAGGACCAAGAGAACAAATTTTTCAAGACAAGATGAATATTTCTTCCAAGGGCATTATTTTTCATGTAATAATTTTGGTCACAAAGCTATACATTGTAGGATTCATGGCAGAAATGATTATGGCTTCACCAAAATAAATTTCAAGTCATTTACACCATTTAGAAACTACAATATCAGGTGTTACAATTGCAATAATTTTGGGCATAAGGCTAAGTGGTGTAGAACAGAGTTTCTAGAACTTCCAAAGACAAGAAAGAATAGGGACACTCAAAAGGATCAAAAGGGTATGACTACAAAGGTGTGGAAAAATAAGGTTGAAAAGGAAGAAGAGCATTATAAGTTGGGAGTAGATTTACTCCCACCCTAAAATTGGTCACTTCAAGGAGAGGATGTGGTGAGGGGGCTGAGCTAAGAATCTTATTTTTAGCCCCAAATAATCCCTTTGCCATTGATGTCAAAGGGGGAGAGTTTCAGTAAGGGGGAGAGAATTCAATCAGGGGGATCAGTTTGGAAATTTAGTGGTAGAAAAAGGAAATATTTGAGAAGGGTTGCCATGAATGATAAAGGGGGATATTATTGGAAATATTGAGTACATTGGTTGTCATTTATGTCAAAGGTAAAATTCTTGAGAATTATCTTCAAGGTTGAAATAGTAAAGTGTAAGGTAAATATCTTCAAAGGATATGTCAAAGGTGAAATGGTTGAGAATTACCTTCAAGGTTGAGATATTAGAGTGCAAGACAAATATCTTCAAAGGATACATGAGGCAGAAAAATTGATGTCAAAGGTGCATAATAAGATAGAATTATTATCCAAGGATAATGAGGCAAAGCAAGGTGACGTGGCAAAAATATTCTATGGATAGCAAGGCAAGATATAGAGGATCCAAGGATAATGAGGCAAAGCAAGGTGACGTGGCAAAAATATTCTATGGATAGCAAGGCAAGATATAGAGGTAATAATATTTAAATGCCAAATTTAAATATTATAAAAGACAAGGCTTAAAAGATTTTATTGAAAAATATTTATAAGACCACCATGGGCCAAAGGTTTAAGGTTTACAATATTTAAATCTTTTTAGATTTAAATATTCCAAAAGAAAAAATGGGTTGAGCGCCAAAATTGTGGAAGCTATTTGAAAATAATTAAAATCAATTTCAAAAGTTGAGCACCGACGTCATGACAAGAGGAGGTTAAAAATTTCATATATATTAAGGTTCAAAACTTTGCAAAGCTAATTTGTGTGAAAAATTCAATGTATTTTCTTGTGCTTTCGAACAACGAATCACATAAGAGGAAAGGATGCATTTTTTGGTAAAAGGTACAAGGATAATAAGGGTATAAGGTGCACATTGAGGTTTCAGATGGTAGGATAGCACAGATGGTCGTAAGGGCAATGCTAAGGCATTGTGATAGAGGTGTTCGCGGGTTCGAGTTACACCAAATTTTTTTTAAGAAGCACAAATTTTAATGAAAGGATAAGGATGAATTGTTGCACACTTTGGTCACATCTAGCAGACCAGAGCAGTTGGTCGTAGAGTAAATGCTAAGGTATTGTGACAAAGGTGGTTGTTGGTTTGATTCCCATGGAGGGAACTTTTAAAAGGTGGAAAAGGAGAAAATTCATGCGCTCAAAAAGGTACAAATTTATTTATTTAAAAATTGATTGTCTAAGGTTTAAGCTTGTTGTGCATGATTGAAAAAGGGGGCAGAATATTTTAAATTTGAAATTCAAATTTAGAGGGAGTTATAAGGTGTAACAAAGGACATTTATTTTTGTAATTTGTAATTTGATTTAGAAGGAGTAATAAGGTGTAACAAGATCTTGATATTAAAATGTTTTGTTTGAAATAACATTATTGCATTTTCAAGTAGAAGTTATAAGGTGTTATAGTGGTTTGATTTTTTATTGTAATTTTTGCATGGTGGAAAAGAATTTTTGAAGGGTTTTTGTTAAGTGTTAATGCTTTATCTTTTAAGAACAAACAGAGAGTCATAAATAATTATTTTTTAGATTATATTATGCACATTTTTTTGAGGAGAAATTTAATGTGGATGGTTTGAAAGAGAAATATACTAACCAGTTTTTGAAGTGGCACATTGAAAAGGAAATTTTTTTGAGATAGGTTTTGAGGGCAAAACTTCATCAAAGCAAATTAAGAGGTATGGTGATATTATTTATTCATTAAGGTGTTTAGTTGGATGATATATAAGGATTGGGTTCATTTTCATTGTTGGAAATATAAGTTCTAGGGTTTGTGAACAAAGTGTGCATCATTTATTAGTAAAATTGGAACCACATGTGCTAGGGTTTGAGAAAAAATTGTGCAGCATTGTTGAATGAATTTGTGAAGCATTTGGGCTTCTATGTGTGTAAAATTGAATGTAAATTGGCAAGTGTTAGAGACCATTTTAGTGAAGCAAATTTGTGTATTATTGTGGTTGATCATTGAAAGAAAATTTGCAAGGAACATAAACCAGTTTTGTGAAGCAAGTTTATGCACTAGCTGAGAAAATAGACTCATTAGATTAATAATCATAAGAACTTACAATGATTTTATAGAACTCTAATTATTTTTAAATCTCTACTATTATGGAGATCTTACTTGCTCCTACTATGTTTAAAATTACTCTAAACAATCCCCTATATGCTCTCACAACAAAATTGATTTCCTCTCAAATAGTAAAGTTGGTGCAACTATATTTAAATTAATGCTAAATATTTAGAACCTATATAATTTAGGTAATATACTTTAAAGTATGCTCTAGAGTTCAATATTCTCCCCCTTAAAGTTGATAGGATTGACTATACAGTCTCTCAGCTTTATATACTAAGCTTTCACAACTCCTTTGGTGAAGATGTCCACTATGTTGTCCAAAGTGTTGTAATATCGTAACTCAACCACCTGTTTCTCCATCGTGTCTCGAATGAAGTGATACTTCATATCAAAGTGCTTTGACCTGCTGTGGTTGATAGGATTATGTGTCAATTGGATGACACTCATATTGTCACAATACAATCTTGTAGGACCACTTTGTTTCTCTTTTATTTCTTCAAGAAATTTTCTCAACCATAAATCTTGGGTACTAGCATTTATGATGGCTATGTACTCAGATTCAGTAAATGATAATGCTACAACAGTTTGCTTTTTGGAATTCCAAGTAATTATTCCTAATCCAAGACTAAAATAATTCCCTGAAGTAGATTTTCTATCATCTATATTGTTGCCCAAATCACTATCACTAAAGCCAACTAATTTTACAGAATTACATTTGTGGTAATGGATCCCAAAATCCAATGTACCCTTTACATATCTCAAAATTCTTTTAGTTTCTTGTAGATTAAGTTCAGATGGATAAACCATATACCTTGAAATAAGAAAAATAGCATATTGAATATTGGGGCTTGTGTTGGTGAGGAACATTAGACTCCCAACCATGCTCCTATAAGTGGTCATGTCAACTTTTGGTGCTCCATCATCTTTACTCAATTGGATTCCATGACCTGTTGGAGTTGCAACAGACTTGCATTGCTCCATAGAAAATTTCTTGATCATATATTGAGCATATTTGTGTTGACATATGAAGATCCCTTTACCTATTTGATGTACTTCCAATCCTAGGAAATAATGCATCAAGCCTAGATCTTTCATTTCAAATTCTTTCATCATGGATTTTTTGAACTCCTTATTCATCTTAGCACTACTACCCATGAATATTAGATCATCCACATATAAACAGACAATGATAATATCTTTACCTTGTTTCATGTAGTAGATATTAGGTTCTCTTTTGCTCCGAGTGAATTCATACTTCTAAAAGTAGCCATCAATGCATGAGTACCATGCCCTTGGTGCTTGCTTGAGGCCATACAATGCTTTCTTCAGTTTGTATACAAAGTTCTCCTTACCTTGTTCTTCAAATCCTTGAGGTTATTGCACAAAAACCTCTTCACTCAAGTACCCATTAAGAAAGGCACTTTTAACATCCATGTTCTAAATTTTCCACCCTTTGTGGGCAGCCAAAGAAGTAATGATTTTATTGTCTCTTGTCTAGCAACAGGAGTAAAGGTCTCCTCATAGTCAATCTCATACTTCTAAGTGAACCCTTGTACTACTAGTCTTGCCTTGTGTCTTTTAATGCTTCCATAAGCATTGAATTTGGTCTTGTAGACCCATTTACATCCAACACATTTTTTGTCTTTAGGAAGCTCCACTAACTCCCAAGTATCATTCTTTTTTATAGAGGTCATTTCTTCTTTCATTGCTTGTTGCCATACATCATGAGCACCTAATTTTTCATAGCTAGATGGCTCTAGCTCTACACTATTAATTAAAGAATAATTGACTACATCTCCCTTAGGCTCTTGGGAGTCATCATCACCATACATATGCATATTTTCAAGTCTTCAAAATTGCATTCATTTCACTAGCTTGACTTCTAGTGTATATTTTTTAGAAATTCGTATCCAACATTTGAAAATATGGATGGTTTTGAAGTGTTATCTTACCTCTGGATGGAGAATCAATATCCATTGGTGAAGAACTTACTGATCTTTGTGGAGAAGGACTTGGAGTAGCATCTATTGTACTTGAAGTAGTACTCATACTTGGGCTTGGGCTTGGACTTCCTTTGTTGTTTTTGGGCTGCACTTGCTACACTTGAGAGGAACTTGCATCATGAGATCCATCATCAACAAAAAAAAATTGATGACCCCATTCTCCCCCTTCATAAAAAATTACATCCCTGGAGAGTACAATTTTATGTGTTTTGGGATTATAGATCCTATATGCTTTGGAAGACTCACAATATACAAAAAAAAATACATGCTTGACTTTTGGGGTCAAGTTTCTTTCTTTGCTCATCAGGAATGTGGGCATATGCAAGACAACCAAAAACATTAAAGTGTTTTACGTTTGGATTTTTGCCATACCAACCTTCATAAGGAGTTATCCCATATGAAATAGAAGTAGGACTCCTATTCAAAATGTAAACACTAGTTCTAACAACATCATCCCAATACATGTTACTTAGATGCTTAGTTTGAAGCATTGATGTAGCCATTTCTACTATAGTGTGATTCTTTCTTTTAGCCACACCATTTTTTTGTGGGGTGTAGGAAGTTGTGAATTACCTTTTTATTCCATAATATTTACAATATTTTAGAAATGCAGTTGAATAATACTCTCCTCCTCTATCAGTCCTTAGAATTTTTACAACAAATTCACTTTGATTCTCTATAGTATTTTTGAAATCTATGAAACAATCAAAAGCTTCATATTTAGTTTTCAAAAAATAAATCCAACACATCCTAGAGAAATCATCAATGAAAGTGAGAAAGTAAGAGTTGTTACCAATGCTTTTTGTTTGCATTGGACCACAAATATCTGAATGCACCAATTCTAGTGGATGGATTACTCTCCATGCTTGTCCTTTTTGAAACTTTGATCTTGAGTGCTTTCCCAAAGCACATCCTTCACACACCTCCTTGTGTTCTTCATCTCTTGGATGTCCACTCACCATAGCTTGAGAATTCAACAACTTCAAGCTTGCAAAATTAATATGACCAAATCTCAAGTGTCAAAGCACACTTGGATTAGCAATAGCTACACTAGCAAGTTGAGCACCTTCTTGTTCCCCAAAATTAAGAGAAAACAACCTATTTTTGTCATAGGTTCTTGTGTAACAAATTTATTACAATTGTTTTTATCAAAAATTACACATTTTCATTCATAAAAAACAACTCTATAGTTCTTCTCCATCATTTTTCCAACACTATGCAAATTATATTGGAGTTTGGGGGTGTAATAGATGTCATTTACCTTCTTGGTGCCTTCTTTTTTTGGAACCTCCATGGCTCACATGCCTTCAATGTGTAGTGTTGTATTATCTCCCAATTTGATCTTTGATTTGTAGGAGGAATCCATAGTAGCAAAAAGTTCCTCTTTGCCACTCATGTGATTGGAACAACCAGTATCCAAAATCCAAGTCTCATTGAGATTGGAATTTTATTTTCCATAAGAAATAAATAAATTTGAAGTTCCTTCCTCTTATCCATAGTTTCCATATTTACCTCTCCCTTCTTGAGAATTCTTGGACCAACAATCTTTAGCAAAGTGACCAATCTTACCACAATTGTAACAAGCTTTCTTTGATTTGTCACCTCCTCTTCCTCTTCCTTGGTTGCCACCTCTTGAGCTACCTCATCCTCTTCCTTTGCCTCTCCATTTTCCTCTTCCTTGGCATTTTTCTTGGCCTCTTCCTTGGCCTCTTCCTTCACCCTCCTTGGATGAGAAAGCTTTGTCATCACCTCCATATCTTGTTGATGTAGAACCCTGTAATATTTCTTCATGAGACATCAAAGAACCAATTAGAGTATCAAAAGAGAGTTTAGAAAGATATTTTGACTCCTTGATAATAATAGCTATATGGTTCCATTTATGAATAAGTGTTCTCAACACTTTATTCACCACTACTTCAGTTTTGATGTCTTCTCCAAGGGTTTGCATTTTGTTTATAATGGATTTCACTCTAATACAATAATCACCTACATTTTCATCATTTTATAATGTTAGATTTTTAAAATCCCTCTTCAATGTTTGAAGCCTCACTTACTTCACTTGATAACTACCTTGATATCTATCTTTCAAGGCTTTCCATGCATCTTGTGCTGATAAACAAGAAGCAATCCTTGAAAAAATGCTCTTCTCCAAAGCAGCTTGAAGATGATAGAGGGTAGATGAATTCTTCTTTTGGGTATCCTTTTTGCTAGTTTTATCTACTACACTCAAGGTTGTCCAATCTACAGGTTTTGCATAACCTTCTTCGACTATATCCCATATCCCTTTTCCAATAAGTAAGGTCCTCATCTTGATGGACCAATACTTGTAATCTAACCCATTAAATTCAAGAATGGGAAGATTGTTATTGGCAAGCATTGATGCTAATCAAAAAAACTTTGGAGTAATGTATATAGCTTCTAATACAATTTTTTTGCAATAAAGAACAGCATCAGATCTTCTTTTACTCAATTGACTCAACCTGTTAAGTCAATCTCTCATAATTAACCTCTGATTGCAAAAATACATGCTTCTTTTTATTTACCAAAGTCTCAAGCACCAAATTTATCATAAATCAGCCAATACTGATTGAAACAAACTGAAATATTTCTTGTAGAATTTTGATATATGTATATGAAAATAATCTAAATTTTAGAAGCAAATTCACACAAATGAGAAATATGTGATCAATTTACTTTTACCCTTTCTAGATCTTAGAGTGTTTTTTGAGACAACCTCAATTTTTTTCACATAAATAAATCCATACAGCTCCAAAATTTATGAAAATTAAACTCTGTATTCCTGATATAATAATCTAAAAACCCTCTAAAGTTTAGAAGAAATTTAAAAAAGGTGAAAAATATGTGATCATTTACTTTTTCCCTTTTTATCACAATTTCGGATCTAGGATTTTTGAAGAAAAAATCAATATTCACACAAATCAATCAATATAGATCCAAATGATCTAAAATTTTGTTTGAGTAATTATTTTATCTAAATAATATTTTTCCAAAACTTTGAGAACTAAATACCCTATCTTCCAACTTATACAACCATTTTATTGAAAAACTCAAAATGCTAATAAAATCAACAAATGAGCTCCAAATTATCTAAAATTTTGATTGATTCCTCTTGATACAATTATCTAACAAACTTCAAAAATTTCATCAGAAAATACCTCAGGATGCATGATATGTAAATTATTTACTCAAGCTCTTCCTTGCAACTTTGCTGAGTGTTGGCCACTTGAGTTTCTCTAACAAAGTGTGTGCTTCAGATCTCTTCACGCCACTCTCCATAGGTTTTGATCCATCTGAGCAAACCTGATCTGATACCAAAATGATAAAATAGGCTCATTACACTAATAATCATAAGAACTTACAATGCTTTTATAGCACTCTAATAAGTTTGAAATCTCTACTATTGTGTAGATATTACTTGCTCCTACTATGTTTAGAAACACTCTAAAAAATCCCCTATATGCTCTCACAACAAAACTGATTTCCTCTCAAATAGTAAATTTGGTGCAAATATATTTAAATGAATGCTAAATATTTAGAACCTATATACTTTAGGGAAGATACTCTAAAGTATGCTCTAGAGTCCAACACTAGCTTTGATTGATATTGAGATAAATTTGCAAAGGTTATAGGGGAGTTTTGTGAAGCAATTTGTGCATTGTGCTTGAGTGAATTTGGAGAACATGTTGAGCATTTAAAGTGCATATTATTCCCTACATATTTTTGAAATAATTCTAAGTAGAATATATCTGAATTGCCTAGTTGAAGAAAGCATTTTTGAAAGAAATACAAGTATTGATTGGAACATCATTTGTGTACATGATTTGGGATTGGTTGAGCATTTTTAGTGAGCATTTTTTAGCATGTGTTATGAGTTGTTTTGAGCATATCTTTTGAGAATATTTGAATCAAATTTAATTAATATTTGATAAAGTCTCGTGAGAAGACTTGAAGTAGGTTTGAGAAAAAATTGAGCAAGTCTTTTAAGAAGACTTTAAGTTATAGACACTAAAATTGCGTCAATCTGATTAAACAACCAAGGCATGTTCTAATCAACACCATATGGCCCCCTTGGGAGACTCTAATAGGTTACATGGTGGTCCTAACCACATTTGGAAGGTTCTACCCCACTTTTGAGAAGTTTTGAGCCATGTAGGCATGGTAATCCCACCTAGGATGGCCACAGTTCATGGCCATTCCACCCAAGGATGACCACCGGTGGTCATCATTGGGTGGGACGACAATGGCCTTGGACCCTTAAAAATTTAAATAAGGGATAAATGGCACCCAAAAACTACCATTTACCTTGCCTATTCAAGCATGCTAGTGAGTGAGCACATAACTCTCATGACAAGTTGCAAATTAGAGGCCAAAAAGGGAGATTCCTTCCACCCTCCAATGCATGGCAACCTTTGGGAAAAATGGTGACACTTGCCTCACATGGCCTTGCATGCCCATTTGACCAGATGCCCTCTTGGGCTATAAAGTGGATCAATTCCACCCAATTTTAGAAGATGAGTGTTTTGCAACATTCACAATGAAGTACTTCTAAGATTTATCCCTAACCTACTATGTGTTTTCCTTTGAGATCTCCATCGATCGAAGGATATTTTCAAGTAATTACAAAATGTGCAATATGTTTACAAAAAAAACCCATTCAAGTGAATCAACTCCCCAAATTTAATGGAAATACCTAAGAGTGTTTTGGACCAAATCCTGAAAGAATTGGTGGCAAAAACCATCAAATTTGGTGGTCATCCCACCCCAGGATGGCCCCCAAATTATGATAGTCCTAAATGGCTCACCCTAGGATGGCCACAAATTGGAGAACCATTTTTTTAATACTTTTTCATAGTTCAATTCTATATTATATTATATGCTTGTTGTTCAAATTTGGTGCAATTTGGAGTTGTTTTGCTTTGGTTATTATGCTTTTTGTGATTTACAGGTCTGAATGGCTCACCCTAGGATGGCCATAAATTTGAGCATGATTTTCTTATTTTTTTTAATTAGATCATTGACAAAGCACATAGTATGCATGGATCTCATATTTGGTAGCATTTGGAGCAATTTTGAATAGTTTATCCTTTACATTTTCAAGCTTTTTGACACAAGCATCTTCACGGTTTTATCTTAATACACACATACTACTAATCCATTTTAGTTTCTTGTGTGTAGATCTAGGTATCATAGTGCATGAGGAAGTAGCAATAAGCTATAACAATGATATAACACATTACGAAAACATCGAAAGCATGCTCTTCAATTGTGAGTGCGAGGAAGACACTGGAAGCGTGCCTTAGATTCTTGAAAGGATTTGATTCTTTGATTATAGTATTGAGTGTATCAATTGAGAGTCCTCTAGGGAAAATTTTATAACCGCTTATTTGATATTTATATCAATATAAGGATAACCACCCATTTCTTTCATATATGTGTCATTTTATGCTTGTTTGAAGTGTTGCTTTCATAGTGCTTAGATCAAGTAGAACAATAGATGCATCTCATTTTCCCTTTCTAGGTGCACAATTTTTCTACTCTATAGTGGTGATCACGGTGGGACCCCTAAACCGTTTCATTTTTGCAATTTTTGATCATATTTCTATCCTTTGAATGTTGCAGGTACTGATTGTTCTAGCTTGAAAGATCCCAGATTTCCTAATTGGAACATCTAGGGATGGCCATAGTAGTCGTCCCAGGAAGGGACAACCCCAAATTTGCAGTTGTCCCACCCTAGGATGGCCACAAAATAGAGGTTTTTCTGCTCAAAATTCTAGAAACATCAGGATCTTAGGATATCAAGGTAAGTTCCTAGACCTTCACCTTGCATTTTTACTATTCAAAATAGCTTAAATCTAGTTTTTCTTTGCTTCCCTTGTTTTCTTGAAAGGTGGATTTCATTTTTTTATAATTGTAAAAAGAACAAAAAGAAGAAAAATAGAAAAGAACTACATATAAATGCACTTGTCTGGTCTGATTGCTTGTGACCTACCTAATGGGTAGGTTATCATTTAGGACATGCATTTTGTAGGTTCACTTTTATCTAACATTTTTGAAAGTGAAACGTTATTTGTGCATTTAGTGAAATAGCATTGAGTGCTCTCTTGTTTTACTTTATTTAAGCATAAAAGGAACCACACACACCATGTTCAATTTAAATATTAGTGAGTTGGATTTCATCACCAACCACTAATAAATACCAACAACGGTGGGTTTCATCTCCACCCGTTGGCTCAAATTCTATGAAACCTACTTTTGTCCAAGGTCAACTCCAAGATACATCATAGCCTATGGGATATAGCACGTATTTCTCTTCGAAGAGGTATATCACTGAACTAGTAGGACCTATGCTCCCTGATTGGGTATGGGCTTCATATCCATACTTTGGTGGGTTTACATGACCGGAATTTCACTTCTAGTTGTTGAGCTACGAGCATACAGGTGAAATACCTTTAAAAAATAATATCATTCAACAAAAGCAAAACACATGACACAAGGTCTTCTTGCAAACAATAAATCAAAACACACAAAATAGTTTTAGGAAACATACATAAATATTTAAAAGATATAAACACTTGTCTTATTGAATGTTTCCATTCTTATGTGTTTCATTATTAAAATTTGTAAAGGAGGTAATCACCTAGGGTTTTGATAGGGAATAGCAATGGTGTGCATCCGCATCCAAGCCCATTCAAGGGCAAACGCTATGGAGAGTAGACAAGGAGACATGATTCATCTCTGATTTAGCCCTAAGTACAAGGTCATACCTCCTTGGCAGCCTTCTACTTGTCCAAGTCCTAGAATGGCTAGTTAAGATCTTCACCTACAAGTGAGCCCTTTGCGGGACACCCCTACAGGTCTTGATCCTAATCCAAGAATATACTACCAATATTTAGACACTTCACATGCCTTCTTCCAAGAATGGAAACCGCACACTGAGGTGCTACCAGATAGAACAATACCATGCATTCGCATGCTTTCTAGGTCTACCATGCCCACCTATAGATAATAGTAAGAGTACACACATTTGGTAGGGCCAAATGATCAAAATTTAGCCTTGAACTACGTTAATAGGTTACAAGAATCTAAGTACCAAGATGAGTATGATACTCATCTCTTGATGTGAGCAAAATTAGCTCTTCCATTGCTCATCAATGAAGGAAGGCATGAGGAAATTCTTGATTATCCTTAGGTCCATTGTTCTAGGAAAACATGATGTGCCTCTGCGCTAGCTAAGTATAAATATCACTTGTCTAAGCCTAAACCTCAAGTGAATGTGACTACCCTTGATCAAGGGAAGCTCGTAATCGATATTTTATACCATCCTAAATGAGATAGGCCTCAAGGTGACACTACTAGAGCTCATAGGCCCCACACAGTAGAATGGATAAATCAAGAAGTCATAAGATATGTTAAATTCCAAGTATAATTCATCAACTTCTATGAGATAAAGAGCATTTGTACCACTTGCATCAATTAGAGAAAGAAAGGATTGAACAACAAACCAACGAGTTATTTCAAAAGACCTTACATGAGAGGGTTCCTACCCCAAGTACCCATAGATAGGAGGTCCATCAGAGGTAACCTACTTTAAATCAATATAGGCCTCCTAGGCCTAACCCAATGTTACCCCCTCAACCTCCTAGGCCTAATCAGGATTTTCCTACCAGGCCAAACATAGATCACCTTCCACAAGTACTTATCCCTCCTTGTAGGCCATCTCAGGAGACACCTTATGGGGCCTACACCAAGCATGAACCAAAAGTGGAATATCTTGAATTATCTTATGAAGGTAGTGTGGATGACATTCAACCACCACATAATAGGCCTAATGTTCCTCACCCTCCTCTATAGGGTCAAAGCAAAGAAGAGGAGATCAAATCCTCTAATGCATATAGAGTGTTTCTAGAATGCCTAGAAT
Organism: Wollemia nobilis; assembly: GCA_028583015.1. NCBI lineage: Eukaryota > Viridiplantae > Streptophyta > Pinopsida > Araucariales > Araucariaceae > Wollemia > Wollemia nobilis. The sequence goes on along the minus strand of JAQPPZ010003090.1, from coordinate 2,838,157 downwards.
TAGTAAAGAATAAAACCTCTGGGTTTGGGGCTCATAAGTCTACTTTGCATCAGATTCACAATCAGTCACTTCACCCATCAGTAGATTCCCCTCCCTATATTGAGCATTTTAAAATGCCCAAGCTAGATACATTTAAAGGAGAGAAAGATGTGTAGGAGCATGTCACCAAATTTTTGAATCACTGCTTCTGCATCCAATAAAATGATGTCTTACTTTTGAGGATATTTCTACTTACCCTATCTGGACCTACCATAGAATGGTACAACCAACTCTTGAAGTATAGCATCTACAATTTTGAGTAGTTTACATATGTGTTCCTAGAGCGCTTCACCTTCAACACTGTAGCACCCTAAAATTGGTGCAGTTAAACACTTAGTAAAAGATAAAAATTTGAATTTTAACCCAAACCGCCCGTTAACCGCCTATTACCTGCTCCCCTTGTTTTTCACATCATTTTTAGGATTTTTTTTACCATTGGACGATATCGTCAATGATCAGACGAAATCATCCCAGATCTGACGAATTCATCTGGAACAAAATGTCCAAACAATTTCATCCCAAAACCAAATTTTCATAATTAGCTTATGTTCAACAGCTTCTCTAACTTGGGAAGAAAGCGTGTCTGTGCGGTTAGAGTCTCCCTCGTTGGAGATCTCCCAAATTGGGGTGATCTCCAACCTCCTAACCTCTCCCTAATCCTATATAAATTGGGATTTTCTCAGTTTATCCCCTTGGCTGACTGATTTCCCTATAACTTTAGTTTCTTATGCATTAGAACACCCTCACACCATCGTTTGCATTCTGTATTTCAATTTTTTCTTACAAGAATTTACTGTTTTTCAGCTAGAGCAAGCTCGGATCGTCTCAGGCAATTCCAAACAATTTTGGACGATCCTGTTGTAGATCGATGACAATATCGTACAATCAGAGATGATCTCAACTACAGTCTAGATTGGGGGTAATCATAGCCTAGATTTTGTATTTCTTTACCTTCTCTCTTCATTTCTTTATGCATTAACTTATTTTATTCCTTTTCTGCATCCTGGAGTTCACCTCGTTTAGCATAGATGCATGATAAAGTCAAAATAAATTGGTAAAGTAATGCATTTCCTTTAATCGTCATCTGGATCTATCATTTAGACAAATTTACTATTATTTATATCATTTCCCCTTGCTTTTGTAGTTGTTTTTTTGGTCCTTGGTATCTATTTCTGTGATTATAGTTTTCTAATGAATTCGTCTGACGAATTTGTCAGATCGATGATGATCTCGTCTGATCTTAGATGATCGACTATGTTTTAAGATGATTCTATGCAATTGTAGATGATTATGCAATATTTGATATGATCTGGACTTCTACAAACCTCATACTCTTCATCAGACATCCGAAATCAGGTATATTTTGTCTTATTTAGCATACTTTTTGTGTTCAGCACTTATTCATATTTTTTGTATCCATATAAATCAGCATTGGCATATATAATAGCTTAGATTCATCTTGGCCAAACCTAGGAATTGAATGATTAAAGTAAAAAATGAACACATCAAACCTATTCTCAACCTAGGCGTGGAAACTGCTGCTCAAAATTTTCCTGGTGAACCCACCATCCATCAAAAATTCACCCTTATACCCCTACCCCGAGAGGCGCGACCTTCAAAGGGCCTCTCAATCCGAGGTATTGCCCCATCCTTCTCGCATCCCCCTTCCGGGCACGGATCCTATAGCCTGAAGGTAAGGATGCAAAAAATTTGGAGCGATACATTTTGGTGAACCCGACGTGAAAAACTAAAAACCTTTTGAAAACAATCCAAAAAAATAAAAAATAAATGCATTTAGAATCATTAGACAAACAAGTAAGATTGCATATCATATTTAGATGGTAGATTATAATAAAATACAAGTTGTCACCATTAATGTTGAAAATCAATTAACATCCATAGAGATTACTTATGTGCTTAGAGTACCTCAAACAAATAGGGTTCAACCTTTGTGGGACGAACTTGATAGGAGATTGGGTATCATTGGATCTAGATCAACCAAACTTAGGCAAATCAAGAGGTTTGTCCTAGATAGAATCCTGGATCCTAATCAGGTGACTTTGTACCATGAACTTTAGAGAGCTTGCGATAGGTGGTTAGCAGATAAAAGAGCACTTGTGTCTTTCGAGTTGTACACCTTTGAGGAATACCTTGAGAATGCAGTTGTAGTACATAAATTTCTATCTCGTATAGAGGATCAAGAGGTCGTTCTTATGGATAGAAAAATATGAAATAGAGTTCCTAGAGCTGTGTTATATTGAGAGTATTGCCATGCAATCTATTTTTACAAGTTTGAGTATGAAGCAGATAATATCACTATCGCAAACTTTGTCAAATTCTTGAAAAACCATTTCCAATTTGAAGAGGAGCATTTCATGACTCCTGATGAACTTGATCCTATTAACGATATCCATAAACTATTTATAGAAAACTAAGCCATTCTTTTATTATTATTATTTCTTGCATTTAGTATGATGTTTGTTGTCTTTATAATATTATTATAAAAAAGAAAACATAAAAAAAACAAAAAACAAAACAAAAATATAAAAAAATTAAAACATTTTTTTTTAATATTATAGTAGGTATATAATTAAAATATATACCTCCCAAACTTTTCGCATATATATATATATATATATATATTCTAAAATCTAAGTTTAAGCATAATGACTAGACTTAGAATGGAAAACAGACTGAAGTAGAAGAAGATTGGTTAGGAAAACCAGTAAATAACCCAGATGTCCTTCCTGAAGACCCAATTCAGGAAGAAGGAACTGTTGGAACAAAATCTGCCTTCGGTTGATAGTGTTGCGCCTTAGACTTTGCCAACATTGAATAGACAGATCTTGCTTGAGATCATCTGTCTAGTCTCCGAGAGAAGGCTGGTTCCTTTGAGTTTTTTAGAGAAAAGGGGAACAAGAGATAAGGGAAATATAGCCTAAGCTAGAACTTTTCTCACGGTACAGATTAGACAACAACAAACATTGATGATGCGGTTTAGACAACGACAAAGCTAGAACTCTTCTTTATAGAAAACATGAATTCTTGAATGTGACTTTTAGATGTTCGTCTAAAAAGCATGTAAATATCTGTTAATGTTCAACTCTAGAAAAAAGATTCATACGTGCACAGTCCAGATTTCAGAATAGATACATTTATAAAACTCAGAGTGAATAAAAGTTAAAACACCAGATACATACAAGCACACGAAGTTTCGGAAGCCAGAGGAAGAAATCTTTTATTGCTTGTAATCCAGTACATGCGCATCAAGCTTGTAAACGTCCAAGAGCCGACCCTTTTTTTGGAGTCGCTCACCCCTATATATACCCTAAAAGAGTATCTTTCCCTAAGTACATCTTACTTATTTTACAAGCAATAATCTATAGTTTCTAACAATACACAATGGATTTCCCGTAGATTGGATAGATTGGCAATCATCCAGTAGACCTGCCAGGTTATAATCAACAGACCATTCTTCAGAAATCAGCACCTGATGTCAGTGCTCGTCTCCAGTTGCCAAAAATATACTTTATTCCTTTACAGCTGGCATGTCACGAAATCATGACATTCGTCTCCTGCTTTGCTCCTCTGCCGCTTCCAGCCGCGAAAATGAGACATGTCACGAAATCATGACATTCGTCTCTTCCTTTGCTCCTTTGTTGCCTCCCGTCGTGAAAATGAGACATGTCATGAAATCATGACATTCGTCTCCTCCTTTGCTCCTCTGCTGCCTCCCACCATGAAAATGAGACATGTCATGAAATCGTGACATTCATCTCTTCCTTTGCTCCTTTTTCTCCAAAATGAGACATGTCTCGAAATCGTGACATTCGTCTCTTCCTTTGCTCCTTTTCTCCTTGACATGTCCCCCTCCTTCCCTCTTCAAATGAGACATGTCACGAAATCGTGACATTCGTCTCTTCCTTTGCTCTTTTTCTTCCTCGTGAAAATGAGACATGTCACGAAATCGTGACATTCGTCTCTTCCTTTGCTCTTTTGCTTCTTCCCCGTGAAAATGAGACATGTCGTGAAATCATGACATTCGTCTCTTCCTTTGCTCTTTTTTGCTTCCCGCCACGAAAATGAGACATGTCACGAAATCGTGACATTCGTCTCTTCCTTTGCTCTTTTACTACCTTCTTCCATGAAAATGAGACATGTCATGAAATCATGACATTCGTCTCTTCCTTTGCTCTTTTGCTGCTTCCATCGCGAAAATGAGACATGTCATGAAATCATGACATTCATCTCTTCCTTTGCTCTTTTGCTGCTTCCAGTCGTGAAAATGAGACATGTCACGAAATCGTGACATTCTTCTCTTTGCTCTTTCTCCTCTAGCGAAAATGAGACATGTCAGAAGTCGACATTCTTTCCTCTTGCTTTTCTCTCTTCATGTGAAAATGAGACATGTCGCGATATCGTGACATTCTTCCTTCTTTGCTCTTTCCCTTCAGCCGCAAAATGAGACATGTCGCGATATCGTGACACTTTTTCCCTTGCTCTTTCTCCTCTTTGACAAAGAGACATGTCACGATATCACGACACTTTTCCCTTGCTCTTTCTCCTCGACAAAAGACATGTCGCGATATCGTGACACTTTTCCCTTGCTCTTTTAAAACATGTCGCGATATCGCGACACTTTTGCTTTTGGCCGTGACAAAGCAACATGTCGCGATATCGCGACACTTTTCCCTTGCTCTTTTTTGCTCTTGAGCCGCGAAAATGCAACATGTCGCGATATCGCGACACTTTTCCTCCTTGCGGTGTTTTGCTTTTTCTTTGATCTTTAGCATATGGGCCACTTTGGTCTTCTTGGGAAATATGCAAAAAGGTGCATCAGCTATTTTTTTGTAGTTAGGCACTTTTTGACTAACATTCTTGGCGCCTTCAGGGGAATTTTTGCTTGCAAAAATAGAGACCAGGCCTTTATCCATTGGGAAACGGAGTCACTAGCACGGTTGCGAAAAGTAAATTTTCGAGCGAGAAAAACACAAGAAAAATCATGCACTTTGGAGAACAAGTGATCTTCACCTTATCAGAACCTTTCTTTTACCGCTTAGGTATTTAACCTTTGTCTGAAGAACACAAAAATTCAATTCTGGGAGCTGGGATTTCTTAGGTGGCTGGAACACTTCGGGAGCAGAAGAATGACCATTTCCCTTGCTTGAAAGGATTCCAACAGGGAAACTTCCTCCCAGGAGTGAGCGTCAATCCTTCTTATTGTCTTCTGGAAATATTAGGCCGTAAAAAAGGGAAATATTTACAAAACTTCAAAACTTATAATATATTGTACATATAATGGTGATCTGTAGTTTTATTGGAAATACAACTTTAGGTGAAAAGCGTTCACCGTGATGGGTAGAACCTGTCCATCTTGATCTTTTAACTGGAAGGCGTTGAATTGCTTTTCTGAAACAATTTCGAATGGCCCCTCCCAGAATGCATCAAACTTGTCATGATGTCCTGGCTTTGCTTTCTTGACATTCCATTTTAATACCAGGTCACCTGTTTTAAATTTCCTGAAAGTGGTTTTCTTATCGAACCACCCGACTGTTTTTACCATATGCCTTTGATGATGATCGTAGGCCTGTTCCCTAGATTCTTCAAGCTGTAGAAGTTGCATCAGTCGGGCGTCCATTGGATGGCCTTCATCTTCGTTGACTTGGTTTAGCATTCTCAACGTGGGTATTTCCATATGAATCGGTAGAACAACTTCTTTACCATAAACCAAAGCATATGGTGAAGTATTGATTGATTTTTTTATTGAGATTCTATCGGCCCACAAGGCTTGATTCAGGAGTGAGTGCCAGTTCCTCTTATTGTCCTCTAATGTTCTTTTCAAAATTCTCAAAAGATTCTTATTAGTAGACTCAGCTAATCCATTACCTTGTGGGTAATAATTAGAGGAAGTCTTCAGGTAAATTCCATATCTACTGATGAATTCGATCATCTTTGCACTAGTGAAAGGGGATCCATTGTCTGTAATCAAAGAATCTGGTATGCCAAACCTTGTGATTAGACTTTCGATGAATTCTATCACCACCTCTGAATCAGCTTTCTTCGTAGGCACTGCTTCTACCCACTTGGTGAAATAGTCCATGGCAGTGAGAATGTATTTGTGGCCTGATGATGAGTTTGGCTCTATTATCCCTACGAAATCCAACCCCCACTGCTGGAATGGTTCCTCGACTTGAATAGGCTTTAAGGGCATGGGTGCATTTCTGTTTCTTCCCACATACCTCTGACACTGTTCACACTTTTGGGTCACTCTGTATGCATCTAGGAAGATGGAAGGCCAATAACATCCAGCTCTAAGGATCTTCAAAGTTGTAGTTCGACCTGCATAATGTCCCCCTAAAAACCCCCATGAAATTCATCTAACACTTTCTGCTTTTCATTATCGGGAACGCATTTTAACAACACACCATCAATGTTAATCCTGTACAACCCCTCTGTTCGAAGGGTATATTTCAATGCTTGGGTCCTGAATCTCCTTCTCTGGGAAGCGTTCATATCTTCAGGGCATGACCCGGTCTGAAAATACCTCACAAAGTCATTGATCCAACCCGAACTCACTTTGTCTTGGTGTTGCTCTGTGTTTGCCATGACGGGGTGGTTCTCCCCATATCCACTTGCGGCTTGCTTGGCCAATTCCTGGCACAAAGCTCTCCCTCTGACTATTTTAGTAGGATGTATTTCTACATCATACTCTTGGATGCGAGTCACCCATCCAACTCTTTTTTCACCCAATTCTCCTTGAATTATGAAGTTCCTTACATCGGGATGAATAACATACACCATCGTCCGACTACGGGATAAGAAGTGTTTTAGCTTATTCAAGGACTTCATAATGGCGTATACTTGTTTTTCTATGAAGTTGTACCTTTCCTCATGTTTGTGCATGGTGGAACTCAGAAAGGCTATGGGTATTTCTTCGTCATCTGCTCCTTTATGAGTGAGAACTGCAGCATAACTATTTTGCTCTCCGACGACATATAGTATGAAATCCCGAGAATAGTCAGGGTTGACTAGCACAGGAGCTTGAGCGATGGCTTCTAGAATTTTTTGGAAAGCTTCTTTCCTTGGCTCTGTCCATTTAAAAGGAGCATCCTTTTTCAATAACTCAGTCATTGGTTTAACTATTTGGGCAAAATCTGCAATGAATTTTTTGACGAAATTTACTTGCCCAAAGAAAGACTGCAAACCTTTCTTGTTAACTGGGAGAGACAACTCAAGAAGCGCCTTTACTCTATCAGGATCAATTGACAACCCAACTTTAGAAATAACATGCCCAAGGAGTATTCCTTCTTCTACAGCAAAAATAGATTTTGTAGGGTTTAGTGATATCCCAAATTCCCTACATTTCTCAAACACTTGCTGCAGATGAGTGGCATGGTCCTTTTTGTTGTGAGAAAAAACTGTCATGTCATCTAAATAGACGACAATAATTTTGTTCGCAAGCTCCCCAAAAGCTACGTCCATGGCTCTCTGGAAAGTTGCTCCTGCGTTAGATAATCCAAAGGGCATCCTTTGGTATGCAAATGTTCCCCACTTAGTGGTGAACGCAGTCTTGTATTGATCTTCATTTCTCACCCAAACTCTGATTGTAACCAGAAAATCCGTCTAACAGAGAAAACCTTTCTGCTCCCACCACAGTATGAAGGATTGGGTCAATCTAGGGTAAAGGATAGTGATCCTTTAAAGAGGCTCTATTCAAATTTTTGAAATCGACGCATAGTCGTATTTCTCCATTTTTCTTGCGGATTGGAACTAAATTTGCCACCCAGGTAGAGTGCTTGATTGGGTATATTATCTTAGCCTGCAAGAGTTTTAACAACTCTTGTTTCATTAAGGCTTCAATCTTGGGATTCACAGGCCTCTGCCTCTGCCTGAAAGGTTTAGCTCCTTCCTCCAGTTCAATGGTATGTTGAATGACCTCTTTCTTGTACACTTTTAGATCACTATAAGTCCAGGCTATTATATCTGGATACTCTTTACATAACTATTTTATTTCCTCTAGTTCTACCACTGTACAATCGGTCCCTACTTTGATCATTTTGCCCGGTTCTAGTTCTACTTCTTTATACCGACGTTCATCTACCTTGATCCTTCGACCTACAGCTCTATCGCTATTGTCGAAAAGGCTCTCCAGGGTGATCAGTCCCCTGGGGATATGGTTGTTTTTCAGTTGAATAAGGCTCTCTTCGTCCTCTTCTTGTAACGCTCTATCTATAGAGCAATTCATCTCATGAATCAAAAAATCCAGGATCTGCTCATCGTTTTTGAATACTTGCCAAAAAATGTCTTTGTCGGGCACTTGAAGGCTTGTATATAAGTCTAACTATTTTAGACTTCTGAATAACATTGCTGACTGGGCAAAAATTTGATCCTACTGATGCTAACAGGTCTGCATGTGTGTTCTTCTCTCTGGAAATGGATTTCATGTTTAGTGCTTCGAAATTTTCCAAAAGATCTAACACTTTGTTTTTGTAAGCTCTTAGGTAATGTTGCTTACAAATGCACTTGCCAGTAACCTGTTTAACGATCAGCTCTGAATCTCCATAGATCAGCAATTGTTTTACACCCAGTTTCTCAGCTTTCTTGAGTCCCAAACACAAGGCTTCGTACTCAGTTGCGTTATTGGTGCAACTCCATGTCAACCTATACGAAAAGACTTTTTCTTTTCCAGTGGGTGAAATCAGGACGATCCCAGCTCCTGCTCCATTTTTGCACCTTGACCCATCAAAGTACAACTTCCATAACTGGTTGACTGAATCATCTATTTTAGGGACAACAATAGGGAGCTTTTTTGGTTTCTCAATGGAATAGCTTCCCATTTCTGTCTCTATCATAGCATTGAAGTCTTTCATTGAAAATTGGTCTTCAGATTGGAGTTCCTCCAGGGTTTCTTCCATTAAATCAATATTCTCAAATTCCTCGGACATCATGTTGACGGTAGCTGTTTCTTCTAGTCTTTCCACATGAAAAGTAGATGGTTTCTCATTGTAGATCTTGACTCTTTTACCTTTGAAAGGTACCTCCAAATGCGAATAATCTAGTGACAGATAACCTCCCAGTTTGGCTGTGAATTCTCTGGATAAACACATACCGAAATATGGTTCCAAGTCTACAATGACTACTTCTTGTATTACGATTGCTTCTGGCATTCTGTGGAGTTGAATAGGTATATCTTTGATCACCCTGACAGTTTTTACTGGAGTACCATCCAATTGCAACACACCAGGATGACTTCGAGTATATTCCATCCCCATTATGTCACATACGGCTTTCGGCATTACCGTAGTTGCAGCCCCTGAATCAATCATGCAATTGTGAACTATCCACCCCTCCATTTGCAAAGATAAATAGAATGGGGGCGGTCTATTTTTTCCAGAGGTTGACACAACATTTGCTTGTATGACATTTGAGGAAGAGGTATTATTCTTTAAAGTTAAAGATTCTTGGAGGAGGTCAATCTGACCAAGAATTTGCAGTGCATCATACATGCTTATTTTGGAGGGGGTCCTCTTCATTTCTTCTGCAATGTTGAACGAAAGAGTTGCAGCTAGGGATACTTCAGCACTTTTCTCCCTTCCACTAGTCGATGCGTCATATCTGTCTCTGTAGACCTGCGTAGCTTCTGTTCTTTGCCTTTTTGTCAATGAAGGAAATCTGAGTCTTTCCTTCGCTTGCTCTTGAGCTTCGCTCCCTTTTCTAGGAGGAAATTCTTTTCTTGGTGTAGTCGCAGAAGTCTGAGGAGGATCGGAACGTCCTTTCTCACCGGATCTGGTTTTTCGTGGAGTTGCCCCAGGGGCGGGGAGGAAAACCTTGTGGTTGGAATTCCTTAGGGTCAGTTTGCAACGACTTTTTTCTCGACCTCGTCAGGACTGAGACTTGTTCCATGGATGGCATTGCCAAATTATGGTGAACTTCTCTGATTATATTCACTTGTCCCTTGTCGGTCTCCTTGGCTCTTTCATTAATAACTGCTTGCACATGGTGTTGATGAATCATGCATGAATCTTCTCCATGAGGATCGTTGCAAGTGGTACACCAATAATCAAAATTAGCGGGTTCTCCATTATCTCCTGTCTCATTTGCATACACTACATTTTTTCTTTCTTGTACCCTTCCACTTGTCGAAGCAACTTCCTTTTGTATCTGTGGAAATCTTCTTGCTTGAATATTCCTTTTTGCCTCTCTCTTTTTCATGGATGCCATTTCATTTGACAACGTCTTCATGGTATCAATTATGGTTGTGTATTGATCATTGGGGGGAGCTGATGCAAGGGGTGTGGCTGGTAATGCATGGAATGCAGGAGGTGCAACTATAGCTGGGAGGGCCTACATTGATGGGGGTGCATGCAGTTTAGAGATTGATGCTTGGGAAAACTCTGGTAAAATTGGCAATAGAGTCTTTGATGGATATCTTTTTGTAGCGATGAGATCAGCTTCGCCCTTTGCTTGCCTCTACATAGATCCCGGGAAAAGTGGTTACACGGGATTGCCTTATTATCATACTGAGTTCTGAATCAAAAGCCCTTAGATAATAGCATATAGCTTGTTCTTCCGTGGGCTTTAGGCCTTGCGGTACTCTATCACGAGTTCTGGTAAACCTGATGTTGAAATCTTGGATTTCTTCTTGTGGATGCCTCTCAATGACAGTGAATTGATTCAGCAATGTGAAAGGATCCGCATGTATATTGAATTCATCGACCAGACGGTCGACCAGTGCTTGCCCAAGAAGTAATGGATCCAGTGGGAAGCGCTCTGTACCAATAGAGCATCTTTCCTTTCAAAGATATGATCAACAATCTGACCATTACATCTTCCTCAGTGATGTTGTAAATAGATGCTAGCTCTGATACATCCAAACAGTGCTCATCTGCTATTTTGCCTATTCCATCAAAGGTCGATAAGGCTTTTAGTGCAGCTTGTGGAATTTGGTGGTGCGTTCCCAAGTTCAAAGGGCCAGTTTGATTCCATACAAGATGTGCTGGGGCAGGGGTGGCTGCCATGATTGCTAAAGGAGTTACAACCGCTATGGGATTGCTTGCAGATGCTCCTACAGTGGGTGTTAAAGAGGTGCTAATGGTGTCGGGAGGATTTGATCGTGCGGCTAGCATAGGGTGTGCTTTTAGGCTTTCGAGATGTAGTTCAAAAAACTCGATAGGTTCTTCAGAGTTTCTAGCTCGGGATCTGGTTATCATATGGCTATATAACCAGAAGGCTTCTAGACAAGGTCTTTCTTTTATGGTCTAAATGCAACGGAGTCGCCAGGTGATTTTTTTCTTGAGATTTTGCAAACAAAAGGCTCTGAAGGTAAAACACCAAAACTTATACAATACTTGTGGGATTGCTGGTCCCATCGGGCGTGCCAAAAACTGTTGGAACAAAATCTGCCTTCGGTTGATAGTGTTGCGCCTTAGACTTTGCCAACATTGAATAGACAGATCTTGCTTGAGATCATCTGTCTAGTCTCCAGAGAAGGCTGGTTCCTTTGAGTTTTTTAGAGAAAAGGGGAACAAGAGATAAGGGAAATATAGCCTAAGCTAGAACTTTTCTCACGGTACAGATTAGACAACAACAAACATTGATGATGCAGTTTAGACAACAACAAAGCTAGAACTCTTCTTTATAGAAAACATGAATTCTTGAATGTGACTTTTAGATGTTCGTCTAAAAAGCATGTAAATATCTATTAATGTTCAACTCTAGAAACAAGATTCATACGTGCACAGTCCAGATTTTAGAACAGATACATTTATAAAACTCAGAGTGAATAAAAGTTAAAACACCAGATACATACAAGCACACAAAAGTTTCGAAAGCCAGAGGAAGAAATCTTTTATTGCTTGTAATCCAGTACATGCGCATCAAGCTTGTAAACGTCCAAGAGCCGACCCTTTTTTTGGAGTCGCTCACCCCTATATATACCCTAAAAGAGTATCTTTCCCTAAGTACATCTTACTTATTTTACAAGCAATAATCTACAGTTTCTAACAATACACAATGGATTTCCCATAGATTGGATAGATTGGCAATCATCCAGCAGACCTGCCAGGTTATAATCAATAGACCATTCTTCAAAAATTAGCACCTGATGTCAGTGCTCGTCTCCAGTTGCCAAAAATATACTTTATTCCTTTACAGTTGGCATGTCACGAAATCATGACATTCGTCTCCTGCTTTGCTCCTCTGCCGCTTCCAGCCGTGAAAATGAGACATGTCACGAAATCGCGACATTCGTCTCTTCCTTTGCTCCTTTGTTGCCTCCTACCGCGAAAATGAGACATGTCACGAAATCATGACATTCGTCTCCTCCTTTGCTCCTTTGCTACCTCCCGTGAAAATGAGACATGTCGTGAAATCGTGACATTCGTCTCTTCCTTTGCTCCTTTTTGCCTCTCGCGAAAATGAGACATGTCACGAAATCATGACATTCGTCTCTTCCTTTGCTCCTTTGTTGCCTCCCATCGTGAAAATGAGACATGTCACGAAATCGTGACATTCGTCTCTTCCTTTGCTCCTTTGTTGCCTCCCATCAAAATGATTCCCCCAAAATGAGACATGTCACGAAATCGTGACATTCGTCTCTTCCTTTGCTCTTTTGCTGCTTCCCATCGCGAAAATGAGACATGTCACGAAATCGTGACATTCGTCTCTTCCTTTGCTCTTTTTTTGCTTCCAGCCGTGAAAATGAGACATGTCACGAAATCGCGACATTCGTCTCTTCCTTTGCTCTATTTCTGCTTCCCATCGTGAAAATGAGACATGTCACGAAATCGTGACATTCGTCTCTTCCTTTGCTCTTTTGTTGCTTCCCCCGAAAATGAGACATGTCACGAAATCGTGACATTCGTCTCTTCCCTTGCTCTTTTTATGCTTCATGAAAATGAGACATGTCACGAAATCGCGACATTCATCTCTTCCTTTGCTCTTTTGCTGCTTCCAACCGTGAAAATGAGACATGTCACGAAATCGTGACATTCTCTCTCTTTGCTCTTTCTCTTCTCCTGTAGCGAAAATGAGACATGTCACGATATCGTGACATTTTTCCTTCTTTGCTCCTTTGCCGCTTCAGCCATGAAAATGAGACATGTCACGATATCGTGACACTTCTTCCCTCTTTGCTCTTCTACCGCTTCCTAGCCATGAAAATGAGACATGTCGCGATATCGCGACACTTTTTGCCCTTTGCTCTTTCTCCTCGCTGTGAACCACGAAACTGAGACATGTCGCGATATCGTGACACTTTTTGCCCTTTGCTCTTTCTCCTCGCTGTGAACCATGAAACTGAGACATGTCACGATATCGCGACACTTTTGCCCTTTGCTCTTTCCCCTCGCTGTGAACCATGAAACTGAGACATGTCGCGATATCGCGACACTTTTGCCTCTTTTGGCTCTACGACAAAGCAACATGTCGCGATATCGCGACACTTTTCCACCTTGCTCCCTTTTGTTGCTCTTAGCCGCGAAAATGCAACATGTCACGATATCGCGACACTTTTGCCTCCTTGCGGTGTTTTGCTTTTTCTTTGATCTTTAGCATATGGGCCACTTTGGTCTTCTTGGGAAATATGCAAAAAAGGTGCATCAGCTATTTTTTGTAGTTAGGCACTTTTTGACTAACAGGAACCCTAGACCAACAAGGAGAAGAGTTTGCTGAAGGAAATGAACAAAGAGAAACTGTTAGAGAGGAAGGATCCTCATCCCCTAAAATGTCTCCGGGAGGAGCTATTACTTTTGATAACATGGAACATTTTTGGAAGTTCCTCAATACTAATATTGGCACTCTTAATAGAGCAGTCCATATGGACAAGGATCAAATTAGTGACACTCAAGCAACCCTAGAAGACATATCACACACGCACTAATCCCTTGTACTTTGTTGACCAAGAAAGTGATCAAGCATGACCATCCAATTTGGATATGGCCGCTATAATCCAGAACATGCAACAACAACAGGTTACCCAACCACCTAGAGTGCCTATTACCAAGCCTAGGGTTATTCCCACACAAAATAAACCTTCATTCACTACTCTATTTTGCCAAGTTATTGATCAACATACCTCAAATCAAAAAAATCCCAAAACAAAACCAAACACCAATTTCCAACAATCTAGGATACAACATAATGCTACTACAAATCTTCTTCATAATACTCTTCTTACCAACCATTTGCATAAGAGCAATATAGCATCTACTCCTTACGTCACGCCATCATACGCTCAGAAATCCTATGCTTATGTACCACCGAACCAATATGGTGGAAAAACTAGTAATCTCGAAACTATGGTGAAATAGTTAGTTTCCCGCATGGACCAGATAGATCCCTACCATCCCTTGTACAATTATCGAGAGATGTGTAGTCAGCCTTTAGATCCTATAGTTTTAGCACAGCCATATCCTAAACACTTTCCTATGCCTGTCCTACCTATATACAAAGGAACCGAAGATCCTATAGAGCATCTTCGTATGTTTAGGATAGCATGTCATGATATATCACATGATGACTTGTTATTACTAAAAAATTTTCCAAAAATTTTAGGAGGAATGGCATTGGAGTGGTATTATCAATTACCCACTCATTCTTTGAGGAATTTCGAAGAAACAGTCGAGTCTTTTGTTCATCAATTTAGTGCCTACATCGAAAGGCATGTAACCATTAAATATTTGTACAACTTAAAACAAGACAAAGATGAATGTTTTGCTGATTTCCTAGCTCGATGGAGACAGTTGATAGGAAAATTACACTTTGTGTTACCCTATCATAAAATGTTGGATATCTTTATCAATAATTTACAAGAACAACTATCCTATGAGTTATCAACTGCTACCTTGACCACCTTAGAATTAGCTATAGACTTAGCTCAAAGAGTGGAAGATGCTCTCATTAAGAGAGGTCAGCTTAAAAAGAAAGATGATGAGAAAACATCTAGAAACCAATATAAAAATAAACAAGTTGTGGGTGATGGAGTCACTGATAGTAGAAATATTGCTATTGTTAATGTTGTGAAGACAACAGAGAATTTTATACTGAAACCTCCTGATAAACCACCTCGAGAATTTACTAGGTTAAATCAACCTCTATCAACCATTCTACCGCAATTATTAGAATGAGGTTTGATCCAATTACCAAATATATGGGAACCTGACCCAACTATACCCGGATACAGAGTTGATTTACACTGTGATTTCCATAGAGGACCTGGAAATGCTACCAACTCTTGTAAAATATTAAAACATAAAATACAAGACTTAATTGATAACAATGAGATGGAGGTGCAATCCTTTCAACCTAAAAAAAATCCTCCTAATAATGCTCAAAAGAACATCCCCCAAAATCAGAATCATAATGCCAATCAATTGTTGGACATATTTCAACATCCTTTACCAAAGCATGGTAAAGAGGTGGCTAATCAAATTGAGCATCATAATGTTCCCCCTCCTACCCGATATGTAGGAACTATTAGTAGACATTTACCTGCTCATGATTTGGAAATATTTGACACAACTTTATCCATGGTTACGACCAGACCTCTATATAGTATTCAGACACCTGATCTTAGTGATACAAAATACGAGATTTAAAGTGACATGGAAATTACCTCAAATCAATCGAATATTTTTTAATATGAATCAGATTCTATTCAAACTATCACAAATTCTATGGTTCCAGAAGAACCATTTCCAATAAGAGTCACTACTAGACCATCGTCTCACCAATTACTTTCTAATGAACAAGCCATAAACACTAGACCAAGACCCATTCATCATTCACA
The DNA here is from genome assembly GCA_028583015.1 of Wollemia nobilis. Classification (NCBI taxonomy): domain Eukaryota; kingdom Viridiplantae; phylum Streptophyta; class Pinopsida; order Araucariales; family Araucariaceae; genus Wollemia; species Wollemia nobilis. The sequence goes on along the minus strand of JAQPPZ010003090.1, from coordinate 2,822,331 downwards.
AAATAATACTGTAGGTACCATCGGAGTTGTTACTCGACAAGAGGCTCAAAATTCTCAACAAGATCAAACTCAGAATGATGGATTAGCTCTATTTGTTTTGAAAGTTCCTAATAAAGGGAATCATGCGCCTAATGTTCAAACTAAACCTCCTTATAATATTAATGAACAATTATCAAATACTACAGCTAGAATTTCTCTTTTGGACCTTTTAAAATCTTCTCCTACACATAGGGATGAATTAATGCTCACATTAAGCCAAATGATGGTCCCACAAAATATTCAACCTGAATGGCCAATACTATCATAACTCGAGAAGTCAATTGTATTGACTTTTGGGATAGAGATATACCGCAACATAGTTTACATAAGGATAACCCCTTATATATTACTGCCCTAATTGGATATGTAGCAGTTAAACGAGTCTTGATTGATAATGGTTCATATTTAAACATTTGCACTTTTGACTTCTACCAAAGATTTGGGTTTAGAAGTGATGAAATGAAAAGAACTGATATGATCATAAAAGCCTTCAATGATGAAACACAAGAAACGTGTGGAGTTATTACTATCCCCTTGCAAGTTGGTTCGAGAACCTTAGACATGACCGTGTTTATTATTCATTGCCCTACATCGTACAATATACTCTTGGTTCGCCCTTGGATCAACGTGATGCGAGTTGTTCCCTCAACTTTACATCAGTGTGTTAAATTCAAATTTAAGAATCAATTGGTTACCATTCATGGTGATCCTAGACCCTTTGATATGTGTGCTTTGGCAGAACCTGTCGGAGTTCAATTTTGCCCTGCTTTATCATCCACACATCCTAATTCTCATTATCCATCTAAACGTGTGAAACACACACCCATAACATCCTCTACTTTTTATCCATGAACTACACCTCTACATATAGTTCAACCATCCTCCGAACAAACCACATTAGGACCTCAAAAAGATCCTAAACCCACAACCAATGCTTCTTATTTTACTCCTATAACTTCCATACCTATAGACCCGTCCATCGACATCTCTACAACATCTACACCTACCAGAGGCATGTTTTTCGCATCCAAAGATATAGGAAATTTTCCTTCTACCTCTTACGTCTTACTGATGAGCTCTTACCCGATTTATCTAAAATTCTTATATCAGAAAAACCAAATGCTGCTATGCAAGATTCCTTTATTTTAAATAAATTTCCACCCTCTCCTCGTACCTTGGGCCTCCCATAGCCTATGGGAAGTATTTACCAGGTCAGAAGCTGTGCTTTTATTTATAATAGATATGACTGGGGAAAGATACCTAGAAACATCAAGACACATTATGATGGATACGCTCGATGTTATTTTACTAATGAGTATATTAAAGCTAAGCCTATAATGCTTAAATTTGGATATAAAGGGAAAGGTTTGGGACCTTCCCAAAATGGTATGAAAGAACCTTTTGAGGTAGAACCATGGCCTACCCGATGTCGTGTGGGCCTATTTCCTAATAAGTGTCAGCCCTTCCCATTTGAGGATGATGACCATCTCAATGTTACCAAGATTATTTGGATAAACATGATGCTTTGTGTTTAATGAATAATTCATTTACATGTCATATGCTATCTATAGCCTACCCTGAGATGATCGTCAAATCCGATGATGAGTTGGAGGGAGACATTTTCCATGATGTCTCCATTGCGAAATTATTACATAACAGATTTTATTTCGATGGCTCCTTACCTAGTATAGCCCAGCTTGAGGCCATGACTCCTCAAGACGAATTATCCAAGCTAACCTCAGAAGAATTACAACAATTGGGTGTTTCACCCACCCCACCTAATTTTGAGAGAGATCTACACATGGAAGTAGAAAATGTCATAAAAATTAACATTGGAACCAACGATAACCCTCACATAATCAACATTGGATCATAATTGAGTCAAGAAAAATATGATACATACATTGCATTTCTTAAAGACTATGAAGATGTTTTTGCTTGGACATATGAGGATATGCCAGGATTAGACCCTTTCGTAGTCCTGCATCACCTAGTAGTCCATCCGGATGCTAAACCTGTTAAACAAAAACTTAGAAAAATGCATCCTAAAGTGGCCTTACTAGTCAAAGGGGAATTAGAAAAACTCTTGAAGGTTATTTTTATACAAGCCATTGATTATGCTTGAATGGATCTTGAATGTAGTTCCAAGTAACTAAGAAAGAAGCTACCAAAGTTAGGGTTTGCACGAGACTTCAAAGATATTAATGTTGCATGCCCTAAAGATGATTTTCCTCTTCCCAACATGGATCAGATCATTGATTTTACTACTGGGAGTGGAATGATATCCTTAATGGATGGATTTTCTGGCTATAATCAGATCAGGATAGCTCCTAAAGATCAGGCTAAAATAGTCTTTATTACCCCTTGGGGGACCTTTTGTTGGAAAGTTATGCCATTTGGTTTGAATAATGCAAGTGCAACATATCAACGAGCCATGAATTATATCTTTCATGATATGATGCATGATATTCTACATGATTATGTAGACGATATTATAGCTCGTTCCATCAAAGAAGATGATCATTTAGATGACTTGAGAAAAGTATTTGATCGATTAAGGGAATATCTTATTCGACTAAATCCAGCCAAATGTATATTCGGAGTTAAGTTTGGTAAATTATTGGGGGTTATAGTTTCTTTATGTGGCATTGAAATTGACCCTCTCAAGATCGTGGCTATCACTAATATACCCACACCCACAAATATATCTGAATTACAGAGTCTACAAGGTAAGCTTCAAGCTATTCGTCGCTTCATCGATAAGTTGGCAGACATCTAGGACCCTTTCTTAAGCTTCTTAAGAAATATGTCTCTTTTCATTGGGATGACGAATGTCAAGAAGCATTTAAACTCCTTAAAAAATATCTCCTTAACCCACCTATGCTTTCACCACCTAGATCTGATCACCCATTTATCTTGTATATTTCTTCTTCAGATTTTGCCTTAAGAGTTATGTTAGCTCAACTTGACAATGAGAAAAGAGAGCGTGCTAATTATTACATTAGCCAAACCTTAATCAGTTATGAAACCCGCTACACAGCATTAGAGAAACTATGTCTAGCAGTCATATTTTCTACACAAAAATTATGACATTATATTCTCAGTCAAAAAATGTATGTTATTGCTAAATTCGATCCTTTGTGGTATCTCATGAGTCAAACTTATTTATTTGGTCGCATAGCAAAGTGGGTAAGCGAGTTTGAACTCACGTTTATAGGACAAAATTTTGTTAAAGGTCAAATCATAGCAGATCAATTAGTTGCTACACCTTTAGAGTCTACTCATCCCCTCATCATTGAGTTTCCTGATGAATGCCTTAAATTAGAGGTAGACCATCCAGAGCAATGGTCCCTATACTTTGACGGAGCCCGATGCATGAGTGGGGCTGGTACAGGTATTATTTTAATATCTCCATGAGAAACATCTTATACCTCTATCCTTTAAATTAATGTTTCCTTGTACTAATAACACTGCTGAATATGAGGCTCTAATCCTTGGATTACGAGCTGCCTTGGCACTAAAAATTAAAAATTTATTGGTTTTCGATGATTCTCAACTTGTCATAAATCAAATCAATGATGTTTATCAGATCACAGATGATAAATTACATCCATATAAAGCATGTCTTACAATTAATATCTTTATTTGATCAAGTTACCTTGGAATCTATTCCTCAAACTAGCAACCGTGCGGCTGATGCCATAGCTGCAGCTACATCTCTTTTGCCCTTGGAGTTCGATGACGAATATGCTACCATCATTATTCATCGACTCTAGGAATCCGCTTCAAATAAATCATGCTTAGAACCTTTGTATGTGTTTCTAATCAACGAAACTACTCCTAAACCTTGGTACACTGATATATTTAATTTTCTTCAAAATGGGACCTTCCCTGAAGGTTGTAATAACAACCAATGCCGGTTATTATGTAGACGCACACATCGCTTCGTAATTATTGGCAATACGTTGTATAGGAGATCTTTTGAAGGCATCCTATTGATATGTTTGAATCTAGAAGAATCTAGATCACCTTTGAATGAATCCCACAATGGATCTTGTGGGGGACACTTTAGTGGTAGTGCCATTGCTAAGAAGCTCCTTAGGATAGGATATTTTTTTCCTACCATGGAAAATGATGCACATGATTACGTGCGTCATTGCGACAAGTGCCAAAAACATGCTGACCTTGTCCATGCGCCTGCACAAGAGCTGCAGGCTATTTATCTCCTTGGCCCTTTTCAAAATGGGGCTTAGAAATCATTGGAAAAATCAATCCTGTGTCATCTGATGGACACAAATTCATCATAACCGCCACCGAGTATTTCACGAAGTGGGTTGAAGCTATGCCCTTAGCTTCTTGCATTGGAACCCAAGTTTCCAAATTTATTTTTAATCAAATTATTTTTAGGTTCAAAATTCCTACAAATCTCATCTAAGATAATGGAACTTGTTTCAAAAATAAATATGTCAAAAAATTATATCAAAAATATAAAATTCAACATCGTTGGTCCACTCCCTATTATCCTCAGGGTAATGTCCAAGTAGAAGCATCTAATAATACATTAATTAAAATCCTCAAAAGACTGGTCAATAAATCTGGCCGTGATTGGCACATTCAACTATATCCTGCTTTGTGGGCTTATCGAACTAGCGTTCGCACCCCCACGGGAACTTCACCTTTTGTTTTGGTTTATGGCATTGAAGCAGTTTTTCCCTTTGAATTAGAAGTTCCTTCTTTGGCTCTACTACTTCAAGATACTGAAATAGGAGATGAATATCGTGTTGGCATATTTAGTCAGCTAGAACTCCTAGATGAGAAGCGCATCAATGCTTTGGAACATATTCGTGCCTACCAAAACAAGCTCAAGCGAGCATACCTCAAGAAATTTCATCATCGATCCTTTGAGATCGGTGACCTTGTCTTAAAATAAAATCAAAAAAATACTAATGCAACTAAAGACCTTAGAGGTAAATTTGAGCCCAACTGGAATCGTATGCAACGTATGAAATTGTACATAGCTAGATTTATCCAATGGCTAGTTCTGCAAGACAAAGAATTAAATTGGACGTAATAGGGATGAAATTGGATGTAGCCAATTTCATGCAAATAATGGGAAAATACAATATAAATCAAATACAATCAAATTCTAAGTATACTAAGAATGATGCCATGTTTGTATGCTCCTTGGATGATGATTTAACAATGATATCTTCCACTATAACTTGTAAAAAAAGACTCCAAAACTCCTATTCTCCAAGCCTTGCAAATATAATAAACCAAACTGATTATTATAGCTCTATAGAGTTAAATAGTTGCTTCAATTCAAGGGATTTGGTGAGTGGCAAAAAAAATTAGGTTGTCAAGCCAAATTAGGTTTTTGGCTTGATTTGGATGAAATCGTCTGTATCTGATTTTATCGAACCATTTGATTTTGTCAAGAATCTAGTGATGTCCATATTAGATTTAAAATCCAATTGGGTGCCTAAATAAGGTGCACGTAGGATTTAGACAAAATCAAATGCATCCTATTTTATTGGATACGTCCAATTTCATCGAGATCATCTGATTTTGTCAAAGAGAGTACAATTAAGCTATTTATTTATATTTTTGGCATGGATATCAAGGTAGGGGTTTTTAAGGATGATTTACACATTATTAGGATAATTATGATGTCTTAATAATATTAGTAATTTGGAGGTGTGTCCAAATTTGGTGGATACATTTTGCCCCCTCTTTAGCACATTTATGAGCAATAAATGCGTTAAAGAAAAAGTAGTGAAAAGGTATGTTATTTTGCAAAAAAAAATCAATTTTTTTAATAGTTTCTATCAAGCATACCCCCTTCAAGTTTTATAAGAAATTCATGATTTATTACAAAACTCGAAATTCAAAAAATGAGGTAAAATAGGGTATAAATTAGAAATTAGGGTAAAATCCCTAATTCATTTTTTCTTCCTATTTTAGTGAATTTTTCTCTAGAGAAAATGAGAAAAATATCTACCATAGCTCATCAAGCAAACAGAGTTCATGTCATAAGTGATGGCAGTGGCGAGAACATCTAGGTAAGGGATTCTATTAGTTCTTGTTTGGAATTTTTTAGCTAAATTTTTAGATTTTTAGAATTTTTGATGTGCCCTATCATCGCAAGGCCACGACGATGAAATCGAATCATCGCGAAAAAATTGGATTTCTAAATTCGTTAGAAACTACATTCGATTTTGATAAAATTGGATGTTTTTTATGAATTCGTACATATGATTTTGTACGTATTAGGTTCGATTTGACAAATTTGGACGTACGATTTAATTTTTGTATGTTCGAATTTGCAAATTCAGACGTACGATTTCATATTTTTACATCTGAATTTGTGCTTTAAGTTCAGATTTAGACATTATGACTAAATTTGTAAAAAAATTATCATTTTTTATAATTTTTGTGACTAATTTGTTTTTTATTTTTAGTTTTTTTTTTGCACAGAGGCACACTTAAGGGTCGTGAGTGGCAACATACTGACTTTGAGGGTTAGGTTGGAGCTCTCAGTGTGGATGAGAGGACTATTCTCACCGTAGTGGGAATCAATCATGTGGCTGAGATGCCATGTATAGAGGTAGACTACAGTCTACTTACAACATTGGCATAACACTGGTATCTCGGCTCATCGACATTTTGATTGTTGACAAGGGAGATGGCCCCTATGTTAGAGGATGTGTAGAGGATTCTAAGGGTGCCCATTATAGGGCAGTATGTATATTAGTCCTTGGTCTAGGATCAGGCCATATAGATATTGACAAGAGACTCATATTTTGTGATTGAGTGGAGTGGAGTTAGCATTGATCGCCTCATGGCGATAGATGGGGTTTTGAATTTGATAGTGGTGTTATTAGAAGTAGTAGGAGGGCTCCTGATATATCATTAGAGTGGCTAATACTTACCATGAGTATTGGCCAAGGTTGTGGCCAATATGTAGGACACCAATAGGCAGTTTGCATGGGACCCCTACATCTTGTGTCGCTTGTACCAGACCTTGTTTAAGATCATGTACAAGGGAGGTACTTGCTTGGTTTTGACTTTGTTCCTTTAGGTGTGGTGTTGGGATAACATTGCAATGAGGAAGCCCATGGGATTTCCTCTTCAGGATGTTGAGGATGGGAAACCCATAGTATTTCACTAGGGTCCATTAGTTGGTTGCCTATGGAGGAGAGGTGGCCTAGAGGAGGCCAGACGGGTTCTTGATGATCTAGCCATGGCATGAATTTGTTGGAGATCTTGGAGGGAGTACTACAGATGGGAGGATGATCAATAAGAGTCATCTCACATGAGGTAAGTGTGATGTATCTACATGGATTGAGGAGAGATAGAGCTTCATCATGTTGATCAGGTATGACATCAGTTTAGCATGGTATAGGGGATTCTGAAGGTTCAATATTTTACTTATTCTCGAGAAGTACATGATTTGACTACCACTAGTATGAGGTCAGATCTCACCAAATTTTTGGAGGTGTATGAGGATGACGTAGATGTTTCCCTAGCAGAGGGTGATGATGTAGAGATTGAAGATGGATATTCTACATGGTATGTTAGTATTTACCTAGCAAGACTCACTCAAGTGTAAGGCATTGTTGGTTAGTTGTAAGAGGTCTTTTGAGATATCCACAGGCATCGATCTGCTAGATCAGGAGGAGAGGGATATAGATAGAGGCCACCATAAATAGAGGGGCCTCAAACATGAGGATTTTTTTGATCCCATGGGGTTTGAATGCAAGGAGGTTTGTAGCCACTGAGGTTGGATTAGTAGACTCTCATGATTAATGGGGGAGGAGATAGTGCCAGTAGGAGGGAGACTCATAACATGATGCTCCATCGCTAGGATAGATAGTGCCCTCTTCTCAGTGGGAGATGCCTACAACCCCTAGACTAGATTCACCCAAGAAGGGCATTGCAACTAAGGTAGGAGATTCGAGCAACACCAACGAGGTGGTTTCTCTATAGGTAGAGAATGATAGTTTGAGGCATCAGATCGCCATTTAGGCTAGTTGCATTTAGTAGCTAGAGGGATAGATTACACAAGAACATACCCTCGTGAGCCAATATTAGGCTCAGGTAGCCCAAATGTAGGAACATGGGCCATCATGTCAGACATAGTCATAGTCCCGATAGTCAAGGAGTGTGACTTAAGACCAATCTTCAGGGAGTAGGATAGTAGTGGTAGAGTTAGTCGCAGCCTTTCAATGGGCCTCTTTTTATTAGATGTTATATTATCAACTTGTTCTAGAGGGTCAAAGGGTAGCTTTACCCCTAAAGTATGCTCCTCTGAGGCCTATGAGGTCAGAGTCTAGGACAACATCTAGGGCTACTCCATTTCATGAGCCCAAACCACCTTCATGTGATGATACCCAGAGTTCTAGGGGCTCTAGAGTATGATACACTAAGCTAGTTTTTGTAGTGTAACCCCTAGTCATTGAGTATATCGATGTCTTGATTGTGGTATACCAATTGGCTGATTTATTGTATCTTTTTTACATGTATATATACATATTTTTATGGTTTATTGGTACGTTCAATGATGTATTATGCAATGTAATTTTTTTTTGGGTGATCTACATAATCATGCTTTTAATTCTTGTTTTCATGGTTTTGATGTTCATTTTCTCATGCTTTAATCAAAATATTATTGTAGTTTAGTAAAGTATAATTTTAAGTAATTGATGTGTGTGATGTAGTATAATTTAATTGTTTGAAAAAAAGAAATATAGTTGTATTAGGAAGTATGCCCTTACAATCTTGATCAATTAGAAATAATACCTTGAATATGTATGCTTGTTTATGACTATTTATGGAGTTTGTTTACTCGCTTTATTCATGAAGAAAATCTTGTGTGAGGTTGTGTTATATTTCTAACCTTGAAGGGTATGATCCAAAAGTAGATTGAAATGTAATTTATTGAAAGTAATGTAGTTGATGATAAGTAATGTATATATTTTTAAGATTAATTTTGTTTTAATCTTAAAATATGTTTTTGGACAATGATAATAATCAAACATGATAAATTTGGATAATATAATTGCGCTAGGCATAAGATTCCTAAATATATTGTTATTAGTTTTTTTTCATGCCATCATCGCGAAGTCAATTTGTAATTGTTATAATAGATTAATTATGTATGATCAAAATGCAACTTTTTTTTATGAATGATAAGTAATCATAAAATATAATGAAATTGACATATTAATGCTAAAAATTTAAGGTTAATTTTTTTTTAGGATCAATTTCATATGCTAATAGTCATATAAATCCATAATGAAATAATGATGTTTTTCTAATCAACCTTCAAGGAGAATTTTGGTTATTTCGAAGATAATTTCAAATTTATCAAGAACCAATGTGTGATTTGTGTATTCATTTTTCAATCTTGTCCTTAATTATGATACAAAATCTCTCAAGGATCAAATGTGTATGCTTATGAAGTTCATTTACCAATTTTTAGTAAGATAATGATGCAAGCCAATTTTAAGAACTGATTTGTGTGAAAAATATATATTCATTTACCATGATTTGTCGACACTCAGTTGCACTTTAACTACTAGGTAATACAAGCTACCAAAAGCTAACTAATCCACAAGTTGATATTGGTCTATAAAAAATAAGGTTGATAATATGATAGACATATCGCCATGCATAAGGATACCATCATTGCCAATCCGGCTTGATGTCACCTAACTTGTAATGAGGATCACCTCATGGTGTTCAAATAATTGAGGAATTTCAGGGATTCAAGCTTATTACCCCCTTATTTTATTTTGATTTCTTTGAGTAGGGATTCTTGTTCATTTTTTATTTTGAACAAGGGGATTTTATTGCTTTGTAGTAAAAGATATTTTTTCTTTTTCTCTTTTTGTTTTTCTTCTTCTCTTTTTTTTTTTTCTTTTCTTTTTTGGGGTACTTGCTCAGATTAGACAAAGAGCAAGGGATTTTATTTGGGTATGGGGGGAGCTTGTCCTTTTTCCAATTCTCAGTATTCTATACCATGCGCATAATAGGATAGCAAGGGAAACCTTTCACTTAAGGATCTAGGTCTACTATGTAGCATCATCTTCCCTTGTGCAAAATCATTTTTAATGTGTAAGTGATTCTTGGTTCAGAAAGTGGCAAGATTAGTTCCCAAAACTTCAAAATTTATTTAGTGAAGCAATATTTTTTTTGGTTTAAGAGAATTTATAATCAAATATCAAAAATCAAGATTTTATTAAAATGTGAATTTTTATGAGTGGTTCAAGATAATTTTGAATTCCTTCAAAGTAGACCAAAATTAACTATGAATTTTGACAACATCGGTCTAATGAAATAATAAATAGATGTGACCATATGGCATATGTAATTGAGATCCAATTTTTATTTTGATAGGTGGATATGATAAATATAACTAATTGACATATGATTTTAATGATGATGATTTAAATTAAATGAAAGAAATATAATTACAAAGTATTTACAACTATGTACAGTTATGAATTTGCTTGATATTATGTGTAGTATCATTTTAGAAGCATGATATTCATGGGTTACTTAAGATCTTTTCCATCTAATTTTACCAATCTATATGCACCAGATTCAAATTTAGCAGTAATAATAAATGATCCTAACCAATTTGGTTAGAATTTTCCTTTTGAATTATTTTGAGAATTTGTATTTTTTTATTTTCTTTAAGAACTAAATCACCAATCTCAAAATATCAAGTGTGGACTTTCCTTTTAACATACATCTTACCATTTCCATTATTGATCTATTTCTTCTTTCTGCAATTCCATTTTGTTGAGGTGAATATGTTGTAGTAAGTTATCTTTTAATTCCATTTTCTTCAAGAAATGAGTCAAATTATTTGGAAATAAATTCTCCTCCTCTATCTGAATGAAGTGCTTTTATGGTCTTTCCTAATTCTTTTTCAACTTGAAGTTTGAATTGTTTGAAATAACTAAATGCTTTTGATTTGTACTTCATGAAATATACCCACATTTTTCTAGTGTGATCATCAACAAATAACTGAAAGTATTTATGTCCTCCAACACTATCAACTCTCATTGGTCCACATAAATTTGTATATATAATTTCTAGAGGATGTTGAGCTCTGTGTTGATGAAGTTCAAAAGGAATTCTATGTTGTTTTCCTGCTAAGAATTCTGGACATACAGTAGTTTCTAGAGATAAGTTGGGTAGTCCTTCTACCATTTGATATCTGAATAATTCCTTCATTGATGTTTCATTGGTATGTCCTAGTTGTTTATGCCATAGTTTTGAAGCATTAACTAAAAGAGTTGAGTGAATAGCAGTGTCTAGGACAAATAGACCATTTTTATATGATCCTGATGCTATCATTCTTCCCTATCTAGATATGTGACATTGTTTTTTGCTAGTGAGAACCTTGAATTCAATAGTTAAGTCTTGATCCATGAGTTGAGAAATAGAAATAAGATTGGTAGTTAATCCTAGAACATACAATACATTTTTTATTATACCTCTTCCATCCTTAAGATTTACTGGATATTTTTGATTCCTTTCACTTCATATGTTTTTCTATCTACTACAACAATTGGCTTTTCATTTATCTTCTTCAAAGAATTGAACCAATGTATGTTTCCTGTCATATGCTTACTTGCACCTGAATCTATATACCAATACTCCATGATGTTGTTATTATCAGGATTTGTGGAATACCTTATGTCTCCCTAGAGATTTTTGGAATATGATATAGTGCTTTTGTAAAATATAGTTCAATTTTGGTTGATTTTGTACAGTTTTTGTAAATATCAAAAATCAAATTTTCTAACACCTTATTACTCCTATTGAACTAAGCACTTTTCCAATTTTGAAGAGGTTTTAATGTTGGATTTCTTTTATCCCTTTTGAGAAATTTTTGAGACAAGAATATTATAAATTTCCAACCTTAACAAAAAATCTTAATAACCTCTTTTTGTATCCCTTGGAATTTTATTTAAGTGTTTCTAATTTCCAATAACCTAGGTTGATGTTGTAACCCTTATCACTCCCAAATTTGGAAAATTAGAACACATTAATATTTGAAAACATTAAATGGATTAATTCCAAGTAGTATCCCTTATTTCTCCTAAGTTGTGTTTTGCAAATATTAGATTAATTTCCCTAAGTTTTGCTTTCAAATAAATATTGATTTCCTTTAATATTTCAACCTTAAAATATAACCTTATAACTCCCTTTTTAATGAAAGAAGGGGGGGGTTTGGGGGGGGTGGGAAAAAAATACAAATTAGATGAGGAAATTTTACCTTAATAAGGCTTTGTACCTTTATGAAATCGGATGCGAATGGCAGTAGTCTGTCCTTCTTGGGTGCAAACTCTTCAATGTGCTCTTTGGCTTCAATGCTTTCCTTTAATGCTTCCTTGACCTGTTTGATCGAGAGTGCTTCTAAATACTCTTGAATTGCTCTAAATTGCTACTAGATTGATATCGAATTACTACCAGATTGCTACCAAATTTCTACCATATTACTACGTTTTCCAAGGTCCAAGGTACCTTTAATAGGTGGTCAATCGAGTGACAAGTGTCACAACAAAATTTTTCAATGCTCCAAAGATGCTTCGATTGTTTGGTGGAGACACCAAACTTGATCGAATGCTTGTGACAAGTGTCACCTTCACTTGAGATATTTTTTATTCCCTCTTCGAGTGTTGTCCAAGAGATGTTTCTTCTTCAATGTATATGAGGCTTCTTTGCTGTAACGGATGTATATCAGGCTTTTGGTTGTAAGTAACTCCTCTTCCACATGGATTATGGGTGCTAAGATAGTGTTGTAATGTCTTCTTTGTGGGCATTTTTTAGGGTTATTTTGGAGAATGAAAAGTGGCACCTTATTTCCTCTGCATGCCCTTGTCTTATCAACACCTTCTTGAAAGCCTTTCAACACATTTTTCCACCTTATTATTTGTTGTACTTCATTGATGTTGAGATGTTTCCAGCCAAGCAATGCTTATGGTGGAGCTTTGGTGGAGATATGGAGGAGCTTTGGTGGAGCTTTGGTGGCCCTTGAATGGAGTTCGAATGGCAACACTTTGATGAAGACTCCGTGATGCTCCACTTAGGTATTGAATGCTCCTTGATTTGGATGTATAGTTCCACTTTGCTTGCTTCGATTTCCTTTGCTCCTACACTGCTTGATTTCTCCCTGGCTTTGTGCCTTGTCTTTTGTAGGTTCGGCCATCCAAGATATGTAGAAGATGAGCCTATATGAGTGGCTCTTTGCTATGCTTGGGAGAATGCTAGCTTTCGGCCACCTTTGGCTGGTTCAATTTGCTTATATTATGACTTTGAGGTACTTTCCAATCTACCCTTTTTCCTATGTAGAATGAGTTAGAGAAGTGCAACCCAATGTAACAATATTTGTAAATAAGATGCCTTTTGCACCCTTTCTTGCACTCCTTTTTGCAGGTCTAATATTCTGGTTTATATGGCAGAATTTTTGAATGCAAGGTAGGGGTTTTGAGGTTATCTCTTTTTCTTAGACACCTTCCCCTTTTTCCTTGGATATTATGATGACAAATCCAAGTTTAGATAGAAGTAGATAGAAGCTCCTTATATGATGCAATTTTCTGCACTTTTCTCCTTGCAACTAACCCTGTAATGCTTTGGATTTGAGACTCACCAAGTCTCAATATTTGAAGCTTCTATTTTTAATTTTGGTTAGTCCTCTTCTTCTCCAAGTTTTGGAGGATTCTAGCCTATTTTTGGTGGCTTCACTTGGCCACAAAGTGTTGCATATTTTTGTGCACTAATAGTGTCTTTAGACACTTTGACAATTTCTGATTTTGTGCCCTTCTCAAGAACACAAACAATAATCCTTTTGAGAGCAATAGAATAGTGCAAATGAATCTAATAAACTTTCTTTTAATGCACTAACAATTTCACCTTATCACTCCAATCAACTCTCAAATTAATGCACTTAATCAATTTACTGCAACTAATCAAGAATAATCTAAAATGAATCTTCAAGAGTTATTATGCAATTTCACTACAATTATTATTTTAGGGCTTAGTCTTATTTTTCTTTTTCCAAAGTAGATGATAGGTAGTTGATAGATGTAGTTCTAAAATCTAATCAACTCCTAATTAATGTGCAAATGAACCTTAAAAATAAATTTTCTCTTTTTGCACTTTTGAAGACTATAATCCAAATTTTCTTCTTCTTGCAACTTTAATCCAAATTAAGGTGCTTTAAAAATCTGATAAGTAATCCAATTAATGAATCTATTTGCACCAAAATTTTCTTACCTTTTTAAAAGCTTCTGTAGCTCTTTTTTCACTTTTGTAGAGGATGTGGATCTTGGTGTCTAAGATCACCAAGTTGTTGCTTTGAGTAGGATATTGCAACTTTTTGTAGACTGTCCTGAACAACTCCTTCTTCACCAAAATATGGTCTTGAACTTTCTTTCACGAGCCTAAGATTTGGTGGCTTGTTCTCCTCTTGTGATCTCCTCCTTCTATTGTAGATTTGGAGAAGTATTTATCTCTGAAGTGGTACCTTCTTGCTGTGAGAGGTAATCTTCAAATCTCCTAGATTTGGTGAGCTTCTTCTATCTTCAAGTCTTCTTGTCAAATTCTGACTTCAAGAAGGATCTTCTTCTCAAGATTTTGAATATCTTGAGGTCTTCACTAGATTCTTCTTCTAGGATTTGGCACTCCTTGCCAAATTCTCCTTCTCTTGGGCTTGTTGTCGGATGGCGATAATTGTCCCAAGTCCTTCGCTATTAGAAGCTTCTCTGCTAGAAATATTTGCAAAGATGCAGGAAAATAGTAACAATGGTAGCTTTCCCTATTTCTCTTTGGATTCAACCTTGCTCTGATACCACTGATGGCTTTAGCACCATCCCATCATATGAGAGAGAGAGAGAGAGAAAGAAACATATATTATTAAGAATAGAAAAAATTGATACATTTGAGTAAGGGTGTGAGGCCCTTTATATAGGAAGATGGATTCCTTGGCCAACACTCTACCTAGTTGTACAAGAGACACCTTGCACATTTACAACTTGCACATTGATACTTGTGCATTTACTATGTTGCATGAAGCAACTAGATAACTTCCCCCTAAAGTAATCTAACATAACCAAATGATGTAATATATTCTAACATAATGAAGATTTGAAATTCTCTATTGCATTATTTGAATGGAGAGTTTCTTTGTGTTTTCTTAGTGAGATCTAGTTATCCTAATCAGACTCATATTATAATGATCTTTTACATTAATACAATCATGCTTACTCCTTTTAGCATTTCTATGTGCAATTTTATTCATTGTACTGTTTACATATTACATCATTTGAATGTGTAAATGGTTCCATAATTTTTTTACATTATTTGAATGAATATGGTTGGCTCATTTTTTATCTTCTTCTCTTTATTTCTATTTCATATAAATATTTTAAGTCTTTCTACAATTACCCAATGGATATGGCACTGATCTACTGATTGAAGCACTAGCTAGGAGTTACTTTGAAGCTTGTTCAAATATTGTGTTATAGTTTTTCTTTTCATAGTCTATATGAGCATGAGAATATAAGAAATATTATAAGCTCACCTCTAGGGTTTCCTTACCTTACTTAGTCTATCTATATTCTTAAGATAATATTTTCTTAAGTCAAAGAGGTGGATCCACCAAATTCCATAGTGTTGATTGGATCAAGGAAGTCTTACAGTGTGACAAATCTCCAAGGGTGCAAGAATTTCCTCCAATAGGACCTTTTTCTCAAGGAAAATCAAAAGAACGCAAATGCTCGCATAGATCTAAAAGGTAAATTTTAGCCCAATTGGCCAGGCCTCTTTGTCATAACAACTAAGTTTGGCTCAAGAGCCTATCGCTTAACAATGCTATATGGTAAATAACTTAAAGAACCAATTAACATAATACACCTAAAATGATATTATGTATGATTTCACATCTTCCTTCTTCATCGTGCATTTGGTTTGCTTGCTCATACTGCATGACTTTTTGTTATACTTTGCATTAATTGTTTGATATTATGTTCCATTATACATCTTTGCTTGTCATATAGATACTTTGTTGCTTGATCATACTTGCATCAGATTGCTTGAGCATATAGATTCTTGGGGACTTTGCAATGAGGCAAGTGATGAAACCTAGTTAGATTTTAGCTGACATGCATTGCACTCATACTAGATCACTGATGCTTAGAGAACACCCAACCTAGGACACATCTCCATGCATTTTTCATTTCATTACTTCTATTATCATCAATTATTATTTTCTTCTCTTCTTTTCTCATATATTCCTTGACCTTGAAAGTTTCAAAATTTATTATTTTTCTCTCTTCAAGTCAAAGGATATAGTTCTTCATATCTTGTATATCTTTTATCCTTTGAAAGTTTTCAATCATTTATTCTCTTCTCCAAGATAAAGGATATATGTTCCTTCTTCTATCTACACATCTTGTTTTGCTCACACTTTTCCATCTTGATTTTTTAATTATTAAGGGATCCTCGTAGGACAGGATAGATACTGTATGAATATCATTTATGGTGTTCATAGCTATCTCACGCACATTTCTTAGCTATTGAAATTTTAAAAAGGATACACACACACAATACTATTTACTTATTTCTTCTCTCATTCTTCTATCTTCCTTTTATCTAACACATATACACACACATTTTTTTATGTGTTTTTGTTTTGCTCACCCATATTTTACACACACCACACCCCTATAGGGTTACACTCCTTTTGGTAAATCAATAAAACATTACACACCATATGGGATAGCTTCATGGCCATCAACAAGCACTAGCCTCCACATCAAACCATTTGCAAGCATACATCCTAGCGGGTATCTCTCCATCAACTATTAGTGAGCATCACACCCATAGTAGGTATCACTCCACACTTGTTCTTTTTAGTGAGCATAACACCTTTACATGATAGCTTCATGGCCACTTGTGGGAACTACATCCATAGTGGTTTTATCTCCATCCTCGACTATTTGCTAGCATACATCCTCACAAGTCTCTACTCCATATTTTCTTTTCTTTTTCACTTAGTTTATGATCATTTGATCACACTAACCCCTTTTGGTCTGCGTTGATTCAAATATCATGCTTTGAGCATAATTTTACTCTCTTTCACCTTTTGTCGACCTCCTTTTTACACTTCTTCTCTTTCTTTTCCTTATTTTCTCATATTTTCCAAATTTGCACCCTATCCTCATGGGGCATGAATTCACTCTCTGATGAATTCATGATTTTTTATACGAAGTGCAAATTTTATTTTAGTGTTGTTTTTTTTTTCTTCTTGTTTCTCTTCTTTTCTTTCTTCCATCCCCTTTTCTTGTCTTCATTCACTTCTCTGATTTTTTATCATGCATTTCATTTAGTTAGATTCGTTCATTTTGTATTCATTAGATAAGTTCATTTTGCATTTATTAGTTAAATGCCATTCATCATGCATTTCATTCATTCATCATGTTTGTGGATAGTCATGCATAAAAAACAAATAACAATGCATAATAAAACACACATTAAATAAAAAGTAGCATGATATATTACTTGAAAGTGGTGGATACATGTCAACTGGATCAATGTGTCATAGTCCAAGCCCAACATACTTGATCCTCCTTAAGGATGCATGTCACACTCAAAATTGGCATGTCACCTTAATTCTTGTCATAGGCCTATTATCTAGGCTCCCTTTACCTACCTATTAGAGGTGGTCCCAATGAAGGTATGTTCATGATCAACTTTGTGATCATAAGGAGGATGATAGAGGAACCCTCTAATTTATGGATATTACCTAGTAGTACATCATCTGGTAGTAGTTCTCCCTTCATGTGAATATATTTAAGTCCTCTCTCACACTTTTTATATCCTCCTACAGTAGTCAGATCCCCTCTTCCTATTGGTTTCTAGTGATGACAACCATCCCCTCTACCCAGACCTTCTATTGCTCTTGCTTCAGTTAGCCTATATCTCCCCTAAGGTGGTCTACCTCTACCCTCACCATGTCTCTCTTTGGCACTATTGTGGCCTATACAAAAAGGTCTTGATCCCACTTTGAGAGTGTCATGTTGAGGGCTCCTCATAGCCCCTATAGCCTCTTGGACCTATCCTCTCAAAGCAATTTCATATCCCTCTACATGGTTGCCATCTTGGTCTACAGTTCCTCCATCTCAGACTTGGAGTGAGTCCTTAAAGTATTCTTACTAAATTCTTCGATACCTAAACCCTCGAGTGTAGAGAAAACACAACATCCCTATGGTCACCTCGTCTCCCAATGAATCTATCAAGAATCATATGTTCTAGGTGGTTTTCCCCCTCTACACTAATTAAAAGAAAATGAAATAATAGAACAATTTTGGGAAGGAATTGGCAAGGCATAAGAAATCCTATAAACCAAACATAAGGCTAAAGAATGAAGGTCTTCATTATGATGGTCAAATAGGAAGTGGTGAAACCAAGTTCATAAAAAGAAAATCCTATGTAATGATGAAACTCTTAGAATAATTTGTAGTCATTATGGATGATCAAGATAACTTTTGATGCTAGAAACTTAAATAAAATGCAACCACAAGTAATGAAATAAGCATGCAATGTTATATCTATGATAATGGAAATCTAATAAACATGTAAATAGCATGAGAAAATTTTGAAATAACTCATGAAATAGCCATTAATGAAAGCTCACAAAATTTTGAACTTGTTACAAAATGTGGAGATCTCAATGCTCCTTAAAATTTCTACATTGTATCTACTCTAGTCTATCAACTCACTAACTAATCTACTACTCTTGCTTGATTTATCTCTTCTACTCTCTATCAAAGGTCTATATATATAATGAGATGACTCTTGGCCTTCCATATTCCTATGAATATTCATATTCCTATCCTATAGACTCGTTTACATGTGGACACCATGCACATTTACATCATTGCACATTCTAATAATACTTGTGCATTTATTACATTACATAAAGTAAATACTCAAGCCTTAATATAAGACACTCTTCTAATCTAATGATGTACCCAATATGGTACATTAGCATGTACCAAATAATGTAATATATTCCAACACCCCCATGTATTACATTATTTGGTTATTGAAGACTTTAGTCTTCAATATGGGTCTTCATCTTTCAAATGTTCTTCAGCTTGATCAAGTTCTTCTTCTTTTTGTATATGGCCAAGCAATCCATAGTTTTGTTGTCCTCTCATATTTTTTTTAAATATTCTATTTCTTTGTTGACTTTTATTATATATAGTTCTTTCATTTTCTACAAACTATTCCTCATAAAATACATTAATGTTGTTTTGAATACAATAATATCTTGAGAAATATCAATTTAATCTAGAGCATATATATCTTTGTGGATTGATCCAATAGTTTCTATATCATTTTTATTTATGATGAGACACATATTGACTCCATTTAAGTATCTAAAACCATCATTTTGCTCTCTATCAGCTTGGTTACTGAAATAAGATTAGATGTTAATCTAGGAACATACATTACATCATGTAGCAAGATATTTGGAAATGTTATACTAGGTGTTACACACTCATATCCATGTATAAGATAGGTTTTCCCATCTACAATTTTCAACCTAGAATTGTTAGTGACTTCAATATAATCAAACCATTGTAAATATCCTGTCATGTGATGACTCACACCAGAATCAATATACCAAATATCCTTTTCATTTTGACGTATGAAATTATTTGTGTTTGAAGTAATTTTGCATATTTGATATGGCATATTGGGTGAATTTTGATCTTGAATCCTCTCATGGTGTATATTGTGGTGATATGTTCCTCTTGCTAATTTATCCATTATCTTGAGAGATTGTAGTATTTCTTATCTCTCCTAATCTAGATTCTAAACTTTAATTCTTATAGTATGTGATCAATCAATAGTCAAATTTATAAAATAGAATTAATTTTAGCTCTTTTAGAATTGAGAACAATTTTGATATAATATTTTAGGAAACTTTTGATGTTGACTTTCTTATGACTCCCTAGTATCTTGTGATCAAACTTAATGAACTTCTTTAATTCTCAAATTTGTAGAATACCTTGAGAATCTTAATATTCAATCAATGTTTTTGATAAAGGTTTAATTTTTCAAATCTCTAGGTAGAATACCTTTTAACTCCTAAGTATTTTAGTAAAATATCAAGTTTGATATGATCTTTTCAATTCAAGTTTTGTAAAATGTTTTGTAACTACCAAATGATTTTAAGTGCAATATGGTTTTGATAATATGCTTAGCTTTATTAGTTGTTCCTAGAGTTGAATCCCTTTTATCTCCCTAATATTCAACTTATATTCTTCACCTTATTTCTCCCTATTAATGAATAAATAGAAAGCTAAATATAATTTATGATGCACCTTCAATTTTTTGATAAGGTTCGATATTTTCAAGACCTTTAATTTGGATTCCTTGTGTCTCATAAATTTGAGCAAGAGACAAATTCAAAATATAATTTCCAACTTTATATCTATGCAATATTTTTCTTCTTTCACTTTTTAATTCAATAATTTCTAAATTTCAATAATCTATACTGATGACCCAGGTGTTGTAGGTGAGTTGGAGAGGAGAGGGCAATCCTCCAAGGGAGGTCCTAGGTTCAAATCTCCACCCTACTAAAAAGCTAAATTGGGTATCCAAAATCCAATTGATAATGTTGGTGCGGGCAGGGTGCGACTTCCGGGTGACTTTGACGGTGTAAAACCCCCTGTTCGTGGTCTCTCAGACCAAAGAAAAAAAAAATTAAACTTATCCTTTTTAAAAAAAATATTCTATACTGATGTAGAACTCCTTATATCTCCCTAATCAAAAATTTACAAACTATGGTTATTTGCAAATTTAATGTTTTAAATCTCTATGTAGTATTCCTTTTTCCTCAAAATGAGTTATTTGCAATTATTTCTTATGCTTGAATAAAGTAATTCAAATACTTTTAATTAAACTTTCCTTGCTTCAAAAAATGCTTTCAAATATTTTAATAAAGCATTTAAGGTTGTACTATATCAAAGCAATTTCTTATATCTCAAACTATCTAATTAATCTCAAGCATTAAAGACTAACTAGTTTTAACCTTAGTAATAAAGTTCCTTATTCCTCCTTTACTTTATAAAAATACACTTTGATTTAAATAAATGAAATACCTTCTATATCTTTGGAGTGCACTAAGTTTGAAGTCTTCCTCCCTTTGACTTCCCTACAAGTTGTGCTATTCAATTATCCTTCTCCAATGCTTATGACAACATTAACTATACTTGCTTTTGGCACTTCAAAATGTTGACTATCTTCAATGTGCTCTCCAATTGCACTTGTTGGTTATGTTCTCCTCATTGTGTGTTGGTTTTCCTCCACTTTGCTCTTCCTTATATTTTATGTACTCCTTGTATGTCTTCTTATTGCATGGATAAATGTAAGATTTGTCACTCATGCAAGGCATGTGTTTGCACTTCCCTTGGAGTTTTCTTTGGCTATGTGACACTTGGCGACAGTGGCTCTTCAACTTATTCACTTATAAGTTTTTCAACTTTCTTCTATAATATTATTTATCTTCTTAAAGTGTTATGTATGCCTTATAAGTGGCATAAACTCTTTTGCATTAGGTATGGTATTATCCTATCTCTAACTAGCGCTCTTATTTGCACTATAGTGTTCTTCTAGGTGGTGCTAACACTCATAAACCTTCTTCTACATGGCACTTGTGAAGTGTAACTTCTTCTCCATGCACTCTCTTTAACGTAGCACTCTTTTTTACTGTAACATTATTTTCTTGGTGTTGTAACTTATTCAATATGGATTCTTCAATTATGAGCCCTCCTTTGCACTGTCCCTTTGCTTCTTGAACATTCAATAACATATGAAACTACACCTATTATTTCTTTGTTGTATTCACATAATTCCAATGGCAAAATATGCTTGGTTCTTGCCCTTCATTTGCTTGCTTGGGGTGCTATGGTAATTAAACCTTGTTATTATATATAGAAATGTATATATACTTGCCCCCTGTGCTTCAAATATTCACCTTGCCTTCATATGATGGTGGATTCTCCTTTTGGACATGGTAGTGGCAATTCTTCTCTTTCCAAGCTGTGATAATGGTGGATTCAATGTTACCTTATCCTTTTCAACTCTCTACTATATCTTCAAGCTAGCTCAACGCTTTGTTAACTTTCCAATGGTGATTCCAATATTCTAAACTTATGCCAATACTATACCTTTTGGATGGCTTTGCTTTTATCTATAGTATATCCAATATTTACTTTATAATAATGTCTTCTTTGCTTTCAATAAATAGTAGGAAGTTGATATTTTTTCTTTGAAATATGTATAACTATTTTTTCTTTTGTGTAGGTTTTAATCCTTTGTAAATACTATCTTTTGCACCCTTGATGAAATAAAATTAAAACCTTATATAGACACAAAATTACAGCCACTAATCCTCCATCCTAATCATCCCACCATCCACTTTTCCACCATACACCTTCCCACCAATTATTTGGTCCAATTCCACCTTCCTGCCAATTATTTAGCCCAAATACACGTTTCTCGCCATCCATTTCACCACTTTAACCCTTTCCAACCATTCCCTAACCCAATTGGGATTATTTTAATATTATTTTATATTTAGTATAATATTTTATATTATATTATAATATATTTATTATAAAATATATATTTATAAACTCAATTAACCACAGTCATCCGATCCAATCTAATCTCCATCGTCCATCTTCATTAATCCATGCCACATCTAAAAAATAATCTCAACCTTAGGATCTAATTTAATATTAGCCACACGATCAAAATTGTAAGGCTAAAACCCTAAGAAAACCCTAGGTTGAATTATAAATAAGGGCATTTGTAAATGCCCAAACCTTGGAACCTTGAGATTAGAAATTGTACCCTAGAGGAGTCATTGTTGAAACCCTAGTGAAGCATAGAGAGATAGAGTTTGAAGATCTAAAGCCCTAGCTAGTTAACAAGACTTCTGATGTTCCAGCCATCCCCTATTCATCCTCCATTGTCATCATAACCTCCATCCATCCATTGCATTCATCGCCACCCCCTCGATCTGCTTCTACAGATTTGCCCTTACCCATAGCACCCTCTTGAGCTTGCCAGGCTTGCTGTAGAGCCTACAAAGCTCATTGTAGATCTTGCTAGGCACTCACCAGATCTTGTTGTATCATAGGCTCGCTCCAGAGCCTAATAATCTCACACTAGAGCCTGCCAAGTGCACGATTGAGCCTTCTCTAACCACAAAAACTTGAATCTAAGCCTATTGCACCATGCCAACTGCAACAACGAAATGAAAATAAGGTATATCTTTATTGGTTTTATTCTATTACATGACTTGTAGATTTTGCATGCCAGTTGATTTATTTTTAGTGAGGGTTTACTGATGTCTAAGGGACTCACACTGTGGAGCCCTCACAAGTGTTATTAACCCCTTTCTCTATTTTTTTATGTATGCAGATCTACATATTTCACATATTATTAAATGGTTGTTGAAGCTGGAGTGGCCTGCCATAGGATACTTGAAGCCCACTCACCCCTTTGAAAGCAAGGACACGTCAATCTGAAGACACTTCATTGTTATAGCTAGGGTTTCAGAGAACCCTGGCATTTTTTTGTAAATCATTGTATCAAATACTCTCATTGAGGACATATTGTATCAAAGGAGTTTATTGGATCCCCCCATTTTATCGAATATATCTATTTGTGCAATATTGTGTTTCATTGTGTTATTTGATTTCCTTATTTTATTTAAGTGTCGTGTTCTTGTCTTCACACCTTCCTCTTGCATATTTAAACCCTTAAATTTTGTGCTTTTAAAAATTATTAATAAGATAAATCTGAATGTTCAAATATGAACCTTTGAACCTTTCACACCAATGTTGCATGCCTTTTTGGTCTCCGTTTGATTGCTTGATTTCTTGGTGATTTAGATCACCTAAATGATGTCCTGATTTTGATGAATTTTTGGCTCTTCCTTGCTATCCAAAATAACTCTTAACATCTTCTAATTTTTATCTTTGATTTGATATACTTTGCTGCCCTAGACATTTTCTATTTTGTAGCTTTAATCCCTATTACTTTGCTACCTAAAAATGTGGTTTTGTAGCTTCAACTCTCCTCCAAGATGCTCTCTAAAATTCTAAAAATTAGTAGTTATTAATGTTTCCCAAATGTTGCTCTCTTGTTCTCCTTGAATCTCTGAAATTATTATATTCTAACATAGCTAATTCCTCTAATATTTTTTTCCTCAAAAAAAATCATAATTTCAATTTCATGTGAAAAAGAAGATTACATAGTGAAAATGTCTCCCGACATACAAAGAAACTCAGAGACAGTGATCTGCCCCCTCTAACCAAATATCAAATTATAATCCCAGTATCATCAAGAAAATATTGCCAGCAAAGTACAAAGAGGTTAAGTAAAAAACCAATTTTAAGGCTCTCACCCCTGCCCTGGGTAAAAAATAAAGCTGAAAAAATCCCATATAGTTCCCTTAAGCTTTGAAGCACTGTCCTAACTTATGACATATAAAAAATAAGTGTATCAAATCCTATCCAACCTACAAACTGTACCAACAACCTCAATTTTCAATTTTTTTTTATATACTAAACATGGGAATCACTGCCTCATTGATAGTCCCTCCATCCTTTATTTCTATCTGCTCCCATTGTCCCTGTGTCACCAATAATCCCTCCTTGGACATAACATCTGCTTGAGTATTGAGTTCTCTAAAAACATGCTTGAAGGTAATAAGGTTGAAAAGACCAGCTAGTAGATTCACCTGATCATAGATAGGCCTTAGAAGTAAGTTGTCCATTCTGTACACTTTCTTCATCCAATTGATGACCACCAAAGAATCCCCCAATACTTGAAGTTGTTGCACATTGTGGTCAAGTGTAGTTTTTAGGAGCAATTTTAAAGCATTTAATTTTGCAAAATTATTTGTACCTACACCCAGACATGCCTTGAAATTTATGTAATGTGAGTCATGTAAGTAGAGGATACCCCCTACCCCACATAAATGAGGGTTTCCTTGACAAGCCCCATCAAAGAAACCCCAAGGAACATCTTTATTTACTCTAACATCATTGATCATTCTAGGGCATTTGGGCTTACTTGGTTTCATGAGACCAACAAGTAGAGTACGAATCTGAGAAGCAACTTGAAAGACAGTCAGAGAGGTATCTTGGAAAATATCTAAATTTTTGGCCAGCCACAGACCCCATGCCACCACAAAGGGAATGGCTCTAAAAGACTTCAGTTCTCTCTTGTCAAACCACTTCTTCAAACACTCCTCCAAAGTGTCACCTTGCCAAATACCAGAAATCCCTGTTAACCCCTCAATGTCCTTCCAAACAGCCTTGGTGAAGGGACAACCAACCAATAAATGATTGATAGTTTCGAGTTCCTGATGACATAGAGTACATCTCCCCGGACCTTGAAACCCCCTCTTCAATAATACATCCCAAGTTAAAACTCTATTATTGAGGGCCAACCACATAAAGGTTTTTGTTTTTAAAGGCATCTTGATCTTCCAAATGGGTTTCCACCACCAGGCATGTTCCACCTATTGATCATGGACAAACATAGCTTTATATCCCATCTTAGCAGAATAATCACCCTTCATAGGATTCCTAGACCAAACCAGAATATCCTCCTCATCCGATCTGATCCTAACATGACTAGTAATGAGTGCCCTCACATATGCATTCCATAAAACTCCATTCCTACCTTCAAGACCAAGTTGAGTTGAGTTCCTCCATCCTTGCTACCACACAGAAGTAGAACCTTGATCTGCTACCTAAGAAAGTGTATAAAACCCAACATATTGCAAAGATAATACCAGCTCCTCAGGAAGTTTATAATCATTACCACTACCCACCCAAGGATCTGTTCCTATTCTTACCTTTGTCCCATTTCCCACTTTCCAAGCAAGCCAATTACCAATGAGTGGGAAAGCTTGAGCAATTGCTTTCCAAATGATTGACCCCTTGTTGTTAGACTTGTCTGGTTTCCTTATCCACTCTACTATAGTAAGAGGTTCAATATATTTGGTCTTAAGAACCTTACTCCATAGATTATCTTGGACAATCAATCTCCATAAACTCCTTGCAGCCAAAGCTTTTCCAAAATGGTGGATGTTCTTTAATCCCCACCCACCCACATCCTTAGGTTTTGCTAACAATCTCCATTTGGCTAATACAATGCCATCTTTGTCTCTTTTCCGAGTCCATAAGAATTTAAAACACCTTTTTCTTATTTTTTCCAGCACCCCAGCCGGTATAAAAGCCATCCCATACCAATAGACAGGAATAGTCTCCAATACTGATTTAAACAGGGTAAGTCTACCCCCAATAGATAACCACCTATTGCACCACAAAGATATCCTTTTGTCGATCTTCTCCACCAACCAATCCCAGTCCCTAATGCCATAGTCATTTGGCTTCAACATGAAACCCAGATACTTGATCCCTACCTGAAAGTCAATCTTGGTATAGGAGAGTGTCCTCTGAAAGAGACTTTCTTCTTCAATTGATAGCCCAAAACAGGACATGGTAGACTTCTCCATATTGATTTCCATACCTGTAGCATAACAATAGCTCCTTAATATGTCCTTGATCTTGTTTACATCCCTAAGAGATCCATCATAGAACAACAATACATCATCCACAAATAAAAGATGTGTTAAGGAGAGGGATGACCCCATTTTGATCCCTTTAAGAAGCCATGTTCTTCTAGCTTCCCTGATGGCCCTACTCAGCCCTTCTACCACCAAGAGAAACAATATGGGAGATAAGGGACAACCTTGTATGAGACCACATTCTATGGAAAAGAAATGGGAAGTCCACACCATTAATAAGAACAACAAAAAACATAGAGGTCACACAACCCATAATCCAATTAACAACTTGAAGATTGAGTCCAATATGGATCAACATAATCCTCAAATACAACCAACTTACTCTATCATATGCTTTGGATAGGTCCAATTTGACAACAATAGCCTGAAGTTTCCTAGTCTTAATTGTGTGCATGCCTTCTTGAGCCACTCCCACCACATCATGAATCTGCCTACCATTTAGAAATCCAAATTGCTCACTAGAAATGGATTCTGAGAAAACTCTTTTTAACCTTGAAGCAATGATTTTGGCAATGATTTTGTAAAGACAATTGCACAGGGATATAGGTCTGAAATCATCAAAAGTATTAGGCTTGTCCTTCTTTGGAATCAAGACAATAAAGGTTGAGTTGATGTCTGTTGGTATCTTCCCAGTAGCTTTTGTTTCTTCCACCACTCGTAGCAGATCTTCCCCAATCAACTCAAAAAACCCCCAAAAAAATTCAGCACCCCATCCATCTGGCCCTGGGCTTTTGTTATTTTGAAATGAAGAGAGCACTTTTTTTAGTTCTTCTTTGGAAACTCCTTCCAGTAGCATCTCATTAATAGCCTCATCAACAAAACTGGGAAGTATGTGGTGAATTTGAGAATCTCTACCAAGTTTACCCTTTTAGGATCTTTAAACAATTTTTTGAAGTGCTTAATACCGAGAGTTGCTATGTCATTGAATGACCTAGCTTTGGACCCATATTCATTGGGAATTTCCCAAATGGTATTTATATTTCTCCTATGATTGGCATAATTATGAAAAAATTTGTATTTTCGTCCCCTAACTCCAACCAAATTGCTCTACTTTTGAGCCTCCATTGAGCCTCTTGTGCTAGCAAAATATTACTATTTTTCTCTTCAAGAGCTCTAATGACTGCTTTGGACTCCTCTGAGAAGAACTCATTGTTCCCTTCCTTATAAAAATCCACGATCTACCTCTCCAGAAGAATCAGATCCCTCATTTGCTGTCTTGACTTGTTGAAAGCCCACTTAGAAACAACCATTTTTAATTTCCTCAAATTGCTAGTGAACTGAAAACAAGCTGAGCTTCCCAAATTTGCATCATATGGGCTCCAAACTTCTTTAACCAGTGACTGGAAATCATTATCCATTAACCAAGTTGGGTTAAACTTAAAAGGGCTTGGAGGTTTCCTATCCAAAATGCCCACTTGAAGAAGAATGGGAAAATGATCTGAGATGCCACCTTGATCCACCCAAGATCTGATTCCTTCCCCATCCATCATTAGGCTTCCAGAGACAATAAATATGTCCAATATTTTAGCCACATAATCCTCACCCACCCTATTATTGCGCCAAGTAGGGACAATTTTGATGGGCTCCACGTCCACCAGATCTGCTTCTTCAAATTTATGTTTAAAATAACCTGCTTGTGGATCAAATCTAGCTACATTCCCCCATACCTCAGATCTCTTCAAAGTGAAATTTAAATCTCCCCCTATTATAATATTCCCTTGCTGAAAGAAATCATTGGCTAAGAGGGTGTCCCAATACTGGATTTTGTTCTCATAAGGCCCATAGATATTGGCTACCACAAAGGATTTACCCAATTCCAACGAGTGTAGCTCTACTCCTAATCCAGATATAAAAATAGCTGAATTAATAAGACTGAAAGCCCTTTTCCTCCAGCCCAGGATCAGACCTCCAGATCTACCCTCAGAATCCATAGAGAGAAAAATCCACTCTTTTAAAAAAGAATGAAGAAAACTTTCAACTTTTGAACCAATTCCCATTGTTTCTTGTAATAGCAATATATCTAGATTTTGTAATTGCATTAATCTACGAAGGGCAATATTTTTAGAGTTACTACCCAAACCCCAAATGTTATAGGATAGGATTAACATTAATTTACCAAATCAGGGGTCTGGCATGCTCTAAGTGCCCCAATAATGGATTTTTGTTTTCCACTCTTAACCTCCCTCAAGGCTTTATCCTTGGCTAGTTGGATATTTGATTTCCTTCCCAAGACAGGAATGATACCCACATCTGGTCCAAGCCCTCCTACTACTCCAGAAGCCTCAAGGAAATCTATTGATTTTTGAGATCTAAGGTAATATCGGTTGGGTCCTTTGCTTATACCTTCCCCACCAATAGAGTATGACCTTAGAGAAGTAGACCTTGTAGGAGAGGTCATATTTGAGATGGTAGAGGGTTGGCTGATAGGTATCTTAAGAGAATCATCTGACCTAAAAACAATACCCTTCATTTGATCCTTTTGTCTTACCTCTTCCACTGATGTGGACTGAAGAGGGGGAATATTCTCCACCTGAAAATTTGTCTTCGGAATTGTTGAGTGATTCAAAGATCCCGCTTCTATATTGTGTGGAGGAGCCCCCATTGACCTTGGTGAAGGGTCCACCTCCCTTATATGAACTGATTCTATATTTCCCTCATGTTTTCCACTGGATGTCTCCCTTCCTGCACCACTGTCCCATTCCTTAGGTGTATGGGGATCTTCTAAACCAATGATTGGATCTTTCTCCACTCCAACTTCACCAACCAGAGTAGATCCTAATCCACAAACCTGTCTACTAAAATCTTCCTCCACATTGTTGGTTGATCCATCCACTCTCACTCTAGGTATGTGGTTTCCAACAAAATTCCTTCTCCACTCCTTTCTTGAGAATTTTAACCCACATTCATCTGCCAGATGGCCATAGACATGACACCGTAAGCAACGAAATGGTATCTTCTCGTAATCAAAATTTTGAATATAATGCCATTTTCCAATCTCTATTTCTATAGACTCCGGAAGACCTTCCCACATATCCAAATCCACCAAAATCCTAACAATAGAGCGAGAGGAGCCCTTCTCACAAGATTGGTCCGAGTCAACCCACTTCCCTAAACAATTACCAATTTCTTTTAAAATCCTAGGAGACCACAACTCCAAGGGTAATCTTGGAAACTTGGTCCAAATGGGTTGAAGGGCTTGTGACTCCCTTCTCGGGTCAAAATAAGGGGACCACCTTTTTAAGGATAGTGCATAAGAGCCCCAATACCATCTACTCTGTAGAATTCTGCTTGCATCCTCCTCTGATCTAAAGGAGAAGGCTAACCATCCTCGAACCAGAACATGAAAAATAGGAGTGTATCCCAAAATGGGCTCCCCCCCCTTTTCTTTCTTTGGGGTTTTGATTTTTCTGAATAAGATCTGCCAAAGAACCTCCCAGTTAATGTTTTACCCTCCATATCCAGGACTTTATCCATAAGAATATCTTCACCTAAAACCAAGTTAACTCTCCCCTCTTTGAGCTTAACACATTTTTTTTCCTTTTTTTTGAGTAGGAAGTGATACCTCTTAATGTATATTTTACCACCTTATTATTTTCATATATCTCCCCTCTCTCCAAGAGCCCATCCAAAAATCTTGTACAAGGAAGTACTAAGTCCCTATCTACCAACTCCTAAAAACTTTCTTTTGTAGATACCTCCCAAGACCGAATTTCCATGAAACCAACATCACCATCTACAAAGCACAAATCTGAGGGAGGTGAAATGTAACCTGGTGACATTCTGGTAGAGTATGTCTTAAGGTCTAAAGAGAAACCATCTTGTACATATATTTTCTCTTGTAAAGAACTGACCTCGCTAGGAGTACAATCCATTACTGAAAAAGAATTAGAAAGATGATCTGCACCACTATTTATTACTGAGGACCTAGTAGAAAGCAAATCCTTTTGAAAAGGAGATTTTGAAGAACTTGTAAGCTGAGTCCTCAAAGGTTTTTCCATTGTGTTCTGACTAGAATGAGCTTCCACTAATGTACCAAAACCTCCCTCTCCATCTTCCATATGGATTTCAAAGAATCATCAGTAGGGAATATAAATATATCTTCCAATGGGTCTAGGGTGTAATCCACCAGTTCATCCACAACCACCTCCATCCCCTTCCATCCACCGCTAAAACTTATCCACTAGAAATTTTCTTCTCAAAAGTTACAAAAAATGCCACTTATAAGATAGTAATTGCATTCTATCTAAAAATTACAAGCTTCTATGCAAAGGATCCCAACATCTAAACTCTTTGATATGGCTGCTTACATCCATATATTTCATCACAAATCACTGTATCAATCAGTAATAGACTTTAAATATTAACACGCTCTACCCAACCATCCACTTGCATTTATATTTTTCTAGCTTAAGATTTCAACCATTTTAAGCCAAGACTAGGGATTCAAAATGGTCATCAACAGCAAACATGGCTAATTTCACCTTCTCTTATTGAAGAGGCTCTACAAAAGGTACATTCCTCCCAAACTAGGGTGAAAAACTAGTCAGCTATTGACATAAAAAGGAACCAACCCTTTCCTCTCCTTACTTAAAATTGAATATTCATTAAAAGAAAAGAAAACAAATCTTGAATAATAAATATAGTTCAAAAACTGTAACCTATAGTCTCTCCACCATATTATGAATTAGAATATGTCTTGGTATTTCTTTTGCTTACATTACCAAATTAAAGCTATAAAGCTAATTTCATGAAAGGTGAACTGCTAAAACCATAAAAAAGCACTGCACTGCTTTCATTATCTTCAAACCCAAACTCATGAAGAAATACATTATAAATAGTATAGTACAGCTATGGAAAGGAATTGTTTTTCATACAAAGATTTCTTCCACTGGCATCAGATAATGGATCCAAAGATATTCTTCTTACATACACAATAGAAAAATGCAACAAGGATGTATATTGTTGTGAATGCAAATCGAACAACACCAAAATATGAACTATAGAATTAAATAAGCAATGTAACACACAAAATTGCACAATGAAATAAAATTTTATTATGTTGCTCGTGGATCTTCAATGTTACAATAAAATGTGCCCCAAATATGGGGTTACAAAGCTTATTATGCTTGATACAATGATTACAATACACTAGGGTTCTCCGAAACCCTAGTAAAAAAATAGTGGTGGTGTCTTCACGTTCGATCTGATCCCAATAGAGGTGAGTGGGCTTTTTGATATCCTATGCAGGACCACTCTAGCTTCAATAACTACCAATAAATATGATTCCTAGATCTGCACATAGAAAACAACAACAAGAGTTAGCAATACCTGTGAGGGCTCCACTATGTGAGACCCTCAAAAATAAAATTACTAAAAACCCTAGTTGCAAAAATAATGTTGTAAATAAATCTAAGAATACTAAAAATAATGCAATGAATAGTTTACCTTGTTTACACTGACTTGTTATCTTCTGATCTTCATCATTGTTGTAGAAAATGGTGTGTAGATGCCCTAGCGACACCCAAGGGGTAGTAGGGCTATAGAACTAGGGTTGTGAACACCTGGCATTGGTGATGGTAGGAGGTGCCTAGATGGTGCTGATGTTAGAAGTACCTAGAGGTGCTTGAGGATGGTAGGAAGCACCCAGAGGTGCTCGAGGAACTTGAAGGGGC
The DNA here is from genome assembly GCA_028583015.1 of Wollemia nobilis. Lineage (NCBI taxonomy): Eukaryota > Viridiplantae > Streptophyta > Pinopsida > Araucariales > Araucariaceae > Wollemia > Wollemia nobilis. The sequence goes on along the minus strand of JAQPPZ010003090.1, from coordinate 2,789,913 downwards.
ATTCTAGGATTGAAGCAGAAGCTACAGAAGCAGATCTAGTTTGGGTGAGGTAGGAAACGACAGATAGGGAGATGATGGTGAGCGATGGAAGATGGAAGTGGTAAGAATGCTTGGATGCTTGAGGACTTCAAAAAAACTTAGGGGTTGAGTCATCAAAATGACTCCTCTTTATAATCTCTCCTAGGGCATGTTAGGGTTTCAATGACACAATTTGTGTGGTCAAGATTAAAACATGATGGAGGGTGGAGATTAAATCTGGGTATGTGGCATGGATTAAGGTGGATGAATGGCTAGGATTAGATCATGATGGATGGTTGGGATTAATTCATATATATATATATATATATTTATATAAATATATAAAATATTATTATTTAAATATATATTAAATAAATATATATAAATATATATAAATAATGGGTAAATATGGTGGGAAACTATGGATGGATGACAAGTGGCTAGATTTTGGTGTCTACAGATGCCCCTTTTTGTACCGTGTTGCGTGAAACACAATGTGGTGCAAAAATACAAGACACCTGGTTTGGCCTGATGTAGAAGCAACTTTCTTGTTGGAATGCAAAGATGAACTTGGAGATAAAAGAATTTTGATTGTGTAGCTTACCCCCTCAATTGGTGAATGAGTGATGGATGCATCTCATGAGCCAATTGATATATTTGTGCAAATGATTATGTGAAATGTATGGTGTAATTGTGGATGATATGAATGATGTAAATGTGATGTCATTTTTGCCCCAATGGTGGAAGGGGTTGTTGTAAAATGCAAGTGATTGATTCTATTTTTGCCCTAATAGAGAAAAGGGGTTTTTGCCAAGTGTAGATGCCATGATCATGTAAGATGTATCTCATTGTGGGAAAATCAAAGTCAAATGTGGTTGCCCCAAGTTTGGGGTGATTCCATGCTGTTGAAGAATGTGCCTTTCGGCGTCATTGAAATGCAAGGTGATGAAAATGCAAAAAGAAAAGAAAAATAGTCTTACCCTCGGAGCCACTCATGATTGTAGCAATTCCCAAACAATCCTAAATGGTTGCTCAATCACTTTACCTAGCCTATATCCTCGATTGGTGTAATTGTAAATGAAATGATGAAATTTATCCATGTTTGGAACCCCATGGAAAAGGGCATCAATGATAGTTGTTGAGCAAATTGGTCTTGGCATAGTCTCACTCAAAATGTGAAGTACCAAAATTGATTTTGTTTTTGAACAATGAAATATTTGATGATGAATATGGCCAAGTGTCCTTATGGTGATTTACTCATCTTACCAAATTGCATGGATGCAAATCATTGCAATCGCCAAGGAGATAGAATAGACCACTAGATACGAGGTTCACTTGAAATTGTATATGAACTTGGAAAATGTGTAAATGCAATGATTGGAAAATGATGTTGTAATGAATATGTGATGATGAGAAATGCATTGATGATTGTATTGTATGATTTTGTGAACTTTTGCATTGATTTGGAGTATTTTGAAGTAATTTTGGATAATTTTGTGCCTTGTGGGTACAAATAATATTTAGTCATCCAAATCAATTCATATTATCACAAAATTGAATGTAATGATGGAAGTGATGATGAGAATGATGAAAATGGTCATTTTGTGAAAATTTGGACCGTTTTGGAACATTTTGTAACTTGTAATGTGATTTTTCGACTTTTGGTCATAAGCAAAAATTAAGAATCCAAAATGATTTTGGCTTTCACAAAACATGAAATTATGATAAAATTGATGTATGGATGCAATTTGGAATGATGTGGTGGAGGTAAGCTACCTTTTTGGATCAGTTTATTCTTTTTTCAATATTGACACCAAACATCGATGGGCGCTTATTGCTTGTGCAAATGCCCACTAGAGTTTGGCACTTTCCAAATGTAGGGAGGCATTTCAGTGCACCTGGGAGCACCCATGGGCATTTCAGTGCACCTAAAATAACTATAAAAGGCCTATAGAGGGGAAATCAAGCTCATTTGTGCATCCACAAATTTTGGAAGCTACATTTGAGGGAGTGGAGTGGAGTGAAGTGAGTGAGTGAGGGGGAAGCTATGGTGATGGATGGAGTGGATGCAGTAGGGAGTAGGTGTGCACTTTGCCAAGGTAAGTGCTTTTGAAACTCTTTTTGTTTTTGTGCAAATTCTTTTTTATTTTTTTAAATAATGCAATGTATTTGACATTAATGCTTTGTGTTGTGTTGCAACTAAAGATTTTGGAGGCTCGACATCGATTCTCACCTCTCATCCCTGGGGTGAGGAAGGTATTGTGGGATGATGAGTGGAAGTGGTTGGAGGATGTTGGGCTGGCTAGGGCAGCTAAGATAGATGTGGTGAGGGCGGATGAGGGGTATCTCTCTACCTTGGTAGAGATATGGGATCTAGATAGGGGGATGTTTTAGCTCCCTACTGGAGAGGTGACTGTGACACTTGAGGATGTATACCACATCCTCAAGTTACCAGTGGAGGGCTTGCATGTCGAGGTTGGACATGATAAGAAGCATGAGTTGAGCTACATGTTCGAATATGGGTGGGAGGATGTGGAGGTGATGGGTGGAGGGATAACATACTTGTCCATGTATGTGGACAAGAAGTTGGATGCCCTACCCACATTGGTGATGTTCATGTTGGCCAACATAGTGGCCTTAAATAGTACTAGTTGTCGGTTCCCATGGAACCTTATTGGGTTGGTGTGCGATATGATCACTACACCTTAGGTGTATGCATGGGCTCCTACCTTATTGGTATAGTTGTATTGGGAGCTATATGAGGTGAGGAGGTAGAGGTGCCAGGGACTAGGTTGTAGTTTGCTACTACAATGTTGGGGTTGGGAGCACTTTAGTGTGGCTTGACCTATGGGTTTACCAGCTAGGGGATGGGATAGGGAGTAGCCCTATGTGATGAGGTGGCCAATGGTAGAGGAGGTGCAATTGAGTCATCCTATTTAGATGAGTCAGTGGTATAGGGATTTATGGGTTGGATTGATAGTGGCTCAGGTGGTATGGAGGCCATGGCGAGGTGCCATGTGGATAGGTGATGGGGAGCATCTATGGTGGGTGCGGTAGGCTAGATGGGTGGTTGGGAGGCACATGAAGGAGGTGGAGCTGATCTAGTTCTCATGGGTGCTATGGTAGTTTGGATTGAGGTAGGGAGTTCTTGAGGCACCCATGCTCTATAGGCATCATCGGGATGAGATGGGTCTCCCTTGTGCTGAGGCATGGAGGTCTACTTATGAGGATGATGAGGAGATGGATCTCCTCTATGTGGATGATGTGAGGACTACTAAGGAGTATGATGCATGGTTCATGACTCAGCCACCATGGGTACCAAGTCTAATAGTAGATGGGGGGAATGGGGATGGGGATGAGGTCGAGGATGTTGATGAGGCTCCTAAGCATTGGAGGCACCTTCGAGCTAGTAGTCGAAGGAGGTAGACTAGGAGGATAATAGAGCAGGCTCTAGAGTTTGGAGGAGATGGAGGGAGCACAGAGGATAGGGATGAGGTTTTGGATGGGCCTCTTGGTTAGAGTGAGGAGGATTGGGTGAGATTGGAGTAGCTAGTGGTAGAGTGGGATGCTATGGTAGCAGCTCAAGATGTAGAGATAGCTAGGCTATAGGATGGGGAGAGGGCTTGGGATGTTGAGATAGAGCTCAAGATGCAAAGGTAGCTTGATAGAGCTAGGGGTACAATCGACTATAGGTGGAGGTGAGGATAGGATCATGAGGCTCCAAGTAGAGCTGCTAGAGAAGAGTCATCGATAGAGACATGATGTACACCACCTTCAGGCTTAGGATGGATATATCTGATTGTTGGAGGATCGATTGATGGAGCATGATATTGGGCTTCCAGATCCACCCTCCTCATCCATATCTGGGTCTTTTAGGCCTAGTGAGTCTAGGCATAGCTCTAGGTCTAGGGCTCCTTCAAGGTCATAAGGGTCCTCTTATAGGCATTAGCTAGTGCTTAGATGCACTTTTTGTATATGAGCCTTGGTGCTCCATTGTATATAGCCTTTGGGAATTCATTGTATATGTGATATATATATATATATACATGGATTTTACTTTTGTGTTATGCTTTTGTGTGAATGTTTTTGTGTGGATGCATGTGTATATGGATGATTAATGCAAGTGATAATGTGTATGGATGTAAATGTTCTAATGATCATTCATAGTTTAGATTTTTCTTGGCCATGTTTTAGCATTGTTGTTTAATCAGGGGCACCAAACTGGTGGTATGTGAGGTGGAAGACTCATGAAATGACATGGATATTGATATGGAAGAAGATATGGATGTTGATATGGAAAACTAATTATTTTGTAGAGACTCAGACATACTAGTGGTATCAAACAAACTCACTAAATACTACCTAATTTCTCTAAGACCAAATGTGTGTGCAGTGAATTCATTTACCGAATCATGAGCATGGTAATGACTCGAGGTAATCAAGAACCAATGTGTGTGCAAGTGAGTTCATTAACTCATCTTGAGTAAATTGGGTGAAACCTATTATGGATGAGACCAAGAAGCTAGCTTGTCCTTATGTGTGGTTAGAGGTCTCTTTAAAAGAGACGTGTCACCATGCATGAGTGTACTCCACTACCAGTCAAGCGTCTATAGCTCCGATGGAGACTAGCTCCATAGTCCAAGAATTTGATCTTTAGGCTTTGGGGATGACTACCTAACCGTCTGATTGGAAATGTAGTACTATCCTTACAGCTTGAGGATCTATGGTGTGTGATGAAATATTTAGAGCTTTGGGGAATCATATTCTCAACCTAAGTGTGATGAGAATTGTACCCTATCCTTACTACTCTATCTTTTATTTGGAAGCAATTGTGATAGTGGTGAAAACCACTATTTTTGTGGACTATGTTGCATGATGGGACAAGCAAGGAATACCCTTTTCACTTTGAGGTTCAAACCAAGTATGGTGTTATCTCTCTTTGACACAAGATGTTTTTTAAGATGTGAAATTGTGTTTGGTTCAAGAATATTTTGGAGTCAATTCCTAGAACTCAATATTTTCTTAGTGAAAATTGTGTCTTGGTCCTAAAGAAAACTCGACATGTATTTGGAGGTTTCTTAAAACACTAGGAGTGGTTGAGTGATTGAAAACACCTAGGGATTATGGAAATGTGGCTTTGCTAATGATAATTTGGCTTTATGGAATGATGCAATGAAATGGATGATGTTTGAAGGTGCCCCTGATTAAGGCAACATGACTTTATTGGACCAATTAATATCTTAACTGAATAAATGATCCCTAATATGAAATGTGAAATGTGTGAAAATGATGGTGTGAATGTAATGTGAAATGCAATTTTGTAAAATGAAATGTGTGAAATGAAATGTGTGCAATGCAATGTGTGAAATGTAATGTTTTTTTGTGTAATAGCCATGTATATATACATATATAAATCACATTATGCATAGAATGCTCTCAAGTGTATAACATTAAGTGGTTCGGGTTCTTCAACTCCCTCTAGACTGGCAAGTCTATAAGTTCCTTTACCCACTTTTTGAGTAACAATGTATGGACCTAACCAATTAGCCATGAATTTATCATGAAGGTGTGGTAATGCATTGGTATTTTGTTGATTCTCTTTAAGAACAAGATCTCCTACTTGGAATTCATGTAGATGAACTTTGGTATTGTAAGCATGCTTTAGGTGGTCTTGATATACTCGTAAATGCTCTAAAGCATTGACTCACCTTTCATCAAGAAGTGTGAGTTGGTCAAGATGTGCTTGTCTAGCAGTATCATCATCTATGAATTCTTGCAATGAAATTCGCAATGAGGGGATCTCAAGCTCAAGAGGCATGATTGCTTCGGCTCCATAGACCAATGAAAATGGTGTTGCCCTAGTAGGCGTGTGGATGCTTGTTCGATAAGCCCATAATGCCAAGGGAATTTTTGTATGCCAATCTCTATGATTTTCTTTAACAAGTTTCTTGAGAATAGCAATTAAGGTCTTATTGGTAGCCTCAACTTGTCCATTTTCTTATGGGTAATAAGGAGTCAAGAAACTATGTTGGATATTATATTTCTCACAAAGTGCTCGAACATCCTTGTTCTTGAAAGACTTACCATTATCAGAGATGATTTTTGAGGGAATACCAAAATGACAAATGATATGATGAAGTATAAACTCCACAATTCTAGGTCCTATCGTACTAGTTAGAGGAATTACCTCGACCCACTTTGTGAAGTATTCTGTGGTTGTGATGATGAATGTATGTTGTCTCGAGGAAGAAGGTGATATTTTACCAATTAAATCTAGACCCCATTGTGAAAAGGGCCAAAGGCTTTGAATAGGTTGTAATGCTTGTGATGGCACATGAGTTAAATTAGCATGTTCTTGATATTGCTTACAATGTTTGACATATGTGCAACAATCTCATTCCATTGTGGGCCAATAATAACCCATGCATAGAATATGCTTTGCAATGGCCATTCCACTAAAATGACCACCACAAGTACCATCATGAGCTTCAACTATGGCTCTTTGTGCCTCAGTAGACTCGAGACAATGAAGGAGGATTCCATCATAACCACGTCTATACAACATGTCCCCCAAGAGAGTAAAATGAGCTACCTTTTTCTTGAAAGTGCATTTAGCAGTCCATGACATATCTGATGGGAGTGTTCCAAACTTGAGAAAGGCTATTATTTGGTTTGACCAAGGCTCACATGATTCCAAATGGATAAAGCAAACATCCTTTTCATCCTTAGATTCAACATGAATAATTGCAGATTTAGAGATCATTGTAATTATGAGGGGTTGTACCTCTCCTAAGGTATCCTTTGGAATCAATGATCCAAGAGAGGCCATCACATCTACAAATCTATTAGTTAAATGTGGAAAACTATCAATTTCATACCAATCAAACTTAGAGAGCAATTTCATTGCTACTTCATGGTAAAGCTTAATGGTAGGCTCTTTGCATTGGTATTCTCTGGTTACCTATTTGACAACAAGTTGAGAATCACCAAATATCCTGATATGCTTAATGCCCATAGCTATAGCTGCTTGAAGACCTAAGATTAAGGCTTCATACTCTGCATTATTGTTTGTGCATTGGAAGTCTAGTTTGAATGATAAGGGGATAGGCACCCCCTGGGGTGTATGAAACATGACTCCAACACCTTGACCTTTTTTGCACTTAGAACCATCAAAGAATAGTGTGATATCGATGTCTTCCTCTAGAATGACATCTTCTTCTTGTTCAGTGATAGTGAATACCGAATCATCTGGGAGCTCAATAATCAAAGGATGATCACTAGGTAGTGGAGCTTCCACAAGTTGATCAGCTATAACCTGACCTTTAATGGATTTTTGGCTAATAAACTCAAGATCAAATTCAGTGAGAAGCATTATCCATTTAGCGGTGTGAGTGTTATTGTAAGTGTGAGACATCATATAACGTAGAGGATTTTCTCTAGCTATGACATATGTGGTGTGACTAAGCATGTAATGTCTGAGTTTCTTAGTGGTAAAGACCACTACTAAGCACAATTTTTCCACGTAAGCATATCTGGTTTCATAGCTTACCAATGTTCGACTAATGTAATAGACAACTTGCTCTTGATTGTTTTCATTCTTTTGTGCAAGCATTGTCCCTAATGCAAAGTCCATTGCTGAAACATACAGATGAAAGGGGACCCTCAAGACGAGGAGGAGCTAAGACTAGTGGAGAAGCTAGGTATTGCTTAATGTCATCAAAGGCTTTTTGACATTCATCTATCCATGAAAATGGCACCCCCTTTTGTAGTAGGTGATTGAATGGCCTGCATTTGTCAGAAAGTTGCACAATGAAATGATGGATTGATTGAATCTTTCCTTGTAAACTACGCAATTCCTTCAAATTTGTTGGGGGAGGCATCTCCATGATGGCCTTGACTTTGTTTGGGTCCACCTCAATGCCTCTTTTGGAGATAATGAACCCTAGTAGTTTGTGAGAGGTAACACCAAAGACACATTTCTTGGGGTTCAACCTTACATTATGCTCTAGAAGTCGATCAAAGACTTTTTCCAATACACCAATGTGCTCTTGTCGAGTTTTAGATTTTGCCAAGAGATCATCCACATAATATTCGATGATCTTATGCATGTAATCATGGAAGATGTATGTCATGGCATGTTGATAAGTGGCACCTACATTTTTGAGGCCAAAGGGCATCACCTTGTAACAAAAAGTCCCCCAAGGTGTAGTGAATGTTGTTTTGTGTTGGTCATCAGGATTTATTCAAATTTGGTTGTATCCTAAAAAACCATCCATGAGAGAAAGCATTTCATGGCCAACGCAAGTGTCGACAAGAGTATCAATGTTTGGAAGAGGAAAATCATCCTTAGGACACGCTTTGTTAAGATCTCAAAAATCAGTGCAAATGCGTATCACCCCGTTAGGCTTACGAACGGGTACCATGTTTGAGAGCCACTCAGGATAATCGATAGGAACTATGAAGTTCACATCTAAAAGCTTTTGAAGCTCTTATTTGACCAAGAGGGCAATAGTAGGATGCATCCTTCTAAGTTTTTGTTTGATCGGCTTAGCATCAGAGTGTAAGGTGAGATTGTGGACAACCAAGTTAGAGTCAAGACCAGGCATGTCTTTGTAGGACCATGCAAAAATTCCCTTCTTCCTCTTGAGGAGAGCAATTAATTGCTCTTGTTCATCTTTGGATAAAATTTTGCCAAGTTTGACAATTTGGGGATTGTCTGCGTCTGAACTAAGGTTCACATCGATAGTATCTTCAATAGACATGTGAGAACCTTCCTCAAGTTGATGGGGAGTTGGGATTAGATGAATGTCATCTATGATGTCATCAAACTCTTCTGACTCATCCTCATCTATGTCTGCCTAGAAAACCTCAAGATCTGAAGGTGAAGGTGAAGGTGAAGGTGGGGGTGACGGAGGAATGTAGTTGGTTGAAGCCCTTAACAATTCCTCGGACAGGACAAACTCAAAAAAGGATGGAGGTGAGGAAATCCAATCCATATCAATAAGGCTCATGTCAATATGAATTGGCTTTGCCAAATCATATGGATTATGGAGTGGGGTGAATAAGTCAACAGGATTCATGTTGACTTAAAGAAGAAAATGGATGGTTGGTGAAGGTGAATGGATAGGATCCTATTTGCTAGAACCAATGCTAGAACTTTGTTAAACCTAATTAAGGTAGAAGAAGGAAAGAATATTGAGCAAGATATGACAGATCTATTGAGAGCCAGGGAAACAGAATGTGAAATATTGGAAGCATAAATTGTTCTCCTAAGGAATAAACTAGAAGGGACCAAGATACTACAAGATAGAGAATATGAGAAACAAAATGGGGAATCAAGCTTCCAAAAGGCAGAAACTTCAAACAAAGAAAAGCAAGCAAAGGACATCAGAAAGGAAGAAAGCAAAGAAGAACCCTAGATAAGGGTTAATCACAAAAAGAAGATGACTTCTTCACAACATCCAAGACCTCCAAACAGGTTACATAATTTTTTCCATGGTCATTGTTTTTCTTGCAATAAATATGGTCATAGAGCTACACACTGTACTCATCATGCAAGATACAATAGAAATTTCAATTCCTTTGCACCTCTCATGGATGATGATGTTATATGTTACAAATGCAATAATTTTGGGCACAAGGCTAGATGGTGTAAAATGATATTTCCTGAGTCTAGAAAAAAAATTCCAACAACTAGGAAGGATGAAAGAAAGAATGTTAGGGCTAGATCTATGTTAGTACAAATAACCCTACATGCTCAAGATAAATAAGAACAATGGTATCTTGATAGTGGTTGCTCTAGTCACATGACAAGAGACAAAGATAAGTTCATTGTACTAAAGGAAACAAATAGAGGATCAATAAGTTTTGGTGATAATGGATCAGCAAGGATTGTTGGGAGAGGAACTCTAAGTCTAGACAATGGAAAAATAAAAACAGAGAATGTTTTGTATGTCAAAGGGTTAAAACACAATCTTCTGAGTATAAGTCAACTTTGTGATCAAGGATACATGGTCACCTTCCATCCAGATAGATGTGAGATAAGAAAAATAGAAACTGGAAGAATCATTGCAAATGCAAGAAGGACCCCAAACAACTTATATATGCTCAATGAAATCAAAGGGGAAAAGTGCTTTCTATCACAAGAAGATGAGAGTTGGTTGTGGCATAGAATATTGGGTCATTTGAATTTTGACAACATAGTAAGCATAAGCAATAAACAGACAGTTAGAGATTTACCCAAAATAAGAAGACCTCAAAACACAATTTGTGCACCCTGTCAACATGGAAAGCAAACTAGGACAACTTATAAACCAAAAGGCTATATGTCATCTGAGCCTTTGAGTCTAATACATACTGATTTGTGTGGTCCTACCAGAACACAAAGTATTCAGGGTGAGAGTTACTTCATGTTGTTTTTAGATGATTATTCCAGAATGGTTTGGGTAACCTTCCTAAAAGAGAAGTCAGAGGCCTTTGAAAATTTTAAAGCATTCAAGAAGTTGGTTGAAAATGAAACAGGCAAAAGGATTAAGTGTCTACAATCCGATAGAGGAGGAGAATTTACTTCAAATGATTTTGTAGAATTTTGTGAACAACATGGAATCAAGAGAGAGTACTCAACAACAAGAACTCCCCAACAAAATGGAGTAGTTGAAAGGAAGAACAATACTGTTGAAAACATGGCTAGAGCTATGTTAAATGAATCTAAGTTATCATATGGTTTTTGGAAAGAAGTAGTATCTACAGCTGTATACATAATTACTAGGGCTCAATTAAGGGTAAATCATCACAAGACTCCTTATGAGCTTTGGAAAGGAAGACCTGCTACTGTAAAACATTTTAGAATTTTTGGAAGCAAATGTTACATAAGACGAGAAGATCAGAATTTGGGCAAATTTGATCCAAGATGTGATGAGGGAATTTTTCTTGGTTATTCTACAAAGAGCAAGGCTTACAGATGTTACAACAAAAGAACACACACTATGGTGGAAAGTATGAATGTAACAATTGATGAGAAGATAGATTCCAGAGAACCAGTTCAACAAACTGTATACCAAGAAGATGGATGTTGTCAAGAATAATTTTGTGAGGAATCAGATAATGATGAAGAAGAAACACAAAGGCTTCTTCCTAAGACTCCTTCTAGGTATGTACAAAAACATCACCCAAAATATCATATCATCGAGAATCCAGATGAAATACAAACAAGGAGAAGAATAATAAAACCATCTCAACAAGCAAATTTTTCTTTGCTATCTAAGATTGAGCCAAAATATTTCACTCAGGCTAGTGAAGATGAATTTTGGGTTAAAGCAATGAATGAGGAATTGGATCAGATAGAGAAGAGCAAAACTTGGGAACTTGTTCCACGACCAAAGGACAAAAATGTGATTGGCACAAAATGGGTATTCAGAAATAAGTTGAATGAAGATGGACAAGTGGTCAGAAATAAAGCAAGGTTAGTATGCAAAGGTTATGCACAAGTAGAAGGAATTGATTTTGATGAAACCTTTGCTCTAGTTGCATGACTTGAAGCTATAAGGATGTTTTTAGCTTTTGCAAGTTTCAAGAACTTCAAGGTATATCAAATGGATGTCAAGTCAACATTTCTAAATGGGGTTCTAGAAGAAGAGGTCTACATTGAACAACTAGAGGGATTCATACTAGCAGATACACTAGATCAGGTATGCAGATTGAAAAAGGTATTGTATGGTTTAAAGAAGGCTCCCAGAGCATGGTACTCAAGATTGGATAAGTATCTACAGGAACAAGGATTCAGGAAAGGAATAGCAGATAGTAATTTGTATATCAAAAATGAAGGAAATGATCTTCTAATAGTGGTTGTTTATGTTGATGACATAATTTTTGGGGGAAACAATGACAAGATGTGCAAAGAATTTGCTAAGAATATGCAAAGTGAATTTGAGATGTCTATGCTTGGTGAATTATCCTTCTTTCTTGGTCTTCATATTTCACAATCAAGAAAGGGAGTGTTTCTTTCTCAAGCCAAGTACATCAAGGAGATGTTGAAGAAATTCAAGTTAGAAGATTACAAACAAGTAAGTACTCCTATGGTCATAGGGTGCAAGTTGAGTAAGGATGATGAATCTCCAGAGGTAGATCAGAGATTATACAGATCCATGATTGGTAGCTTATTATATGTCATAGCTACAAGACCAGACATAGTACAGTTAGTGGGATTAGTGGCAAGGTTTCAAGCAGCACCTAAGGAAACACATGTGGCAGCAGTAAAAATAATTTTCAGGTATCTAAAAGGGACTATGGATTTTGGGCTTTGGTATCCCAAAAGTGACAGTTTCACACTAACAGCATATACAGATGCATATTGGGCCGACAACATTGATGATAGAAAAAGCACAAGTGGAGGAGCTTTCTTTCTTGGAGAAAGTCTAGTCTCTTGGTTAAGTAAGAAGTAGGTTTCAGTATCACTATCTACAATAGAGGCAAAATATATTGCAATAGTAGCCAGTTGTACATAGGTGTTATGGATGAAGAGAACTTTAGAAGACTTCAAGATAAAGCATGATCAACCCATTCCTATACTATGTGATAATACTAGTGCCATAAGTATCTCAAAAAATCTGGTAATGCACTCTAGGACAAAGCACATTTCGATTAAGTATCATTTTATGAGAGAATAGGTGTCAGATAAATAGGTCAGATTGGAGTATGTCACTACAAAGGAACAGATAGCAAATATTTTCACTAAGCCACTCTCAAAGGAAAATTTTGAGTATCTTCAAGGAAAATTGGGAGTGAGACTCCCACCCCAAAATTAACCACCTCATGTGGAGGTGGGGGAGGGGCTAAGCTAAGAGGCTCATTCTTAGCCCCGAGCCCCAAAGGTGACCCTTTGCCATTGATGTCAAAGGGGGAGAGATTTGTGTATTGGGGAGAGACTTGATATGGGGAGATTTGATATTTGAGAGAGCATTGAGCTAGGGGGAGCAATGTCCCAGGGGGAGCAGAAGAAAAAGAAAGGTCAAAGTTATAGTAAAAGGATATGGGTTGCCATCAATGACAAAGGGGGAGATTGTTGGACATTTTGAGTCCCTAAGTCAAAGTTGTCATTGATGTCACCATTGATGCCACCAGATGGAGTCATCATTAATACCAAGATTTTAGCAGAAAATAAAGGCAACAAAGACGGTCATTTGATATTCAACAAGAAGGCAAAAGTTCGAGTAAAACAGTGCAAAAGACAAAAGTTGAAAAGGAGTGATAATATTTATTTTATAAATTATTTAAATTCAGGATGAATTTAAATTTTATAAATAAATATTATAATGGTTAGAAGTGCCATAGTGAAAACCCAAATAAAATAATTGTAATTTTTATTACAATATTTTATATTGCAAAAGTGGGTTTATAAAGTCTAAAAATATCTAAACCCAAAGGTTGGGTTTAAAGGTCTAAGACCAAAGATTATTTTAATAAATCCAAAGGTTGGATTTAGAGTTTTAAACAAGGCAAAGTTTATTTCCAAAGGGAAGCATCGACGTCAATCAAGACAAAGGGAAGCATCGACGTCATGGAAGACAAAGGAAGCGCCGACGTTGATTAAACATAATGAGAATGCATATTAATACCATGCCAAAGTTATCTTTGAAATCACCCTTGCTCAATTTGAATAAATGCATCATATCGAATTTAATGCAAAGCTCATGAGATAGGTTGTAGAAATCATGTGGTTGATTTGATGGCGGAAAGTGAAACAAACAAAAGGTATTACAGTGATTTGTTGGATTCCAACAAGGCACTTTCGCCTAGTTTCAAGTGGGCGAAGCTTACATTTTTTGTGTGCATGGTGGTTAGTGTTCGAACCTCGATGGAAGCCTTTGGTGGATGTGTTGAAGGCACCAAAGAATTAGGTGCATACATTTTGCAAGGTGAGGAAATGGTGTTGAAGCACGTGGTGCTTCTTCCTTCCCAACGAGCTTGTAGCTTGTGTGGTGGTTTGCATCATGGGCAAAGACTTGTGTGGGCTGCGTTGAGAGTTCGAAACTCTCCAAAGGCAAAGGTACATTTTGTGTTTTATTTTATTAATGCCTAAGTTGGAGGTATAAGGTATTTGGTGGTTAAAGTCTTTGCATTGTAATAAAGGTTGGTAGTTGAGAAATATTGTTAGGAGGTATAAGGAGAATTCTGTTTTTATTTTCAAGTCTTAAATTTTGCTATTGTGGAATATTGAAAGGTTAAGACTTTGTGGGTGTATGTTAATTTGAATAAAGGGTTTTTGATTATTGTGAGGATATTGCTTATTGTTTAAGTTGGAGTGATAAGGTGTAATTGTGATATTATTTTTGTGATATAAAAATTATCCTCTAACCCTTATTGAGTTTGTCAAAGAAGTAATTGTGAGTGTGGCATATTTGTAAGGACAACTACTCTTCAAGAAAAGGTATGGGCAAAATTCTTCTTTGTTGAGTTAGGTGGTTGGCTTGATTGAAAATTAAGTTTGGAGTGAAAAGGATTTGATTAGGGTTTCCTTTTCAAAAGTGGTTGAGTTAATGCTTCAAGGTTTTTTGAATTGGAATATTGTGATTAAACCTTGTTTTATTAGCATTGTTGTTGAAGCCATTGGTTAATGCAAAGAACTTGAACTTGAGTTAGAAAAGAACATGAGTATCATTGTTATGTGAGATTTGTTTTTGAGCATTGTTGGAAATATTTTGAGTTGGGTGATACATGCTTGGACTAGGGTTTGTGAGAAAGGGTTGTTCCTTGAGGTGATTGGTTGAGTAGAGTTGATTGAGCCTAGTCAAGTGATTGTGTGAAGTGGTTGTTCAAGTTCCATGAAACAAACTATTCTATATTCTGATTTGAGTTGAGATTGAGTTTTGAGAATAGAACATATTGAGTCTCTAACAATTCTCTTTATGATTCTATGAGATTGGACAAGTTCTGTGTGAGCTTGTTGAGCAGATTTGAGCAAGTTTTGAGTGAGCTTGTTGAGCAGATTTGAGCAGGTTCTGAGTGGACTTGTTGAGCATATTTGAGCAGGTTCTGAGTGGACTTGTTGAGCATATTTGAGCAGGTTCTGAGTGGACCTATTGAGCATATTTGAGTAGGTTCTAAGTGGACCTATTGAGCATATTTGAGAAGGTTCTGAGTGAACCTATTGATCAGAGCTTTGGAGGTGATAGAGTATAGAGGACAGAGTCTCCAGTGGATAGAGATCCATCAGCCAGGACAATTGAGGATAGGTCTTCTGAGTGAGGACAAGAGTCTTCAAGTGGAGAGAGATCCACAGTTAGTGTAGTGGAGGCGAGTCTTCTAGAAGATCACCAGCCAGAGCAGAGGAGAAAGAGTTCTCCTGTGGATAGATATCCACAAACCAGATTTAGGGGATCAACATCTCCTTTGGACAGAGGTCCATAAACATTGTAATTGGGAAGGATTCCCAAAATATTATTTGAGAAATATTTAGAAGAAATATTTTTCGTGGAGGTAGCCCACATTGGGTGAACCACATTAAAATGATGTCTCTCATGTGTGTGATGCTTTGTGTGATGTTTATTGGTTTATTAATGTTGATGCTACTATTTGGATTAAAAGGGAAAAATTTTATTGTATACTGTTCACCCCCCTCTTAGTATAAGCACATGTTCTTCAAAATCGGTAAAAAAATAGAGAAAAATCAACAAATGTTTATTGAAAATACCAAATAAAATGCAATTTTTATTGAAAAAAATATTTTTCATGCATATCACAATTTTTTGGAAAAAAATCGACAAAACCAACTAGGTTGTGAATCGAGAAAAGTGGTTCAAATCAGGATTTTTTGCAATTTTTATCAACTATGGTCATCACAATGTAGAAGCCAATGTATTATGTATTAGTGGGATGATGATGATTGAGGATGGCCAGGATAGACCACAAGTAGAATAAATATAGACTAACTTTCAAGAATGGACATCACAAATTTAAAATAAACTTACAAGACCAATTGATCGACAAAGAAATCATATCATTGGACAAATTAAAAATTGTTATCTATTATAAACAAAGGAGAAAGTGCCTAATATGAACTAAATGAAGACAAATTCTTATATTTGGAGGAATGTACAAAAGATGAAGGGCACTTTGACAATGGTCTCTATCATTGGTAGATGGGTGACTATGAGTTGTTCCAACCAGAATACTTGTGTTTAGAAGTGGAGGAAAGTGATGTAGTGGATATAAAGAAGAAGGTTATGATGTAGGATGCTTTGGATTTAGGTAAGACTAGTGTGGCAAAAACAAGTTGAACACAAGCAAAAGAGGAGAGGAATATGTTATTTTCCTTAACTTTTTAGAGTACAACATTGGTGATGCATGATTGGATGAAAATCAATGCATGAGTTTGATGAGACATAGTTGATTAAGGAACCAAATACCATCAAGTATAAAGAATTAAGGATGATGTAAGTAGACCTTAGAGAAGGGGAGGAAGAAAATAATCTATGCTAGTGATGATTGGGTTCTGATCTCAAAGTGACTACATTCAATATTTTTATGGAGGATGTTTTCACATGGACCTAGAGGGATATTTAAGGAATGTCACTTTAGCTATGTGTCCTTCAAAATCCTTTGATTTCAAGGGTACAACTAGTTATATAGAGATTGTACCACATGAATCCCAAGTATGTGGTATTGGTAAATGATAAATTGAAAAGATGTTGGACACAACCATTATTTTCAAAGTGATTATGGATGAATGGACACCTCCAATTAATATAATCTTTAAGAAGGAATTATGTAGATTTATATTTGAGTGGAGTTTTTAAGTTTGAATATTGTCATTATTAAGGACCTCTTTATGATTCCTTTTATTGATTTGATTTTGAAGGTAGTGGCAAGCCTTGAGATTTATTCATTTTTGTACAAATTCTCTAGCTATAATCAAATTAGTATAGAAAAAGATGGTAAGTTGAAGACCATATTTGTCATTGAAAACGCAATATATGCATAGAATATGATATTGTTTGGGTTGTGTAATGCTCTCTCCATGTTTCAATAGATCATATTGTACACCTTTGAACAAATATTCACTAAAAATTCAATGTTTTCTTAGATATAGATGAAAGGAGGAGTATTTGGAAGTCTTGAAGGAGTGTATGTAAGTGTGCATGAATACTTACCTATTTCTCAATCTGAAGAAATATAAATTGTTGGTACCCTATGATAAGTTGTTAGGGCATATTGTATGTTAGAGTGGATAAAACGCAAATCCTAATTAGGTTCATGTCATCGTCAATATGGAAGAACCATATTATATTAATTTGTTAATATCTTTCTTAAGTCACATGAGGTACTATTAATGTTTCATCAAATAAATTGCACAATTATACCATGTATTGGATGTGATAATATGGAAGTGTTCCCTTCAAATGGATGAAGAAGCACCAATAATTTTTTAAATAGCTTAAGGATAAACTGATACATGAACTCATTCTCATTTTTCTATATTTGGAAAAATAATTTCATGTCTACATCATCCTAACATTGATATAATAACCCTTGTGGAATGTGGGGGACACACATGATAATATTTTGTAATAGTTGTGGATCTAGAAACACCTAAACAAGTGGCACCATTATATGTAATTGTTATCAAGAATTTAATTGTTTTGTAGGTAGGAGATTTTATATCGGGTGGCATTTTGCATGTAAGTCAACCTTGAGAGTTAGGTGGTAGATGAAGTCTTTAAAGCTGCGAGGGGAAGGAATGAATGTATATTTTTGCATAATTGAATGAAATTATTGAAGGAGGTTTCCCCCTCGAAGTGGCTTATGATTTTGTGTTACTTTGTGATATTGTTTCATTTATGCACTTATATTCCGTATTGCAATAGTTTGTGTTTCAAGTATTTATGTTTATTTGCAATGTTTGTGTGAATGTGTTGTTTTTAATGAGAAGGTTCCTAACAAATGGTATCAGAGCACTTTCCAAGGATGTGTTCTACTACAACTCTGATAGTTCTTCTAGTTTGATTATTTTTTTTACTTTAGATAAAACCCCTTGCAGGGCCGCCTTGGTCTGAGAAACCACAACCAGGGTGTTCTACATCATCAAAATCACCCGAGAATCGTGCCCAACCCTAATCGCACCAAAATTTTTAACTGGATTTTGGGTACCCAATGTGCATTTGGTAGGGTGGATATTTGAACCAGGGACCTCCCTTGGAGGATTGCCCTACCCTCTCCAACTCACCTACAAAATGTGGGTAGTTTCTTCCATTTTGATTGTTAGGTATAAAATTTTGTGTTTTGTTTTTTGCTAGTTTCTTTAAAATAAATATATATATATATATAGATAGCCTTGTTTTTTTACATTGGTTTATTAGGTTAGAAACCCTATGTCGAGGGTTTAAAAATATCACAGAGAAGCTATAATTATTTTCTAAGCTAGATTGCCCATAAAGTGTGAAGTGAGGAGTGATTAGGCTCCAATACATAAGCCTTAGACAACACTCATCTATGAAATTGAGCTCCCATGTATCTTTGGGTATATTAGGATATCCCCTAGGATTATGAGAAATATTTAGCCCTGAGGAATAATTTTAGTCGTATATTCTCCATAGTACACCCGAACACAACATCCAAGAATATCACCCTCCCTTACTGATAGAGAGGTAGGTGGTGTGCATAAGGATATGCATGGAATCCTCCTCGAGTAGTGGCCTAAAATATTGGTTCGAGCACTATCGTTCATCACTATGGTATAACAAAGGGTCTATGGGCAGTACATACACCATGACTTAGAATATCATGTTGTGTTGATTATCAAACATGCAACAAAAAATTCATGTTTTATGAATATTGAACCCGTTACTATAACCTTACCACAAAAATTGAGAATACGAAGAAGACATCCCTATTTCAGAATTCTTGCATGAAAAATAATCAATTTTTTTTACAAAAGAACATAACAGTTAGGATAGAAATCACTAGAGTCAAAAATAGGAATATGGTGGACAATGTTAGTAACAATCAAGATATTTAGTCAGTAATAGTCAGTATAGGGCATAGTTTGTCAGTGTCAGTAACAATTACCTATGATAGTCAAAATTTAAAATAGAAAGGGAATATCTATGACAGAGTCAAACCAAATAGGTGATAGCACAATGTCAAGATTGATCAGTAGTCAAAATAGTTAGTACAAAGTATCATAAGAGGTTGGTCGACCCAAAACCTAATTTTTGAAGAACACAAGCTTATACTGAGAGGGGGGGTGAACAATATAAGACCGCTTTTTACTTTTTCCTTCAAATCAACTTTCAATTCAATATTATGTAGTGTATAGAAAGCAGTATTAATAGCAGTAATCAAAGCAATGCACAAAACACCATCCACAAAAGAGACACAACAATTTATGTGGTTCACCCAATGCGAGCTACTCCATGGATAAAATATCTCACTAAATTTTATCAACTCAAAATCTAGGAAAACCTTTCCCAATTACAATTTTTATGGGCACCAACCCAAAGGAGACACCAATCCCCTAGCTCTGTTCTGGCTGGTGATCCTCTAGAAGACCTCTGTCTCCTTTGCCCTTAGAAAATGGAACTCTATCCATAAAAGACACCTGTCTTCCCTGCTCTGGCTGGAGACCTCTGTCCTCAACTCTATCACCTCAAATTTGGTCCTCGAATTTGCACTAAACACAATCCTTCGGTCTAGCACAAATTGTCCTCGATCTCTTTCTATGATCTACACCAAAACACAGTCCTTTGGTCTGGCATAAATGTCTTTGTTCTCTTTTTTTGGTCTGCACAAAAACACAGTCCTTCGCTCTTTTTGCGCAATCATAGCTGCACTTGATCAAACTTCGACCTTTACACCTCTGCCCAATTACAGCCGCATAGTCTTTGCGCACTCTACTTCCTTGCGATCTCTCTCACTTGGAATATTCGACAGAATGCAGTCTTCTCTCGGTGATCAAACTTATTCTCTTCGCACAGTCTGTGAATGCCTCTCTACGAACACACACTTCGATTGATATGACTCAACTCGCTCTCTGTGCATCACAAAATTTACTTGCGCAAGTTCGATACTTATTCCATTTTTCTTCAATATCGAAACAACCCTCCTTTTATAGTATAAATTTCAAGAACAAAAATTAAACTATAGTTGGCTGTTACCCTAAACTCCGTCGGCTACACAACCCTGAACTTCGTCAGCTCAAAGTTAACTCTGTCGGCTTCAATCACCTCTAGTTTTGTAGCTTTTCTTGCGAAACTACAACATGTCATGATATCACGACACCTTTGCAGCCGTACACTTTCTTTTGGCTTTTGTCGTGATATCGCGACACTTTCTGCTTTTGCTGACGTCATCTTCTCTTCTATCGTGAAATCGTGACCCTTCTGTCTTCATGGCCTTCTTCTCTGCTTTGGTCATGAAATCACGACACTTTTGCCTCTTCTGACGTCATCTTCAATTCTATCACGAAATCATGACCCTTCTATCTTCAAGGCCTTCCTATCTGCTTTTGTCATGAAATTGCGACACTTCCGCTGCCTTGACCTTCTTTCTGCCTTACACCCACAAAACTAGAACATGTCACGAAATCATGACGCTTTTGTCTTCATAGCCTTCCTCTCTGCTTTTTTCATGAAATCGTGACACTTCACCTATGGAAGACATGCTTTCAGTTTCTATCACAAAATCGTGACACTTCTGCTACCGTTTGCTATCTTTTCTCCCTGTCGCAAAATCGTGACACTTTTTGCATCCGTGTGCTATATTTTTTGCCTGTCACGAAATCATGACACTTTCTGCATCCATACGCTATCTTTTCTACCTATCACAAAATCATGACACTTTTTGCATCCGTACGCTATCTTTTCTACCTGTCGTGAAATCGCGACGCTTCTCATTTCAAACTCTTCTCTTTGCTGCATGTCACAAAATCGCGACAGTTCTCACTTCGAGCTTTTTAGCATGTCGTGAAATCATGATACTCCTCACTTTGTCTTTTGCAGCATGTCACAAAATCGTGACTGTTCTCACTTTGAACTCTGTAGCATGTCATAAAATCATGACACTTTTTGAGATACTTTATCTCTCTTCAAACTTGTCACAAAATCGCGATAGTTCACACTGCGGACTCTCCCTTCTGCATCATGTCACGAAATCGTGACACTTTTTTGTTTGTACAACCTTCCTTGCATTATGTCATGAAATCACGTCACTTTTCCTTCTTTGCCTTCCCGCACTTTTCGAGTTGCAAAAATGTGACATGTCACAAAATTTGTGACACTTTCCACCTTGCTTTCTTTCTCTGCCAACATGTCACGAAATCGCAACAGTTTTGCCAGCTTCTTCTCTCTCTTCTCGCATGTCGCAAAATCGTGACAGTTTTGCCAACACTTTCTCTCTCCTCTAACATGTCGCGAAATCGTGATAGTTTTGCCAGCTCTTTCTCTCTCCTCAAACATGTCACAAAATCATGACAATTTTTCTAGCACTTTCTCTCTCCTCTAACATGTCATGAAATCATGACAATTTTTCTAGCCTGCTGCATACTTTTTCTAACTTGTCTTTTTTCTTTGATCTTTTGCAAATGGGCTACTATGATCTTCTTGGAAACCCACTGTCCATGCTCTGAATAATCTGACATTAAATCAAATTCCTTCAAGAGCTTCTTGTCATCAATGACAACTTCTACACTTTATCAAAGGCAATGTACCTAAGGTACCCAAAATTGCCAACAATCTCCCCCTTTGTCATTGATGGCAAACCTTTACTGAAAACACATCTCAAGAGCCAAAACTAAAACCAACTGTGCTAACAACTAAGAATCTACCTTTGAAGTTTTGCTCCCCCTGACTTGAAGCTCTTCTCTTCACTTGATGCTCTCCCCCTTACTCATATCTCTCCCCCTTTGTCATCAATGGCAAAGGGCCACCTTTGGGGCTCGGGACTAAGAATGAGCCTCTTAGCTTAGTCCCTCCTCCACCTCCTGATGAGGTGGTTAAAATAGGGGTGGGAGTAAAACTCCCATTAGGCACTAATCATCATCAATGTCTAAAACTTCCTTACCGGGCCTTCTCTTGAATTCTTTGTCAATATTTCTGTTCTTGTCACTGTTCTTATTCTTGTTCTCATCCTTGTTCTTGTCCACGCCTTAATCCTTGGACCTGTTTATACCATTGTTCCTATTCCTGTAACTTGGAAGTTCAGCTCTACACTGTCTAGTTGTGTGGCCTGCTTTGTTGCACTTATAATAGGTAACAAAATTATTTCTTTTAGGCATACCTGCTTTTTGAATCCACCAATTTTGACCAAACCTGTTCCTGTTATTTGCCTTGCAATAAACTGCCTTGTGCCCGAACTGTTGACAAGAGTAGCAATACCCTCGAAAGAAACTAGCACTTTTGAATTTGTCATTTACTTTCTTCACTTGATCCATGCAATGTATAGCCATGTGACCAAACTTGTGACACACAAAACATTTGTCATGAAATTTTCTTTTATTCGACCTCTTGGGTCCCGAAAACTTCTTCTTCTCAATCTGAATTTCATTTTCTATTTATGCGCATCTATCACTCATGGACTCATGATCTGAAGTACTTTCTTCATCAGAACTCTCTTCCTTTTGAAATCTCTTGCTAGATTCCCCAACCTGTTCCTTGTGCGGCTCAACAAAACCAAGACCTATTTTATCTATTGGTTTTCTTTGACCTTTGATGAGAGACTTAACCCTTTTGGAGCTATCCCGAAACCCGTACTGCCTTATCCTTGTACTCTTTAGTTTCCACTTCCAAAGAAGCCATTTTCTGTTCCAACTCATTATACTCAAGAATCTTAGACTCTAACTCGTCCTTGAGTTCTTGTGTCTTAGCCATAGAGAAGTCAAGACTTTCTGTAAGATCATCTCTCTCCATACAACATTCATCTAACTTATCCTTGAGTCTGGAATTCTTCTTTCTTTCATTTTTCAAAGCACTAAGAGCATTAGTAAGTTCACTTTCAAGATCCTTTATTTGTTTGCTTTCTGAATCATCAGAGTCTTTTATAGATTTCTTATCACTAGAGGTGCTACCCTTTTCAAAAACCATGCATGCATCTTCCTTATAGTTTTCTGAAGCATCCTCATACATACTAGTAACCAATTCATTATTTGTGCAATCATCCTCAAGGTGACCAAAATTTCCACATCTAAAACATTTCATGATAATGAATCTATGTTTTGGTTCTTCCTCTTTTTCTGATATGAACATCTCATTTTCACTATCACTTGAAGAACTTTCACTATCACTACTAGAACACTTACTTGCTTTGTCTAGGTAGAAACTCTTCTTGTGCTTGTGAGAATACCTCTTTCCGTGATTGTTGTGCTCATCTTTGTTCTTCCTGTGATGCTTGTACTTTTCAGAATCCTTGCTCTTAGAAACCTCGTTTCTCTTCATCACTTTCATTCTTGGAAATAGTATAGTCGGTAGCATAATGACCAAACTTTCCACAATTGAAACATCTTATATTTTTCATGCTTTTGTACTTTCTAGAGAACTTGCCTTTCTGTCTGTAATATGCCTCTTCATCACTAGAAGACTCATCACTCTCTTGAAGCTGTTTACCCTTGGATTTCTTGGTAGCCTTGAAATCTGCCTCTTTCTTGACATCAACCTTCACTTGAGTTCTCAACTCAAATGCTGCAAGTATACTATGGAGCTCATCATTTTTCAACTTATCCAAATCTTTAGCTTCCTCAATAGCAAAAATATTTTCACTATATCTATTAGGAAGAGATCTTAAAATCTTATCACAAACATCATTTTCAGCAAGCTCAAGACCTAAGTCTTTCATGGAGTTAACAACCTCATCCATACGAAGCATGTAGTCACTAATATTTTCATCATCATTCATCTTGAGTTGTTCAAACATACCTTTGAAGTGTCTCAACTTGGCCTTTCATACATTTACATCACCTATGTGAACCACCTGTAGTTGTTTCCACATTTCACTAGTTGTCTTGTAGTGAATCACCTTGGTAATATCTACCTTCTGTAAACCCTTCAGGATTGCATTCATTGCTTTTGAATCGCTGTGATGTAGGAGCCTATCTTCTTTAGTATAAGGACCATTTTTAGGAATAGTGTACCCATCTTCAATAACTTCCCAAACCTCATTCCCAAGTGCCATTAGACGAACCTTCATCCTTGCACTCCAAAGGCCAAAATTTGATCCATCAAGAATAGGTGCTGCATTGCCACTTGAATAATCCATTGTGTTCTTTGCTAGCTTTTCCTTCAAGTTGTTAAACTTTTCGAAGGCACCTGCTCTGATACCAATTGAAGAACACAAGCTTATACTGAGAGGGGGGGTGAACAGTATAAGACTACTTTTTACTTTTTCTTTCAAATCAACTTTCAATTCAATATTATGCAGTGTATAGAAAACAGTAATCAAAGTAATGCATAAAACACCATCCACAAAAGAGACACAGCAATTTATGTGGTTCACCCAATGCGGGCTACTCCACGGATAAAATCTCTCACTAAATTTTATCAACTCAAAATCTGGAAAAACCTTTCCCAATTACAATGTTTATGGGCACCAACCCAAAGGAGACACCAATCCCCTAGCTATGTTCTGGCTGGTGATCCTCTAGAAGACCTCTGTCTCATATGCCCTTAGCAAATGGAACTCTATCCACAGAAGACACCTGTCTTCCTTGCTCTGGCTGGAGACCTATGTCCTCAACTCTATCACCTCAAAGCTGGTCCTCAAATTTGCACTAAACACAATCCTTTGGTCTAGCACAAATTGTCCTCGATCTCTTTCTTTGATCTACACCAAAACACAATCCTTCGATCTGGCACAAATGTCTTTGTTCTCTTTTTCTGGTCTGCACAAAAACACAGTCCTTCACTCTTTTTGCACAATCACAACTGCACTTGGTCAAACTTTGACCTTTGCACCTTTGCGCAATTATAGCCACAATCTTCATGCACTCTGCTTCCTTACGATCTCTCTCACTTGGAATATTCGATAGAATGCACTCTGCTCTCGACGATCGAACTTCTTCTCTTCACACAGTCTACGAACACCGCTCTACGAATGCACACTTCGATTGATATGACTCGACTCACTCTCTGCGCATCACAGACTTTACTTGCGCAAGTTCGATACTTATTCCATGTTTCTTCAATCTTGAAACATCCCTCCTTTTATAGTATAAATTTCAAGAACAAAACTTAAACTATAGTCAGCTGTTACCCTAAACTCTGTCGGTTGCACAACCTTGAACTTTGTCGGCTCAAAGTTAACTTTGTCGGCTTCAACATGTCATGATATCACAACACCTTTGTAGTCGTACACTTTCTTTTGGCTTTTGTCATGATATCGTGACACTTTTTGCTTTTGCTGATGTCATCTTCTCTTCTATCGTGAAATTGTGACCCTTCTGTCTTCATGGCCTTCTTCTCTGCTTTTGTCATGAAATCACGACACTTTTGCCTCTATTGATTTCATCTTCAATTCTATCGCAAAATCGTGACCCTTCTATCTTCAAGGCCTTCCTCTCTGCTTTTGTCACGAAATTGTGACACTTTTGCTGCCTTGAGCTTCTTTCTGCCTTACACTCGTGAAACTGGAACATGTCATGAAATCGTGACACTTTTGTCTTCATAGCCTTCCTCTCTGCTTTTGTCGTGAAATCATGACACTTCACCTATGGAAGACATGCTTTCAGTTTTTGTCACAAAATCATGACACTTCTGCTGTCGTCTGCTATCTTTTCTCCTTGTGAAATCATGACACTTTTTGCATCCGTGTGCTATATTTTCTGCCTGTCATGAAATCGTGACACTTTCTGCATCTGTATGCTATCTTTTTTGCCTATCGCAAAATCATGACACTTTATACATCTGTACGCTATCTTTTTTGCCTGTCACAAAATCACGATGCTTCTCATTTCAAACTCTTCTCTTTGCTGCATGTCGTGAAATCGTGACAGTTCTCACTTCGAGATTTTTAGCATGTCACGAAATCACGACAGTCCTCACTTTGTCTTTTGCAGCATGTCACGAAATCATGACTGTTCTCACTTCAAACTCTGTAGCATGTCGTGAAATCATGACACTTTTTGAGATACTTTATCTCTCTTTGAACTTGTCGTGAAATCGTGACAGTTCACACTATGGACTCTCCCTTTTGCATCATGTCATGAAATCGCGACACTTTTTCGTCCGTACAACCTTCCTTGCATTATGTCGTGAAATCGTGAAACTTTTCCTTCTTTGCCTTCCTGCACTTTTTGAGTCATGAAAATGCGACATGTCACGAAATCGTGACACTTTCCACCTTGCTTTCTTTCTTTGCCAACATGTTGCGAAATCGCGATAGTTTTTCCAGCTTCTTCTCTCTTCTCGCATGTCATGAAATCATGACAGTTTTGCTAGCACTTTCTCTCTCCTCTAACATGTCATGAAATCACGACAGTTTTGCCAACTCTTTCTCTCTCCTCAAACATGTCATGAAATCATGATAGTTTTTCCAGCACTTTCTCTCTCCTCTAACATGTCGCGAAATTGTGATAGTTTTTCTAGCCTGCTGCATCTTTTTCTAACTTATCTTTTTTCTTTGATATTTTGCAAATGGGCTACTATGATCTTCTTGGAAACCCACTGTCCATGCTCTGAATAATCTGACATTAAATCAAATTCCTTCAAGAGCTTCTTGTCATCAATGACAACTTCTACACTTGAGCAAAGGCAATGTACCCAAGGTACCCAAAATTGCCAACAATTTCTAAACTAAAACTCTAAGAGGAAAACTAAAAACACTAGCAACCTTGATAACAAGATAATATAAAAAAAAATTGGTGTGTTCAAAACTAGTGTTATGGTATATAACTCATTGCAACCATCTTTTCGATCTAATCATTTTTATATATAGCACCCAAACCACTTCTTGGGCTCCTTACTAAAAATTGTAACCCCTAAAATCAAATTTATATTTTTAGTAAGAACACACAATAGGTCATAACTCTGAGGACATGGCTTCAGGTACTCAACAACAAGAATTAGAGTCATATATTGCTAAATAAGTGGATAGTATGAGCAAACAAATATGGTCCTCATTCACCAACAACTTAGACAAGATAAGGACAACTCAAAGCCTTCTAGGAATCTATGACTGTGGTCATCAAGACACAAAAGGAAATGAAGGCAGAGTTGGATAGTTGTATCTCTATTGATTCATTGGATCTTCAAAATCAACAAGATATAGGTACGAGTCACCGTAAATGAAATGTATCAAATAACAATGGATTTAAATTACCAAAATTAAACTTCCAAAAAATTAATGGAAAGGATTCTCAGGGGTGGATCTGTAAGGCAAAATAATATTTTAGTCTTCATAATGTCCTATGCTACATGCTTTTGAAAATTGCCTCTTTCAATTTTGAATCATATGTACTACATTGGTTTTAGTGGCTTAGGAAGGCTGAACCTAACCTTGCTTGGAAAGAATTTGAGTAACGTTTACTCACTCACTTTGGTCCTAGTGAGTTTGAAGATTTTATAGGAACTCTTTCTAAACTTAGACAAACCTCAATAATTTGAGAGTATCAAACTCAATTTGAAAAACTTGCCATTCAAACAACTTGTCTAAATGTCAACTTATTTCAAAATTTTATGAGTGGTTTGAAGGATGAGATTAGGGCTAAGGTTAAAATGTTGAGACCCCAAACATTATACCAAGCAATACAATTGGCTTGTTTGGTAGAAGATAAATTCAAGGCTTTAGGATGCACCTCTAAATTTCCTCAATATCGATCATATTTTTAGTCCAAGCCTATGACAAGTCCTACCACTAAATCTCCAACTATAAAAAAATTGACTCGTGAAGAGATGAAGAATAGAAAGGCATAAGGGCTATGTTATAATTGTGATAAAAAGTATTCCCTAGGGCACAAGTGTGTACATAAAAAGTTGCATATGCTAGATATAGATAAGGCACTAACTACAAAATATTTTTAAGAAAGAGGAGGATCCTCAAGAGGGAGAAACCATAGATCAGGCAAGAGATCCAGAGGACTCCCAATAAAAAATCTTTGTGCATGATTTATCAGGAGTATCCACTCCCTAAATAATAAAAGTGATTGACTACTTCAAAGGATAATGGATCATCATTCTTATTGACTTTGGTAGTACATAACTTTATTGATCCAAAGAATTGTTACATTACTACTTGTAATTCCTTTGAAGTCATGATTGCTAATGGAGGCACCCGACCATGCTAAGTAATATATCATAATGTCAAACTTCGAATTGGGGACTATAATCTCAAGATATACATATTTTCCCTACCATTAGGTGGGTGTGATATAGTTTTGGGAGCACAATGGTTGCGAATGTTAGTACCAATTTTATAGGATTTATGTTGAGTTGCGGATGAAGTTTAGTCAATAAGGGAATGAATATACTTTATGTGGCATGAAGTTGGGTGCAACATAATTTATTTCTACCCATGGAAAAATTGTTAAAAATGTCTTCTCATGTGCCCTCGAGGAAGAGGAACGAGATCATCCAGTGCAATTACAAGGCTTATTAAACAAATATGCTCAAGTTTTTGAGGAACCTAAGGGACTACCTCCTCATCACTCACATGACCATGTGATATAACTTTTTCCTGGAAGTCTTCCCCCTAATGTCTGTCTATACAGGTATCATTATGCTAAAATATTAGATATTGAGAAAACAATGCAAGAGCTTCATACAATAGGGATTATCTATTCTAGTGTTAGCCCTTATTCTTCATTGGTATTATTAGTACAAAAAAAATATGGCACTTGGCACTTGTGTATGGATTATTGGGACCTCAATAAGATCACCATTAAAGATAAATTCCCTATTTCAATGATCTATGAATTACTTGATGAATTGCATGGGGCTAAATATTTTTCTAAGTTGGATTTGTGGTCAAGGTATCAAAAATTTGAAACAAGGATGAGGACATTCTAAAAATAACTTTTAGAACTCATGAAGGGCATTATGAATTCTTAGTTATACCATTTGGATTAACCAATGCCCCTTATACATTCTAGAGTGATGAATTCTATTTTTTGCCCTTTCCTTCACAAATTTATTCTAGTCTTTTTTGATGATATATTAATTTACAACCGTTTATGGGAAGAACATATTGAACACTTAGATCAAACACTCAAACTTTTGTCTTACCATAAGCTCTATGCAAAGAGGTCCAAATTATTTTTGGCCAGCAAGAGGTTGAATACTTGGGTCACATCATCACTAAGGATGGAGTTTAGGTTGACCCCAAGAAAATTTAGGCTATTCAAGATTGGCCTAAGCCTCGTACCCTAAAGGGACTTCGTGGCTTCTTGGGACTCATAGGATATTATAAGAAATTTGTGAAGAATTATGGCAAGATAGTAGCTACTATTGACAACCATGTTGAGGAAGAATTATTCTTCTATGGATAAAACCTATCGAAAAGGATTTTGTCAATTTGTTAGCAATACTCGATCTCTCTAAATATTCTGTCATTAAAAATGATGCACCGAGAAATGGAATTAGGGTAGTTTTAATGCAAGGTCTACCTTTGGCCTTCATTAGCAAGGTACTCTTAGGTCAAAATCTAGGCAAGTCTACTTATGAGAAGTAAATGCTTACCATTTTATATGCGATCAATCATTGGTGGCCGTATATTATTGGGAGATATTTTTCCATCAAGATTGATCATTAGAGTCTCAAATATTTCTTAAAACAAAGGGTGACCACACCATAACAACAAAAATAGGTTTCAAAATTATTAGGTTTTGATTACGACATCACCCATAAGAAGGATAAGGAGAATGTGGTGGTGGATGCTTTGTCCTAACTACATGAAGAACAAACTATGCTATAATCTATATCCACACCACATCTTTAATGGATTCATCAACTCCATGAGGAACTAATCAAGGAATCCTCTTTGAAAATTTTCATCTATAAACTTCAAGCATATCCTCATTCATACCCTAGTTATAATTGGCATGGTCAAGATTTATAGGGCCATGATCATCATGTTGTACTTCATCAATCACAAATAAAGGACCTCATCCTATAGGAGATGCATGCTTCCCCAATAAATGGCCATTTAGGGTTTCTCAAAATCTATACAAGGACCAAGTGTACCTTTTTATAGAGGGTTATAAAAAAATATAGTCATTAAAGCACCCTAAAATTGGCACAGTAAAATTGGAATAATTACATTCACCTTAGTAAATAAATTTAAATTCAAATTTAACCTCCCAAATCGCCCGTTAACCGCCGAGAAACCCGTTTCCTCCTTTTTCGCACCATTTTTAGCAGCTTGTTTTGACCGCTTGACGATATCGTCTCCGATCGTACGATATCGCCTCGCATTTGACGATTTCGTCTCGGACTAGAACGTCCGTACGATTTCGTCGCAAAACTGAATTTGCATAGTTGGAATCCATTCCAACGGGTCTCCAATCCGGGCAGAAGCGTGTCTGCGCCGTTGGGACCCTTCCCCCGTTGGAGATCTCCCAAATTGGGATGATCTCCAACCTCCCAACAACTATCCTATGCCTATTTAACTCTAAGACTTTTCCCTCCCCAACCCCCGGCTGAATTTTTATGCAAATTGAACCCTTATGCTCTAAAACATCGTAATTAATATTTTGCATTAGTCCTATAGTCATTTCATTGCAGGTACACCACCGGTTTTCAGCCGGAGCCGCACCTATCGCAGCTCGACGAACCCGTCAAGATCGGAGGCGATCTCGTCAAATTCGGGACGATCTCATATTGATGCGAGACGATTTCGACTGCAATGCACATCGAGGCAATCAGTGCTCGGAGTTTGTTCTTCTGTCTCTTTTCTCTGTCATTTTATGTTGTAAATTAGATTGTTTATTCAGTTTTTATATTATATTGCATTTGGAGTTCACCCATTTTGTCTAAGTTTACGTATTAAGATCATATTCTCGCTATCTAAACACAGCTTATTTGCATTTACTTCTGTTCTTGTATATTGTTCAACACTCATATTACTATTTTACATAGTTTGCCCCCTGTTTGCAAAATAGAATTTCTCGTATTTCGCATCTGTTTGCTGTTTTGCAGGTCTCTGATGAATTCGTCTGACGAATTCGTCAGATTTCAGACGATCTTGTCGGCTCATACGATTTTATCAAATTGAAGGCGATTCTCGTTGAATTGCGGACGATCCAGATCGCTTCAAGCTTCGTAAACTCCATCGACTTCCGGATCGTGTAATCTTCATTGGCCTCCTACAAATTCTCTCGTTTCTATTTTCCTTTCTGTTTGTCGTATGCATTTAAATTGCATTTTCATGTAGTTTAAGTTAGAATCATTCGGCCAAACCTAGGATGAATGTTTAAAAATAAAACGAACTCATCAAAACTCATTCCCAAAACCTAGGCGTGGAAACTGTCGTCAAATGTTTCCCGGTGAACCCACCATCCGTCGAAAAATCACCAAAATGCACCTCCCTTGAGAGGCGGGACCTTCGCAAAGTCCTCTCGTCCGAGGTACCGCACCATCCTTTTCCCATCCTCCTTCCGAGCGCGGATCCAATAGCCTGAAGGTAGGGGTGCGAAAAATTTGGAGCGATACATTTTGGTGAACCCGACGTGAATGCATCATAACCTTTTGAACAAAAACAAACAAGACAAAAAAAAAAAAAATTTAGATGCATTTTAAAACATTTAAGGTTCAAAATCATGTTTAGATGGTAGCTCCTAAAAAGAGGTTAGCAAGCTACTATAAACATAGTAAACCAATTAGCGGCCATAGAAGTTAATTCTGTCCTTAGTGTCCCTAAAGCAAGTAGAAATCAATCCTTGTGGGACGAGCTTATCGAGAGACTTAGTATCATTTCATCTAGGTCCACACAACTTAAACAGATTAAGAGGCTAGTCTTGGATAGAATCCTGGATCCTCATCAATTAGTGTTCTATCATGAACTTCAGAGAGCTTGCCATAGGTGGTTAGCCTATAGGAGAGCTTTAGTATCTTCAGAGTTGTTCAGCTTCGAGGAATACCTCGAGAATGCAGACATTGTACACCGATTCCTAGGCCTTGTAGAGGACCAAGAAGTTGTTCTCACAGATAGGGAAAGATGGAGTAGAGTTCCGCGAGCTGTGCTATATCGAGAGTATTGCCATGAGCTTTACTTTTATCAACCAAAGATCCGAGACAGATAATATCACCATAGCCCTTTTCATCAAATTCTTAAAAGAAAACTTTCAATTTGAAGAAGAACATTTCATGACCCCCGAACAGCCTTGAACCTATTAATGATATTCATAGATTATTCATAGAAGATTAGTTCATCTACTTTTAGCCTTATTATTATTGTGTGCATTTCTTGTTTCATTTGTCGTCTTTATTATATTGTTTCAAAGAAAAACTAAAAATCAAAATAAAAAAAAAAAAAAACATAGTAAAAAACTTAAACATTTCATTTACAATATTGCATTAGGTATATATAAATATATACCTTTTAATTTGTTGCATATATATATATATATATATATATATATATATTTGCTGAAATCAAAACTTAGCACCATGACTAAACTTAGGAATGGTAAAGAAATTTTAGGAGAAGGAGAAGATTGGCTACAAAATACAACTGAAAACCCAAATGTCCTTCTTGGAGATACAAATCCGGAAGGTGAAACTCTAGGTCAATCGGATGAAGACTTAGGTGAAGATAAGGAACAAGAAGGAAGTGTTAAAGAATCTTCGTCCCCTAGAATAGCTCCAAATGGAGGCATCACTTTTGACAACGCAGAACATTTTCAAAAATTTCTTAATCAACATATCGACATCCTTAATGTGGCAGTCCGTATTGATAAAGGGGAAATTAGTGATGCTCAAGCAGTCTTAGAACGGGCGATTGATATGCAAACTAATCCTTTGTCTTTCATTGATCAAGAAAGTGATAAGGGTGGACCATCTAATGCGAATATGGTCACTATAGCCCAAGCCATGACCAAACAACAGGTCACCCAACCTCCTAAGCAACCTGTTACTCAACCTAAAATCACTCCCGCACAAAATAAAATTCCCTTCACTACTTCCTTCCTCCAAATACTTGAGCAAAATGCTTTAAATAGACAAAAATCTAAAACAAAGCCAAATACAAACTTTCAACAATCTACAATACAACACAATCCAACTTCAAAACTCCTCCATAATATCTTTCCTACCAATGTTTTACACAATAGTAACATGGCATCTAATCTGCATGTTCCTCCATCCTACGCCCATAACACTTATGGCAATGCCCCACCAAATCAATATGGGGGGCAAACTAGTAGTTTGGAAGCTATGGTGAAACAATTGGCTTCACGTATGGACCAGATAGATCCCTACCGTCCCTCGTATAATTATCGAGAGATTTGTAGCCAACCATTGGATCCCATAGTGGTAGCTCAACCATACCCTAAACATTTTCCCATGCCCGTCCCGCCTATCTATAAAGGAACCGAAGATCCCATAGAACATCTTCGCATGTTTAGGATAGCATGTCATGACATATCGCATAACGACTTGCTATTACTAAAAATGTTCCCCAAAAGTTTAGGTGGAATGGCGTTAGAGTGGTATTATCAATTGCCCACTCATTCCTTAAGAAACTTTGAAGAAACAAATTGAGTCATTTGTTCATCAATTTAGTGCCTACATCGAGAGGCATGTAACTATTAAAGACCTATACAATTTAAAACAAGATAAAGACGAATGTTTTGCTGATTTCTTAGCAAGATGGAGACAATTGACAGGAAAACTGCACTTTGTGCTACCCTATAGGGAAATGTTAGACATTTTCATTAACAATTTACAAGAACAACTTTCTTATGAGCTATCAACAGCTACTTTGACTACCTTCGATCAAGCTATAGACTTAGCTCGAAGGGTAGAAGATGCCCTCATTAGGAGAGGCCAACTTAGAAAGAAGGATGATGAGAAAACATCTAGAAATCAATATAAAAACAAACAAAGTTGTCGGTGATGGAGTCACTCGACAACAGAAAATGTTGCTAATGTCAATGCAACAAAAACAACAGAAAAATTCATCTTGAAACCTCCCGATAAGCCTCCTCGAGAGTTCACTAGATTAAACCAACCTTTATCAACTATTTTACCTCAACTTCTTGAAAGAGGTTTAATCCAACTGCCAGCTATCCGAGAACCTGACCCAAGCATACCCGGATATAGAGCTGATTTGCACTGTGATTTTCATAGAGGTCCTGGACATTCTACCAACGCTTGTAAGAGATTGAAACATAAAATACAAGATTTGATTGACAATAATGAAATGGAAGTGCAAGCCTTCCAACCTAAACAAAACCCTCCTAATAATACCCAAAAGACTGCTCCCCAAAATCAAAATCAGAATGCCAATCAAACTTTAGACATATTTCAACACCCTTTACCAAGACATGGTAAAGAGGTAGCCAATCAAATTGAACATCACAATGTTCCCCCTCCTACCCGATATGTAGGAACCATTAGCGGGCAATTACCTGCTCAGACTCTCACACATTCGACACAACCTTATCCCCGGTTACAACCAGGCTCTTACATAATTTTCAAACTTCCGATTCTAGCAATATAGAGTCAGATAGTGAGAGTGAAGTAGACACCATTCAATCGAATAGTTCTGAAAATGAATCAGATCCTATTCAACCTATCACAGCTGCTAATGTTCCATAAGAACCATTTCCCGTAAGAGTCACTACTCGACCTTCTTCTAATGAAGTCCTTCCTTATGAACAAGCCATAAACTCTCAACCAAGACCCTTTCAACGTCATCACTATAACATTGTAGGTACCATCGGAGTCGTCACCCGACAACAAGCTCAAAATCCCCAACAAGAACCAAACCGTAATGATGGATCAGCTCCATTTGTTCCGAGAAATCCTAATAAAGGAAGTCATGCTCCTATTGTTCAAACTAAACCTCCTTACAAGCATTAATGAGCAATTGTCTAATACCACCGCCATAATCTCCCTTTTAGATTTATTAAGATCCTCCCCCACCCATAGGGATGAATTGATGCTTACTTTGAGCCGTATGATGGTACCTCAAAACATCCAACTCGAAGCTATGGCCAATACTATCATCACGCGAGAGATTGATTGTATTGACTTTCGGGATAAAGATATCCCACAACACACTTTACACAAGGATAATCCCTTGTATATTACGACTTTAATTGGGGATGTAGTCATCAAACGAGTCCCGATTGATAATGGCTCATCTCTAAACATTCGCACCTTTGACTTCTACCAACGATTTGGTTTTAGAAGTGATGAAATGAAGAAGACTGATATGATTATCAAAGCCTTTAATGACGAAACACAAGAAACGTGTGGAGTCATTACCCTCCCATTGCAAGTTGGTCCTAGAACCCTTGAGACAATTGTGTTCATTGTACATTGCCCAAAGATCGTACAATATACTTTTGGGTCGCCCTTGGATTAACGCCATGCGAGAAGTCCCATCAACTTTACACCAATGTGTTAAGTTTGAGTTTAAAAATCAGTAGGTCACTATTCATGGTGACCCTAGACCTTTTGATATGTGTGCATTGGCAGTAACCAGCTTGGAGTGCAATTTTGCCCCGCTCGTCATCCACATATCCTAGTTCTTCTTCATCTAAAACTCGTGAAATATAAACCCATCATTTCATCTATTCCTCCTCCATTAACTTCATCTTCCCATATAGATCAACCACCTGCTAAACAAATCACTGTAGAACATCAAAAAGCTCTTAAAACTACAACCAATTCTTCAAGTTCTAATCCCATAAATTCAAAACCTTCAGACACATCTATCATACCTTCCACATCTCAAAACATAGGTAATAAGCCTTCTACATCTTATGCCCTTTTTGATGATCTTTTACCAGATTTATCTACAACCTTAATATCAGAAAAAATGAATGATTTCATGCAAGATTCAGACCTTTTAAATCAATTGCCGCCATCTCCTCGTACTTTGGGCCTCCCACAACCTATGGGAAGTACTTACCAAGTCGGGAGTTGCGCCTTCATTTACAAAGGATATGACTGGGGAAGAATCCCTCATAATATCAAAACCCATCATGATGGATATGCTCGGTGCTATTTTACCAACGATTATATTAAAGCTAAACCCATGATGCTTAAAATGGGATATAAAGGGAAAGGCTTAGGACCTTTCCAAAATGGCATGAAAGAACCTTTCGAGGTAGAACCATGGCCTCGCCCGATGTGGTGTGGGCCTATTACCTAGTAAGGGTCAACCCTTTCCTTTTGAGGATGATGATCATCTCATATGCTATCAAGACTATTTGGATAGACATGTTGATTTACCTCTTAAAAATCCGTCATTTTCATGCAACATGCTATCCATAGCATACCCCGAAATGATTGTCGACCCCGATGAAGAGTTGGAAGGAGATATCTTCCATGATGTCTCTCGTTGAAGAGATGTTGTATAACGGGTTTTATTTTGATGGTTCTATACCAACCATAGCTCAACTTGAGGCCACCGACCCTCATAACGAATTATCTAAATTAAATTTACAAGAGTTACAAGAGTTGGGCGTTTCACCCGCCCCACCTAATTTTGAAAGAGATCTACACATGGAGGTAGAAAATGTCCTTAAAATTAATATTGGAACTGAGGACAACCCTCACATAATCAACATTGGAGCAGTAACTAAGTCAAGAAAAACAAGAACAATACATTGCATTTCTTAAAGGGTATGAAGATGTCTTCGCTTGGACATATGAAGATATGCCGGGTCTAGACCCTTCCGTAGTCATGCACCACCTAGTGGTCCATCCGGATGCTAAACCCGTTAAACAAAAACTTAGAAAAATGCATCCCAAAGTGGCTCGCTTAGTCAAAGGGGAGTTAGAAAAACTCCCGAATGTTATCTTCATACAAGCTATTGATTATGCTCGAATGGATCTCCAATGTAGTTCCAATCACCAAGAAAGAAGCCACCAAAGTTAGGGTTTGCACAGATTTCAGAGATATTAACGCAGCATGCCCTAAAGACGACTTTCCTCTTCCAAATATGGACCAAATTATTGATTTTACTGCCGAAAGTGGGATGATGTCCTTAATGGACGGATTCTCCGGCTATAATCAGATCAGGATAGCTCCTGAAGACCAGGCTAAAATAGCCTTCATTACCCCCTGGGGTACCTTTTGCTGGAAAGTGATGCCCTTTGGCCTAAAGAATGCCGGGGCAACTTATCAACGGGCCATGACCTACATCTTTCATGATATGATGCATGATATCCTACATGATTATGTAGATGATATTATAGCTCGCTCTCTTATTGAAGATCATCATTTAGACGATTTAAGAAAAGTTTTTAATCGATTACGAGAATATCTCATTCGATTAAATCCAAAGAAATGTATATTCGGAGTTAAATCCGACAAGTTATTAGGGGTTTTAGTTTCTTTACGTGGTATCGAAATTGACCCTCTCAAAATTGTGGCTATCACTGATATGCCCGCACCCACTAATATATCTGAATTACGAAGTTTACAAGGTAAACTTCAAGCTATCCGTCGCTTCATTGATAAGCTAGTGGACAAAATCGGTCCCTTTCTTAAACTCCTTAAGAAGGACGTCCCCTTTAATTGGGATACAGAATGTAGAGAAGCTTTTGAACTTCTCAAGCAATATCTCCTTAACCCTCCGGTGCTTTCACCGCCTAAATCTGATCGCCCATTTCTTTTATATATTTCTGCTTCGTATTCTGCCTTAGGAGCTATGTTAGCTCAGCTTGATGATGAAAAATGAGAACGCGCTAATTATTATATTAGCCAAACTTTCGTCAGTTATGAAACTCGCTATACAGCGTTAGAAAAGTTATGTCTAGTAGTCGTGTTTGCTACGCAAAAATTACGACATTACATGCTTAGCCAAAAAATGTATGTCATTGCCAAATATGATCCTTTAAGATATCTCATGAGTCGACCTTATTTATCGGGTCGCACAGCCAAGTGGGTTCTTGCTCTAAGCGAGTTTGATCTCACCTTCATAGGACAGAAGTCTGTTAAGGGTCAAATCATAGCAGATCAATTAGTCGCCGCACCCTTAGAGTCTACTCATCCCCTCATTATCGAGTTTCCCGATGAATGCCTTCAATTAGAGGCAGACCTTGTTGAACAATGGTCCTTATACTTTGATGGAGCCCGATGCATGAGTGGGGTCAAAGCGGGTATTATTTTAATATCTCCGCAAAAACATCTTATTCCTCCGTCCTTCAAACTAACCTTTGCTTGCACCAACAATATCGCTGAGTATGAAGCTCTAATCCTTGGATTACGAGCCGCTTTAGCGCTTAAAATTAAAAACCTCTTAGTTTTTGGGGATTCCCAATTGGTTATAAACCAAATTAATGAAGTTTATCAAACCGTAGATGATAAACTTCGCCCATATAAGGCCTATGTTTTACAACTAATGGCCTTGTTTGATCAAGTTACCTTGGAAGCCATTCCTCGAACTAGCAACCGTGCAGCCGACGCCATGGCCGCCGCTGCATCTCTCTTGCCCTTGGAGTTAGACGACGAATATGCCACTATCATCATTCGTCGACTCCAGGAACCCGCTTCACATAAGTCATGCTTAGAGCCTTTGGATGTGTTTCTAATCAAGGAAACCACTCCTGAACTTTGGTATACATACATATTTGATTTCCTCCAAAATGGGACTTTCCCTGCTAATTCTAATCGCAACCAGCGTCGGTTATTACGTCGACGAGCAAGTCGATTTGTAATCATTGGCAATACTTTATATAGGAGATCTTTTGAAGGTATCCTATTAAGATGTCTAAATTTAGAAGAGTCTAAATCAGCCTTAAGTGAAGCCCACGATGGATCTTGTGGAGGACACTTTAGTGGTAGCGTCATTGCTAAAAAGCTCCTTCGGATAGGATACTTTTGGCCTACCATGGAAACGGATGCACATGAATATGTGCGCCATTGCGACAAGTGTCAAAAACATGCCGACCTTGTCCATGCGCCCGCACAAGAGCCGCAGGCTATTTCTTCTCCTTGGCCCTTTTCTAAATGGGGCTTGGATATTATTGGTAAAATTAACCCCGTGTCTTCTGATGGACATAAGTTCATCATAACCGCCACTGAGTATTTCATGAAGTGGGTCGAAGCTATGCCTTTAGCTTCCTGCACTGGTTCACAAGTCTCTAAATTTATTTTTAATCAAATCATCTCGCAGGTTCGGAATTCCTGCAAATCTCATCTCCCGACAATGGAACTCCATTCAAAAATAAAGATGTTAAAAAATTATGTCAAAAATATAAGATTCAACATCGCCGGTCTACTCCCTATTATCCTCAGGGTAATGGTCAAGCGTAAGCTTCTAACAAAACTCTAATCAAAATTCTCAAAAGACTAGTCAATAAAACTGGCCGTGACTGGCATATTCAATTATATCCACCTCGTGGGCTTATCGAACTAGTGTTCGAACCCCCACAGGCACTTCACCATTTGTTTTGGTATATGGTGCCGAAGCAGCTTTTTCCATTTGAATTAGAAGTTCCTTCTTTGGCTCCGCTACTTCAAGACACCGAAGTAGGAGATGAATATCGCGCCGGCAGCACTCAGTCAGCTGGAACTCCTAGACGAAAAATGCATCAATGCTTTAGAGCATCTCCGTGCATACCAAAACAAGCTTAAAAGAGCATATAATAAGAAAGTTCGTCATCGATCCTTTGAGATTGGCGATCTTGTTCTAAAAGAAAATCAAAAAATACAAATGCAACCAAAGAACTGAAAGGTAAATTTGAGCCCAACTGGCTTGGACCATACATCATTACCGCAAAATTTGAATCAGGAGCATATAAATTATCTACCTTAGATGGTAAAGAACTTAAAGAACCCATGAATATTTTACATCTCAAACGTTATTATGCATAAATTTGATTATTTCATCCATGTATATATTTGTTCAAAATCATTCAAAACCCTCAAAAACATTCATAAAATCTTCAAAAATCTTCAAAAATATTTATCGCATTTATTTTGTAAAGTTTCTTTTGCTTTAAAACAAAAATCAACATAAAAAATCCAAAAACAACTATATGCTTGACTCTTTCGAAACCAAAACAATATATAGAATAAAGAGAGAGTCAACATTCTCAAAACTTTCTCAAAATCATTATTTTCTTACAATTACTGCAGTTATATGTTTCAACTTATTTTGGATAAAACTAGCATTTATTTGGCATCCCTCACTTGCACACTCACATAATAAATATCTTGATTTTATCTGGCATGATTACTAATCTCTCTTATATCAAAGTTCACAAAAATCAATTAAATAAAGTTTGAGCATAGAGAATTGATCTTGGTATTTACTTAAACCAAGCACATCTTTTCACAATAAAATGATTATATTTGTAATTTCCATGTTTTGCTACATAGTAGAACCGATTTCTTGAGTGAAAAGTTTCCCCTGCTATCCTATCATGCACATGGTCTAGAATCTTTGAGAATTGGCAAAAGGACAAGCTCACCCCTACCTGCAATAAAAATCCCTTGCTCTACAAACTAATCCGAGCAAGTATCCCTAGAAAAAGAAAAAGAAAAGAAAAGTTCAAGAAAAAGAAAAGAGAAAAGAAAAATGTTATTCTATATCATTCCAACAATATTTCAAGCACTATCTCAAAAATCAAGCAAAAGAAAAATAAGCAAAGTTCAAAAGAAAGCAAGAAAGCAATAAAATCCCTTTCCCTACCCTTTGAAAAAAAAAGAAGGGTTGATGAGCTTGAATCCCTGGAATTCTCAATTATTCGAAAACTGTGAGGTAAGCCCCATAACAGGTGGTTTGTGCCCAACCTCGCTTGGCCTTGGGTAACTCCTAGCGTGGCGATATGTCCGTCACATTAGCGACCTTCTTTTGTACGGACCTCATGTCTCGCTTATGGATTAGCTAGCTCTTGATAATCCGATCTACATAGTAGCCTAGTATGGTTATATGCATCTACATCATGGTTAATGAACACTTAGTTGGTTTATTCAAATCACTTGTATCATAGTATCTTGCTCAAAATCAGTAACTCGAACCATACAATTGCACACACATTTGTATTTGAGAGATTTTGTCTATCATTATGATAAATCAAGATTGGCAATGAATTCACTTATGCACATGGGATTCCTTATAAATCTAATTTTTTCAAAATACTTTGAAATATTATTTTTGCAACTTGTTTGGAATAATCAAGTACAATTATTTACCACAAAGACAACTATATAATAGAAGAAATCAAAAATTTCAATTAAAACATATCATATATATCTTATCGACTTTCGCGACGATGGTATAATTCCAAAACCAAAATTGGAGTTTTATGCTTAGCGCAAGTCCTCATTTTCATCTTTTCTGCTCATTAAAAATCAACCATGCAATAAAACTATTTTCTTTGATCTTCGCGATGATGGTATAAGTCTATACCTACATATTCTATACCTAGCGAAAACCATTGTAACAATATTTTCTCCAATTTATCAAAATTCATAAAAACCATATGACTTCATTCTATTACACAAATTATGCTTTTCAAAAGCAAACACATTTTTATTATTTCATATCATTATGTCAACCTTTGCATTTTGCAATGATGGTATAATTCTTAAGGAAATATTCAACAATTTTATCACACTTAGGAATTTATGCCTAGCAAAAATTATTTTACAATATTTCATGCATAATATTTTTATGGAAATCTGAAAGCAAACCATCATCATCATCATTTGCATCATCACAACAAAGTCTTAAGACAGTCTCTTAAGCACTCTTTTCTTTTAACAATATTTCTATCTCGGGACTAGCTTGACGACCGAGTGAGCAGCGACTCCATGAAATGGTCTATAATAGCGACAATGTCCTTTGAAATTATTGTTAGAAATCTCTTTTTATTTTATCACATTTCATTACAACCAATCAATTTGTTACATCAGATTATTTCATTTAAAATATTTATAGCATGACATCCAAGTTATAATATTTTCCAAAACGACATAATTACATGAATCATCAATAAAATCATTACATCAATCAACTCAATCAATCAATCAAACATAAAAAGCATCATAAGCATCACATAAGACAAGTCATATGATCAAAAAATATCTCATCTATATATATCAACATAATATATACATCATCAAAACTAGATTGGTATGCCACAATCTGCACCTCGGCATACTCAATCCTCTATCAATACAAGTATAATACAATCTCGCTGGAGTATCCCGCCCTCTAGCCTCGAGAGCCTCTAGAGCTCTCGGCCTCATCTCCTCCCCCGCCCTGCGAAGGACGAGGTGGTCCCATCGCAGTATGTGTGGTACTGCGAGTCCTCGTCATCGACCGGGATGAGCTCCTCGTCGACCCTGTCCTGATAGGATCCGCTATGGCAGGTGGCAACTGTACCCTCTGGCCCTCTGGCACCGCCCCGGTAGTATAGCGCCTGATAGAATGCGGTCCGAGAAACCGACCGCGAGCAGCTCCCCGAGTGCTTACCCCTCCGCCTCGTGCCCCGAGACGAGCATTCTCGTCTCGTAGCCGCGACACCTCAGCTCGTGCCGTGCAGCCGCATCCCGTAACGTCCGCACCCGAGCTCGTAGACGATCTCCTCTCGCCCGGAGAGTAGCCATCTCGCTACTCTCTCCAATGTCCACACCCTTGCCCTTATCAGCGATGGTGGCCTCTCGTGGAGATGGGGGTCTCGCCTCCCTCCTCTCCCTCTCCCTCTCCCGCAGCCTCTCATGTGCCTGTGGCCTCCTTTGCTCTCCTCTGTCATGACCTCGGGCTGCCTCTACCATCGCCTGGTGTCGCCTCCCTATCCGACGCATAACTGCGTGGATCGGTCCCCGTGCCCTCGTCATCCGAGGAGGGCGGATGCCTCGTGTACTGCATCGTAGCCATCGGCTACTCCTGCGTCGTCCCCATCCACCGGCCGGATGGGGGCATCGTCCGCGTCCCGGCTCCGTAAGCGCCGCATGTCGGAGCCCCGCTAACCGTGGTGTTATCCCGAATAGTCCGGGAAAACTCGTAATCCCCGAGAGATGGGATCCCCCGCCGTAGACCGAACCGTCACAAAACTCGGTCATAGCGGTGGAGCTCCACCTCTCCCCTCTCCATCCGTAGCCGCGAGACTCGCCCGATGCGAGCCAGCTCCCGTGCGTCCTCTCGCCCACCCCGGATGCCGCCTCCACGGCCTCCGGGTGATCCGGTCCGGGACCAAGTCATCCAGAGAGTCTCCGGGACACCGGCAGGTCGATCCGTCGCCGTGCCCCTCTCCGGAGCCACCAGGAGAAGACTCGGGGCCTCTCCCCGTCAACCCCTATCGCTGGAAGCCCTACCGGCCTCCGCACCGCAATGTGCTCCCAAGACCAAACCCGTAGGAGCGATGTCATAACCAGACATCGGCCGCCCTTGTATACGACCCCATGCAGGATCCTATACAATCGGCATAGAACAAAGCCGCCCCAAGCAAATCCGTAGCCATGATCGCGCATGTCGCAGATCACATCTCGCCAAGATCCATGGTACCCTGCAGCCGCTCTGGTGGCACAGCAGAAGTCCACCAACCACCCCAACCAAAACTCGTGTTAGTGTAGATGCCCTAGGCATCTGGCGAAGTGCCTCGATGTTCACTCCGCCCTTCTCCAGGGCGAAGCTCGGGTCACCGCAGAGTCGTCCCATCGCGTGGCCCTGATTGGCCGTAGGTGTGATCATCCTCCCTTGTATGGGGATTCTAAGAATCCTCCATACATCCTCTAGTGTGGGAGTCATCTCCCCGTCGGTAACCGAAAACATGAAGAGCCCGGTACCACCTCTCTCGCTAGGGCCGTCGAGAGCCCCATGTCTCGAGATACTTGTGGCATCTCTCGCCACATGTAGTAAGCCGGCTCGTGCCACCGATCTCGCTCCGCTCGTGTCGAGCGGCCAAGTCATCTCTTAATCCTCCATATTTCCACTCCCTCGCTCTTTAGTAATCCTCTCTTGCAAGCATAAACATCAAAACAACAAACAATCATTAATAACAATTTTAGCAATCAATAATGCAACTTAAAGATCAAAATTTTGCAATTGATGATATCGCCCACTATTGGCCGATATCGTCCGAAATTTGAGCAAAATCGTCTCCAATTTTGCATGTCGAAATCGTCTTTAATTTGACGAAATCGTCCCTTTTTCGCCGATTTCGCCCTTGGGCGAAATTGACGAACTTGAGACGATTTCGTCGAACTAAGGACGATTTCGTCCGACGACGTCGATGGCCAAAAACGGCCGCGATGCTCAAAATTCACCTAAAAATCCATCTAAAAAGCATGTAAAATCAAATTAAATCAATCTAAACTAAGTTTAAACCCTTACCCGTAGACCGCGGCGGACCTCTGCAGATCTATGCGCTGTCTCTACCATTTTTGCTCCAGAGCTCTCAAAACAAGAAATGAATAAGAATAAATGAATTAGGGTTTTACCCTATT
The DNA here is from genome assembly GCA_028583015.1 of Wollemia nobilis. Lineage (NCBI taxonomy): Eukaryota > Viridiplantae > Streptophyta > Pinopsida > Araucariales > Araucariaceae > Wollemia > Wollemia nobilis. The sequence continues at coordinate 2,745,348 of JAQPPZ010003090.1, read as the reverse complement.
TTTTTTAATTTTATTCAACCAATAATTTTTGCTTTTCGCGTTTTTACCTCAAACGTTTGATTTGGGTAAAAACACGGAGGGGGCACCATAGTAAGTCGTCGTACGATTCGACCAAGAATCGTCGCCTAAAAATGGGAATAATTTTTTGCTTTCTCGTAGATCGAGAAGAACTCATCTTTAACGCATTTTCTTCGGAAAATTCGCTAAAGAGGGGGCAAAATGTAGCACCCTAAAATTGGCGCAGTAAAATTGGAATAATTACATTCACCTTAGTAAATAAATTTAAATTCAAATTTAACCTCCCAAACCGCCCGTTAACCGCCGAGAAACCCGTTTCCTCCTTTTTCGTGCCATTTTTAGCGAGCTTGTTTTGACCGCTTGACGATATCGTCTCCGATCGTACGATATCGCCCCTGCATTTGACGATTTCGTCCGGACTAGAACGTCCGTACGATTTCGTCGCAAAACCGAATTTGCATAGTTGGAATCCGTTCCAACGGGTCTCCAATCCGGGCGGAAGCGTGTCCGCGCCGTTGGGACCCTTCCCCCGTTGGAGATCTCCCAAATTGGGATGATCTCCAACCTCCCAACAACTATCCTATGCCTATTTAACTCTAAGACTTTTCCCTCCCCAACCCCCGGCTGAATTTTTATGCAAATTGAACCCTTATGCTCTAAAACATCGTAATTCATATTTTGCATTAGTCCTATAGTCATTTCATTGCAGGTACACCACTGGTTTTCAGCCGAAGCCAGCATCTATCGCAACCGACGAACCTCGTCAAGATCAGAGGCGATCTCGTCAAATTCGGGACGATCTCGTATCGATGCGAGACGATTTCGACCGCAGCGCACATCGAGGCAATCGGTGCTCGGAGTTTGTTCTTCTCGTCTCTTTTCTCTCGTCATTTTATGTTGTAAATTAGATTGTTTATTCAGTTTTTATATTATATTGCATTTGGAGTTCACCCATTTTGTCTAAGTTTACGTATTAAGATCATATTCTCGCTATCTAAACACGATTATTTGCATTTACTTCTGTTCTTGTATATTGTTCAACACTCATATTACTCGTTTTACATAGTTTGCCCCTCGTTTGCAAAATAGAATTTCTCGTATTTCGCATCTGTTTGTCGTTTTGCGTGTCTCTCGATGAATTCGTCTGACGAATTCGTCGATTTCGACGATCTTGTCGCTTCGTACGATTTTATCAAATTGAAGGCGATTCTGTTGAATTGCGGACGATCCAGATCGCTTCAAGCTTCGAAAACTCCATCGACTTCCGGATCGGGTAATCTTCATTGGCCTCCTACAAATTCTCTCGTTTCTGTTTTCCTTTTTGTTCGTTGTATGCATTTAAATCGCATTTTCATGTAGTTTAAGTTAGAATCATTCGGCCAAACCTAGGATGAATGTTTAAAAATAAAACGAACTCATCAAAACTCATTCCCAAAACCTAGGCGTGGAAACTGCCGTCAAATGTTTCCCGGTGAACCCACCATCCGTCGAAAAATCACCAAAATGCACCTCCCTTGAGAGGCGGGACCTTCGCAAAGTCCTCTCGTCCGAGGTACTGCACCATCCTTTTCCCATCCTCCTTCCGGGCGCGGATCCAATAGCCTGAAGTTAGGGGTGCAAAAAATTTGGAGCGATACAGTCATACATTTGTGGTTGAATGTGATCACTTTCAATGTATGAAAGGTGAAAATATGTGTTCCCTTAGGACCCTTCAACCCTTGTCTATTCTTGAACAATTTTGGATTGATATCTCTATGGATTTCATTAAAAGGTTACCTAAATGTAGAGGAAAATTGGTTATTACGATGATAGTGGATCATCTTACAAAGCATGCTAATTTATATTCCCTATCCCACCCATACACCACCTCCATTGTTGCTCAAATCTTCCCAGACTCTATCTTTCGTCTCCATGGTATACCTAAATTCATTGTCTCTAATAGGGACCCTACCTTCACCAATAATTTTTGGCAAGAATTGTTCAAGTTGCAGGGAATACAACTCAAGATGAGTTTGGTCTATCACCCTCAAACTAATGGCCAAACTAAAATTATGAATAAATGCTTGGAAATATACCTTCGTTGCTTCACCTCTTAACATCCTGCACAATGTTCCAAGTGGCTTCATTTGTTTGAATGATGGTATAACACAACATATCACACCACCACTAATGTGAGTCCATTTGAAGTAGTCTATGATCAGCCTCTACCAACACCATCTTCTTACATTCCAAGCAGTTCCAAGGTTTAAGTTATGGATTCCACTCTTCGCCAATGTGATTCTATTTTTTGCTAACTCAAGGTCAATTTGGATTTGGCTCAGAATTATATCAAACAAAATGTTGATCAACACTGCATAGAACATAACTTTGATATTGGAGACATGGTTTTTCTTAGCTTACAACCATACAAACAATCCTCTCTCCATATTCATGGTTGTTAGAAACTTGTCACAAAATATTATGGTCCTTATTAGGTGTTGCAAAGGATCGGGTCAAAAACATACAAACTAGCCCTTCCAACCAGTTTCAAAATTCATCTAATATTCCATGTATCTTCTCTTAAGCAAGTTGTTGGCAATAAGGTACAGGTGCAGTCTACACTTTTAGAGTTGGATGATGAAGGTTCCACCATTATTGAACTTGAATGCATTCTAGACTATAGATCACATACCCTTCATTGATGTGTCATCATCGATGTTCTTGTCCAATGGCATGGCTTACAACGTAAAGATGCTACATGAGAACCTCTTCAACAACTCCAAAAATAGTTTCCTCATCTTCATCTTTGAGGACAAAGCTTTTCGAAAGGGCATGTTAGCACCCCATCCTAACACTATGAGGTACTAATCCTTGTGGAATGTGGGGGACACCCATGTTAATGTTTTATAATATTTTATAATAGTTGTGGCTTTATAATTATTATAAAGAATGTGACTATTTTGTAGGTAGGAGATTCTAGCTCGAGTGGCATTTTGCATGTAAGCCAACCTTGAGAGTTGGGTGGTAGATGAAGTCTTTAAAACTATGAGGGGCAAGAATGAATATATATTTTTGTATAATTGAATGAAAGTGTTGAAGGAGGTTGCCCCCTCGAAGGGGCCTACGATTCTATGTTACTTTGTGAGATTGTTTTAGTTTTGCCCTTATATTCTGTATTGTAATAGTTTATGTTTCAAGTATTTATGTTTATTTGCAATGTTTGTGTGAATGTGTTGTTTTTAATGATAAGGTTCCTAACAATATTGCTCTTGCCATGTTTCAATAGATCATATTGTACACCTTTGAACAAATATTCACTAAAAAAGTTAATGTTTTCTTAGATATATATGAAAGGAGGAGCATTTGAAAGCCTTGAAGGAGTGTATGTAAGTGTGCATGAATACTTACCTGTCACTCAATATGAAGAAATGTAAATTGTTGGTATCCTATGAGAAATTGTTAGGGCATGTTGTATGTTAGAGTGGATTAAACACAAATCTTGATAAGATTCGTGTCATTGTCAATATGAAAGAACCATATGACATCAATTTGTTGATGTCTTTCTTAAGTCACATGAGGTACTACTGATGTTTCATCATAAACTTTGCACAGTTATCGCATGTATTGGATGTGATAATATGGAAGTGTTCCCTTCAAGTGGATGAAGGAGAATGAATAATTCTTTAAATGGCTTAAGTATAAGCTGATACATGTACTCATTCTCAATTTTATAGAATTAGAAAAAAAAACATGTCTACATAAATGCGTTAAATTTCACAATTGTATGGAGGTTGGAACAAGAAGGGAGTCATGGGTTAGATCAACCCATGTATTTTTAAGTTGGATATTGTCCAATGTGAGAAGAAATATAGCACCACAAAGTGGATAACATCATGGATGACATATGCCATGTAGAAGTTTAACATTACTTATCATAGAATCCCTTTGTTTGCTATAGTGATCACTATACGTTGATATATTTGATTAACAATCCAACCATACATGGGCGAGTCAGTAGATATATCTTATCCTTAGAGGAATTTATGTTTTAATTAGTCAACAAGCTAGGAAAGAAGCATGTGATGACCGACAAACTATCTCAAATCCACTTAGGAGAATCAATGAATGGAGGGGTACCAATTGAATTCTCAGATGCCCACTTAATTCACATTGATGCATTGTCATCATGGTATGAGCATATTTGCAAGTATTTATCGATGGATGACCTACCCAAAGAAAATTTTGATATTAGAGAAAAGGAGGGCATGCTCAAGTCAATCCTATTCTAATTGGTCAATGGGCTATTGGAAAAAATATGGTCTAACATGATATTGAATTGGTGTATGATGGAAGAAGTGTATAATTTACTAAAGGAGGTACAAGAAGGATTGGCCAAAGGACACATGGGACCTAATACAATAACAAGGAAAGTCCTCTTGGCATCATTATAATGCTTAACTCTATTTCATGATGTAAAGATATTCCTCACTTCATGTGACACTTGTTAACAAACAAGGAAGCCACTATGACATGACTTCATATCGTTGTACCCATCATGACCCTATAAGTTATTTGAAAGGTGGGGGTTGGATTTTGTGGGGCCCTTAAAGATGAGTTTGAGATGAAGGGGTAGGTACATAGTCATAACCATGGAGTATTTGACAAATGGATCAAGGCAAGAGCATTACCCAATAAATTAGTAAGGTTTGTAATGAGGTTCACATATTAGCATATTATTACAAGGTTTGACATCCCATGATAAATCACTAGTGATCACGGATGTCACTTTGTAAGTGAAGTAATCAAGAAGTTGATTTTAAAGTTTCACATTTTCTACTTACTATAAATCTTATCCTACTTTATAGCAAAGGGGTAATAAAAAGTGACAAGTTGAAGAAGTGATAAAGAGTAGTTCCATGTAGTTGATAAATTTGAACAAAACATCACATGTAGACCCTATGAATGGCTTAAACTAAAACATCCTAGGGTGTGTACACAAGTCAATTTTCACAACCATGAGCCAAAATGAGTATCGATGGACTTCAAAAGGTGTCAAGCCAATCCAAATAATTGTTTAACTAATTGAAAATATTTGAAGTTGGCAAAAGTATTCAAAAATTACCAACCAATAATAGTCTAGTGGGTAGCAAAAGTAGTCAAAAATTACCAACCAATAATAGTCTAGTGGGTAGTTATTTGACAAGGGAGGATGTGATGGAGCTTCAAGCATCGACACCAAGGCTAGAAATGGAATAGGAAGAGAGGGAATCCACCTACCCTGATGAATGAATATTTGAGTGTACGTCCAAATTCTAGAGGACTTAAAATATTGTCCACTAAGATTTGTTGTGGCAGTGCATAGGTAACAATTAAAAGAGATAATGAGGATGAAGGACATGGTGATAAAAATGATGAAGTGACACAAAGAAGAATTCAAAATGAAGTTTAGATATTATGGTAGACAATGATTTATTTTTAGAACTAGAGGGCATACGAGGTGCAATCTTGACAAGAGCATCAACAAAAAAATGAAGACAAATGAAGAAGACACATCAAAGGAAGGCAACATTTTGGAATGGATTGGTATTGAGACAAAGGGACCTGTATATTGACCTAGATTGGATGCACACGATTGAAAACGTAACATGAAAGAGAGCAACTATTAAAAGAGAGTGCAAGGCTATAATGACATGTCTAAGTGTTAATAGAATAATGGAGGATGAATGTAGTGGATCTGAGATCATAAAATGATGAGAAGATAAGCATAATGGAAATTGATTATTTTCAAAGGCAATAATGGAGATGAAAGGAGCCAAAATATAATTAAAAATATATTATTTAGTAATATATGTTATTTTTTTTTTTAAGTTTTAAATAAGGAGAATCCAATGCCTAAGGAGATAAATAAATTTGATGGATGGAAGAAATATGTTGACATAATACATGCCATTTGAAGACAGAGGTAAGGAATACGAAGGTAATTAGTGAGATTTGCTTTATTGGCCACAATGACAATTTAAAAACTCAAACAAGAAAAATAAAAAATATTGAATATAAAAAGGGAAAATAAAAAATTAACCCCCTTATTTGCAACTACCACATAAAGAATATAGAGACAATTATGTAACCTAAGGTACATTTGTATAGATAAAGTGAAACAATGTAGAAAAACTATTATATTAGACATATCAACCATATAAACAAATCACAAAGCAATCATACAACTAGAAGTTGTCACACAAACATGAGTAGTATGAACAACATGAAAATTCTGCAGAGTTGTAGGGATCCGAGGAGCAATATGGATGCTAGGAGAACTTCAAGCAAGAGCAAAGCTTGTTGTAATGTTAGCATAAGCACTTTTGTCATCGTTGACCCTTCCCTTGCTAGCGAAATGGCTAGAAAAAGGAGAGGAAGTTTTTTTTTTAAAGAATTTGATATTGACAACAAAAAAATGAACTAGGTCATACAAACCCTTACAAAAGTCCCTTGGTTAGAATTTTATCGGTATATCATCCTTATCCATAGATATCAAAATGCCATTGATTAATCTCTCAAAAAGTCAATATGTACCTCGATATCGCTTGAGATATCGTTCGACATCTCTCTATCAATCATTGCATAGTCAACCAAGATTTCATTAATTAAATTATCGTTGATTAAATATTTATTGGAAAAGCTCTCATTAGCTGACATACCATTGATAGGTACATTATTAATTGATGTCTTATAGTTGTGCTAATAAAGCACCTTTGATTATAGCTAGTCTTAGCAATGTACTTGGATTATAGTGGATGTAATAAAGTATTATTCTAGTTTTGAAAGAAACCTTAGAGTAAATGTTTTTTTTTTTTTTTAGTGGATAGAAAAATTAGGATAAATGAATTCATGGAACCTTTGGTAAGATTAATGTTTTATATGGGTTTTGAAGGAGAAACTATTGTACTGTTTTTTGAGACTCTTGTGAGTTAGGGAATCATTATAAAGAGAAGTATGAGATTCTCTTGTATTGTTTTGGATGTTGATTTTGGTTTTGATAATGAAACCCTTATAATGATCTCTAAAGACTTTTGTAGGCTAAGGGATCATTATAAAGAGAAGTATGGGATTCTATTTTATAGGATGTATTGCTTGTTCGTTGGTTTTGAAAGAGAAACTAATATAATGATTCTTGAGACTTTTGTAAGTTAAAGAATTATTATAAGGAGAAGTATGAGATTCTCCTTAGGTAGTTTGCTTATTTTTTATGCATGGATGTTTGCATAAATGACCTGATTTAAGTTGCATTGTATATAGAGTTGTTTTGATCCCTAAGAAAACATAATAAGCTTTGGGTGATTTTACTCATCAAAGAAGGTGTAGAGGCTTTTTTGGTTGGAGATCCTTGACAGTTGTTATTAAGTTCTTCAAAAGTAATATTGATGTAAATAAGCAAAGGCTTGTATTTGCTTGAAATATTTGTAAAACTTGATTATTGTTATAAAGAAGGATTATGTTGTTTCCTTTTGTCATGAGCAATGAAGTATTTGGTTAAGCAATATTTTGTCCTTAGTTAGCATGGATTATGGAAATAGATTTATGGTTAATCTCTTTAGCTCCTTTATTTTAATTGATAGAATGTTTCCTTGAAGCCTTTTGATAAGCATTGGAAATAAGTAATGTGGTTTAATTCTATCATGGTTTAGGTAGCTTTTGCTTAATTATTTATATCAATGCATAAATGTGGCTTTTGGTTAAGAGGAGCTCTTGGATTATATTTCTATATTTTCTTTTAATGGTTTATATCATGCTTATTATTATTGAAATGTTTATCTAACCTTGGATTGGGAAGGAATGTTCCTCTAGTAAGACATAAAGCCCAATATTAGAAAGAGTTGCACAAAGGCAATAACCAGGTAGATACAAGTCCTAGAAGGGGTTGCATGAATGCAATAGCTAGGAACTCATAAACCTAGAAGAATTTGTGTGAAGACAATAGCCAGGGTACTTGTGAATCATTGTACCTTGAACATGTAGGTTCGGGTATGTCCCATATAAATATTGGAAAAACCATTCACAAGACAACAACGGTGATCCATCTATCGTGTAGGATCATGTGATCATATCAGTTGTCATTGAAGTGGCAATGACCTTAGTTAGCCCATGGAGGTATGGTAACTAAGCACCAAGGCTCTCAAAATCTGCTTAGATGGGCTTAGATTTATGTTAGGGAATTATCATTCCCATTTAAGCGTGTAGGTCTTAAAGGATAATCCCTACGTTGTGGTCACATGGTTCTATGCCAAGGAGGGTATGGAAAAGGTGGTAAAATCACTTTATACATACTTCTAAACGTGTAAGTTTAGTAAGGTGAACCCTAAAAAACATGGGAGTTGGACACTCCTATCCATTGAGTGTCTTCTGCAGTGGCTTGAAACTCAAATATGGTGAAGCCTTGTACGCTGAGTTAAACAAATTATGGGTGTTTCCCTTGTGAGACTTTGTTCGTAAGTGCTCTTTAAAAAAATTGGGTTGGTAGTTTTGGGTTGTTACTCTTTTCATCATTGACCATAATTTGAGTCATTTTATTGTTGGCCACTCCTATCTATATTTCATATTTTTTCCTTGTTGTGTCATTGCCTTATCCATAATCACCTCACTATTCACTATCAGCTTGTTAGATCATCCTATTTGTTGATGTAATGCATTTGTAAATAAGTAAGCTACTCTAATTATCAAGTAAGACAAAGGCTAGCACAACTAACAAAATATAAGTGTTAATCAGTAAAAGCATAACAATAAAAAATTTCATGGTCAATTGATAGGTAACAGTTGTTGAGGCAGTTACAACTATCATAGTAGTAGTTTGGCTTTATTGCATAGATCAATTGGAGGGTTTGAAGTTGTGAAAATTTAGAAGTTGATTTTTAAGGAAGAAATAATATGATCTCAAATATTCATGAATACAAGAGATATAGACACATGGTTTCAGTGTGTGTCACCATAGTTCACGATATAGTTCTCACAACAACCCCAACTAAGAAAGTGCATGTACATGGGAATGACAAACCATGCTCACCTAGCCCATAGAGAATTCCAAGCAAAACGGGATGACATAGGTCTCAATTCCCACCTAAGTCCTCTTCTAAGGTAAAAGGGAATGCAAAAGTGCTTGAAGAAAAAATGTTGAATTCTATAGACACAACATGGAATAGCGCTACTAAGGACTTGTGTAGAGAGCGGTGGGATCATCATGATGTCTCACAATGGTTGAAGAAGTCATTATAAAATGCCTTAATTCAAGATATTCTTCAAGTACTTAAATTTGGTAAGGAGATGATCATAGTTAGATTTCTCAAGTATCTGATCACAATGTTGAGGAGCTACATGCTAGAAGCCAAGCACTCCAAATGTTTTGTAAGAGAGAGTACACTATGAGTGACTTATGACTTGTAATATTTTGTGAAAGTTTTTAGGTTGTAGATCTCGATAATAGAAATAAAACAATGATGAAATATTATGTAGGAAAAAGAGCTAGTAGCACTACATGAACTAATACTATGACACCAATACCTTATAAAAATATGAAGCACAAACATTACACACACATGGTTCTTGAGAAGTAAAGGTGAACCTATTGATAAATAGTGAATACAAATGTACAATATGCATGATCATGTCACCATTTTTGGGAGAGGTATGCACATCGAAATATTAACCTATCCAATACCTTACATGCAATATATCATGGATGGAGTAAGGTACGATTGGGTGTTGCACCTCTCAAAACAAAAAAACTAATTAACAAAGGGAAGAAACATAATATTTTAAATGGGATTCCATTTGATTATATTATTTTTTGGATGTAATGATGATAAAAAATATCCATGTACTAGAGTGGGTTGACCCAAAACCCATTTAAGATAGTGTAACCACCCTATACTACTAGATCAAAGTCTAAGACTTACCAGTAATACAATAGTTGGGTGTTATGAGCAATGCAAAAGGAGCACATCACAAAATCAGGAAGCTAAAATAAATAAATACTTTAGGAGATGAGGAAGAGAAGCTTAGTAGTCTTAGTAGACCCTTTCAAAGGTGTTGATGCTCATCTATAACAACTCTAAAACTGATTGACAAGGACCCTATTAACGAAAGAGAAAATGAACATGGGACAAGAAAATATGTTCATATAGGAGGTAATTAGGAATACGAGTGTGTTGCAAATGAACCTATTGAGATAGGGTTGCAAGAGGGGGAGCAATTGTGGTAGAGAAAATAATTACAAAATAATTGGTAAGACATGAGGACTTTATGGAAATCATGATATCCTCAATATTGCAGTGAATCAAAGCAAATTATGTAGCGATAAGTTTAATACTAATTAGAACTCAGGGGAAGAGGATACTAAGCTAGTGAAACATGAGAAGTATGCAAAAGACCCGCATTAAGAGGAGGCTATAGTTAACAACAAAAAATGAATCCCTATTATACCAATTGAATATTTAAAAAAGTAGGAGAAAGGAATTAAGGATGTCCCCTTATAACAAGATGCATGCTAGGGAAAAATTGGTAAATGATGAAGCAAAAGATGAGGATAAAGAGGAAGATGATCCTCTAAGCTGAATAATGTTTTGAGCTACCTGACTTTGTAGTACCTATTGATTTTCCATAGTTATATAGGAAGGATATAATATAAGGATCATAGGAGAAAGGAATCATGAGATTATTTACACAAATGTGTGATTTGTTGGGCATATCATGGGAATATTTTGTTGAGAATTATTAGAATGAGTGGCCTTTCTAGATGGAGAGATTATTTTGGAAGATCAATAAATTCTATGAATGGTTCATTAGTAGCAAATGATAAAACCAGATAAAGAAAATCCACGATTTAAAGGAGTGGATGATAAGGCCACACAACTATTAAAATTGAAATAAGTATAATTGGGCTTGAAGGTCCTACATAGAGAACCCCAATCTAATAAAAGAATAGAATAAAAAATTATTAGACCACCCAAAGTGAAGAGATACTATCTAATGATAAAATGGAAGCATCCTTGTAATAGACTAATTGGCCCTAGCAATTCAACACCTTGCAACATTTAATTGATTTTTTTGAGAGCAAACTAGAAACATAAGGGAGTTGTTGAAAATAAAGAAAGCAAGGTCGTAGCAATTGGAGAAAGAATTAACATAGTTGAAGAAGCTAGTGGTGGAGACAACAACATAGTGTAAGAAATTGGAACATGTTCATAAAATGTATTAGAAGTAGACAAATTAGAAAAATTGACATATTGTTGATCTTGAGCATAAGTTGAGTAGCATGAAGAAAAAGTATACTAATGCATTCCACCAATGAAAAAATATAGATTTACTTGGATCAAGTAGAACAAGAATGGATGAGGAATAATGCACTTGCAAAAAAAATGAAAAAATACATTAATTGAAAGTAAGAAAATCAATAATTGAAAAAATTGTTAGCTCAACATAATATTCAATTACCCATTATTTTGGTTACACAAAGTGACCTTAGAGAGAGTGTTTCCCATGGATAGAGTATAATTGTGAATTTTTGTACTTGTAGTTAAACAAATTTATCATGTGTGTTGCTATAAGTTTTGTTAAGTATATTTAATAGTATCTAGTAACTAGTGTTGATCAAAGGATTATCAGTTTGTATACATAATAGAGTCATGCATATAAATAAGACAATCAGTTGTAATTGGTTTGCATTATTTTGATAATTTTGTACAGGAGGATGATCATTGGGGTGTAAACATCTACACCCTTTCAATTTTTATATATTCCATTGGATGGTAATGGAATGACATTATTCATGAGATCATCAATGTGTAATTTTGTTGAGTATAAGAGACGTATTGTTGTAAGTAATGTACATATATGATTGCACATAATAAAATGATTTTATTCCTAAACTGTCATCGTTGTATTCCTTGTCTATTATGTTTGAGTTATTTGCTATATTTATAGGAATACATTTATATTACAACATCTTAGTCCCTAGGATAAAATAAAACAAGTGCTTAAAAAGGCACAAAATCATAACAAATTGAGCATAGCTAACAAAATGTTTATAAGTTGTAGGTATTTCCAAGTAGAAACAAGGTGAAATTTATTTTTTAGATTCATTAGAAACTTTCTTGTTCCTATCAAATCTCCAAGACCAAGTTCAAGAAAATAATGTAACTTTCATAGATGGTTGAGCCCAAACATATATTTTCAAAATATTTATAATATGGTTCATATAACAAACTCAAAATATAGTGTTATTTCTTATTATTTATATTTCATATGCACAAGAGCACACTATTATTATTTGATTTTATCATGCATCTATTGTGTTGAATTTGTAATCTAATTCATGGCCAAGAACCGACATTGTGTAATGTATTGGATAGGATTAAGGGCATTTCATTATACACTGTATTTAATATTTTTTAATATTTTATTATGTAAGCCCAATGGGCCATGGCTTGTTATGGTTGAACCTTATTTAATATTTGTAATTAATCTAAATCCCACTTGTTATGTCATATTAGGTTAAACTCTATGATATAATTTAGGGTTTTGGTATTGCTTTAAACAACCCTCTCACACTCCTTATTTCTTATCAAAGTGTCGTGCAATATAATCTATGAATAGTATTTTTTTTAAATTTTGTTGGAGAACAAGGGGTTGTACTTAGGTCTTCCACCTTTGACAAACCACAACTCTCTCCTTTAGAGCTTGAGATTTTACAAATAGATTCAATTCTCATCTCAATTGAGATGCTATAACTAGATACCTACATCATTTTCATAAAATATTTAAATTCTTGATTTTCATTTTTTGGATATTCTTCAAATTTTTGTGTGAATACAAATATTCCAAAATTCAGCATCCTTCTTGATATTCTTCTACAACAACCTTCACAATACCAAAACTCCACCTCTACTATTTATGCATTACATCTTAGTAGAGTAATATTTCTAAAACATTGCACTATGATAGTCTACACTTTACTAGATCTCGATTACTAGTTTCCTTATTGAAGCATAAGTGCACCCACAAAAATTGTGATAAATAGTTTATATGAAAGCACATTAATGTTATTAAATAAATCAAATGTTACCAATGAAAAATAGTAAATCTTCATCTTTATCTGATTCAAGAAATCAACATTTTCTTGTTAGCTTTAGCTAAACTTGCTACTTCCTCTAACCATGAAAAAGAAAATTTAATTTCACAGCCCTCAATTCTATTGGCTAGCCTATCTGCACATTTGTTTCCTTCCCTTAACATATATGTAAACCTAGTTTATTCAAACTCCATAGCAAGGTATTTAATTTCCATAATTATCTCTTGTATGTTCCATGGAGCCTTTGCTTTCCTCAAAATTGCATTTATTACTATGAGTGAATCACATTCCATCCATATTATGTTTCATTTCATTTGTTTGCATATTTTTAACCCTTTAAAATTTACCCAAGCTTCAACTTCATTATTTGTCTTAAGTAAGCATAATGAGACAAAATATTTCCTCTATTATTTCTAATGATTGCTCCTCCTATTGGTCCTAGATTTCTTTTAGATGCTCCATCAAAATTCAATTTGACCAACACCATATTTGGTGGTTTTCAGTTTATATTTTTTGTCTTCTTTTTGTTTATCCTATACCTAAAATCATAATTCCATTGATGACTTGACTCCATCTATCAATGCTCTTTTCTTCCATATTAGGGATTGGGTGAGTTGATAGGGTTGGTTTAGAATCCTTTATGGCTAAAAAAATCTTCCTTTTCATTACCTCAAAAATATTTTTCTTTCCTTTAAATATTCTTCTATTCATTTCTAGCAATACAATTCAAAGTATTGTATCTTTTGATATATCCCAAATTATCTGTAAAGCCTCACTTTTAATAGTGATCTACCATTGCTTTAACCATTCTTCAATTCTTCTATTTTTCACAATACATTTACCAAATATATTAAGAATCCATTGCCATATATTCCATACTATTGAGCAATATCCCAAGAGATGGTCTATTTTATTCTCCTTCCTTTTACAAATAACACATTGCGAGGGGCCATGAAAACCCCTTTTCATAAGGTTATCCTAGGATAAAATTCTTCTATGACCTACTAGCCAAAAAAATATTTTGGCTTTAAGAATGATTTAGATATTCCAAATATATCTCCATATTATTATGATATTTGTAATTTTTTGGTGGTTTACATTATATCCACTTCTTGTTTTGTATCTCCTAAGCTATTCAAATCCCAAATTAGCTATTTTTTTACTCCCCTTAGAATAATCATTGTTGTTATCTTTCTACTCGACTGCCTCCTAAAATCAATGTCTTGTATGTTTGTAAAACCCATTTGTATCTTCCTTCTTATCCTTTGTACATAATATTTGAAACCCTATCACCATATTTATCTTGAATTAATCTCATCCATGGTTTCAATATTGGATCTAGATTGAGTGGCTTTTTTATCACACCAAGTATCCATCCAAATATAAATCTTTTCTCCAGTTCCCACCACTCATCTTAGATCTTTAATCACTATATCATTATATTTTTAAAACCATTCCATAGAGTAGAACCATTTGGAAGTGAAAATGTAGTAAATATTAAGCTTGGGTCATTGGGCTCAACATACTTAGAAGAATTCTTGTCGTTTATATTTGAATATCTTTGTACAATCTCCAAATTACTTTTTCCCTAAGAGTTGAGTTTTCATCCATAAGGAATCTTAAACCAAGACCTCCCCTAGTTTTATCATCACACACCTTGCTCCATTTCACCAAAGGAAATTTCCTTTTATAATGTAAACTTAACTACAAAAAGGACTACATACTATAGATTAAACTTTTTCTATTGATTTTGGCATCATATACAAGGACATATAATAAATTGGAATGGCTTGTAAGAGTGATTTAATTAGTTACACTCTCCTTTCTAATGATAACCATATACCTTTCCATATTGTTAGATTATTTTAAACTTTACTAATAATTGGATTCCATAATTCTATCATCATTTTCCCCTAAAATAAGGGCATCCCTAGATAAGTTGCTGATAAATTTACCTCATCCATTTCAAGTAACCTACATATCCTTGCTTTGGTTCTAGCTAGGGTGTTTAGGAAGTAAATTTTAGATTTTTTTCTTTAACTCTCTACCCAATGCTCTTTCATATTCCTTTAATAAATTATTCAAATATCTATCCTCCTTTATCCTTACCCTCCCAAAAAGGGTTGTATCATCTACAAAATGTTGATGGGTGATGTTCTTGATGTTATTTCTAACCTTAAGACCACTTATCAACCCATATTTATTAGCCTCTTCAAGTTCCTATCTAAAATCTCTACCATAATAATGAACAAATACAGTGATGGAGGATCTCCTTGTCTAAGACCTATTTTAGCTTTAAATTATTATGTTACCAACCCATTAACCAACACTAAATATGAAATTGTAGAGACACAAACTTTAATCAATTTGATCCATTTATTACCAAATCCAAAAATTTTCTAATATTGCAAAAATAAAATCCCATTTAACCCTATCATAGGCTTTACTCATATTAGTTTTTAAGATCATTGCTCTCTCTTTTCTTGAAGCTTGTGAATGCATAACTTCATGAGCTACTATGATCCCATATAGAATCTATATCACTTTCACAAATCCTCCTTTATCTTCTGAAATAAATTTTTCTAACTTTGGGTTGCTGCCTGGTCTACTCCTTCCTGTTGCATCCAGGGTTATCCTCGATGGGAATGTTTCTTTTTTAATTTAAATTTTAAATGTCAGTAGCGGGCAGGATGACCCTATTTTTTTTCATTCCTTCCTTTAGGCAGGATTGGTCTATCTTTTTCCCGCTTTTAGTGCTTTGTAGCACGTGTTTATTGTTTCAAATTTTCCAAGTGGGTCAGCCCTATTTGTGGGATGGCCCTGTCCCTCTTCTCCTTTCCTCGTGTCATTTGGCTATAATTTTGCTCATATTTTTTTGGAATTTTCTATGCGGGATGGTGATATCCCTGTATTCATTGTAATGTTTCAAAAAAAAAAAATTGTCCTTCAAGGCTATCCTCTAGCCTTTCTGTAAGGTTGTCCTTAGCCTATCCTGTTAGGCTTTTGTCTTTCCTTTGGTATTTGGGGATCTTTTTCATTGGCCTTGGGGCCTTGCCTTTAGTCTTATGACTTTTTGTAATCAGGTTTTGGGATCCTTGATAAAAACCCATTTTTAATTATTTTTAACTGACCAATTTTTTTCTAACATAGGTCTTAATCTATTTGTCATAAATTTCGAGATAATATTATATGTTACATTACATAAGCTTATGGGCGTAATTGAATCCAAAAATTTTGCATCCTTTATTTTTGAAATTAGGGTAAGATATGTTGCATTTAATTTATATGGAATGTTTTGTTTTACCCTAGACTGTTCCACTACCACCAATAAAGAATCATTTGCTATATCCCAATTATGTTGATAGAATGCTATAGAGAGCCCATTCAAACTCGAGGATTTTTCCTTATCAAAAGAGAAGATCTAAATGAAATTATTCCAAAGAAAAGGCTCCATTAGTTTCCTATTGTCTTGTACTTCTTGTAAAATTTTATCATTAAGAACTTCAAACTCTTCTGATCCCAGAATATTATGATAAAAACACCTTGCCTTCTTTCTAATTACACTTGGTCTTTAATCCAAACCCCTTATATTGATTTAATTATACTATTTATGGATTCTGATCTCTATACTATTGCCATTCGATGAAAAATTTTGTATTTTTATCTCGTTTTAACCAAGTCTATCTTGATTTTAATCTCCAAAATTTCTCTTTCTTTCTTGTAATATTATGATATTGACTAATTAACTCCCTTTTCTCTGAGCTTGGATTATTATGACCACCTTTTTTAAAATTTGAAACTTTATCTTCTAGTTCTTCTTTCTTCTCAAAAATATTTCCAAAAGTGTTCTTATTCCATTCTTTTAATCTATATGTCATTGATTTATTTTGTTTAGGAAGTGTATACAAGCCACTATTTCCTGAAGAATTCCAAGTTTGTGCTATCATATCAACAAATTGAGGATAGTCTTCCCACATCTGCTCATATTTAAAATATGATCTTTTTCGAATTCACTTACCATAATTTTAACTCTTATTGGCCAATAATTTGAACCAATCCTTGTCAAGGTATTAATTTTAGCACAAGTCCCTTCATCTAGCCAATGATATGAGAGTGCATTTGTCTAATTTTTTTGCTATTAGGTTATGGTCTCTCCTATTGTTTGTCCATGTATAGTTGTCTTCTTCAAACTCAACCTTCCATTATTATTATTATTATTTATTGGAACAAAAAATTATATTCAATAAAAAATAAGAGAGGTTACAATAAAAGGGAGTTGGAAAAATCACAGCTCAGGGTGCAAGGCCACCTAAAAAATCAATATTGTAGAGCCCTAAGACCAAAAACAAAACCAACCCTTAAAGGGCGAATAAAAAGAATAACTAAACAAAGGGAGCCATTACAAGAGGAGATCGATCCCTACTGTGGGCACTGATAGAACAAATTGATGCTAGAAAATGTCACCCCCTCAACCTACTACACCGAGGTCTCAAAGAAACAGAGGGACCTTAAGGCAGAAGGAGGTTAGGCGAAGCCATGTTGATAGTGCATGAAGCCTCGTGCCAGAACTTGACAAGATTTATCAAATGCATAAACTTAATTTTTGAATCCCATTATTATTTTGAATAGAAGTTGAGAAATATTTAATACTTTGTGTTTCTTTCCTAATTCCCCTAAAATTCTCAACCAACTTGGTAATGACTTTGAAATATCCTATTGTTGTGGTCATTGCACAACTTACCCCAAATTTGGGGACCCACCTTAAATGTTGATGCTATGAGGGGGTTTGGTTTGCATTGAGTGATTGTTTTATAGGTCCCTACCCATGAATTTGCAATGTAGATTCCAAGGTTCATTGTTGGTCAGTGTCTCCTTTAGTTTCATTTAGAATGTCTAGTGTGTTGGTTAGGGTTATAATGTTTTGGTTAATTTTTTTGAATTAAATCAATTCAAACATTTGAATTAATTAAGCGAAATTTAAATAAAAAAATAAAATAAAAGAATGAATAAATAAAAGGAACAAAGGAAAAAGAGGAAAATATACATATATAAATGTATGTCCATATATGCATATATAGGGATGCATAGTATATGCATAAGGTTTGTTTTTATTAAGAATTTATTGTTTGGGAAAGTTAATTTCAGATTTTGATTTCAGTATCTTGTAAAGGTTTAATTTAGGTTTTAATTTTATTATATTATGTTGAAAATATTAATCTAGGTTCCAATTTATTGCTTAAAGGGTTAATTGTTGTGATTTGGCTTGATGAAAGGTTTACTAACATGTTGGAGTGGATTTCGAGGAGAAACCAACCAACAAATGTGGATTGTGTAGATGACTTGGATGTCGAGGTAGCTTGGACGAATGATGACTTGGATGCACTAACATGGCGAGGACTAGTATTATTCCAATGGATGAGTCAAACACACAGGATGTGGACTTAAGACACAATGAATGACTTAGACCCATGGACATAGTGAAGACTTGGATGGCGTATATGGTGAAGACTTAAATGATAGAAACACGCAGATATGATGACAACTCGAATAGCTAGTATGATTGGCATTGGGATGTGTGAGAGGTGGTCGATCAACATGTGGTGATCTAAGTTTAGTAGATGCGCAACTAATTTAATACCATGATAACTACTACCACATATTAAATGTGGGACAAAAAGAACGGTTTCTTACTGGGTGTATTGGGTCAAAGAGTTGAGGTTGTAAAGATTAATATGATATGGTTATCATGATAGTCGCAAGGAAGTTGGTGATTTTGAAGACCAATCTATCATTAATATGGGAAAGTTTAGTTTTTTAGAGCAAGGAAAATCGCTCTCATCTTCGAAAGAAAACATGACTATCATGGGAACACCTTTGCATTCGAGGAAAGGTTTGGCTACTCGTGCAATTTTTGATCCAATAGAAATATTACGATATGTTACACAATAAAATATTAGGTTGTCATCGACTATCAAAAGAATTGAATAGTTAGAACCCGCCCCTTCTTATCAAGTTCGAATAAGTTTTAGTTGTAGCGAAAAGGTACGAATGTAGGGTTAGGTGAAAATTCATGGAATGACAACAATGACATCACTAGTGATATTATTTTACTAGCTCATAGCTATGATGGATGTAATTCTTGTCAAGTACTCCATGTTGAGGATGAAAAGGCATAGGCAATCGTGAAACAAAAGGATACCTCATCAATAATGGTGGAACGATAAAATATGCTAGGGCAGTGTTGGAATTTGTGACGATGCGCCCGTGGATTATCACGACAACCAAATCACATCGAGATCTTTCCAATAGTGAATTATGCATGGCAAGACACAAAATTGTGTTAGAATGAAACATCAAACTATACATCTAATGAAGCATTCTTATCACTCTCATGGTCGATAATTTTACAGTCATGAATTATTGTCAGATATGTATGTGAAAAAATAGTTGTTTCTAAAATAGTTTGGGATAGTCATATCTATCGTTTGTTAGGTGGAACCATGATTGAATGGGCATTGCATGCATTAGAGTGGGTTTTGGTTTCACAGTTCATTACAGAAGCAAAAGCAGTTATACCCGGTTCATGTAGAAAGGAATCATCCTAGGAGCGTGATCATTTTATGTGATTGAAAAGGGAGTCGAAGGCTTAATTTTGCTAGATTATTCAATGTAAATGTTTCGATGACAAGCATCCTTGATGTGAAATAACATGATTCTTTAAACACATGGTAACATATTCTAAACACTAGGGCATAAAAATTATAAAAAATAGAAAATTTCATATCAATTACAAGTTAGGAATAAGACAACGCTTACAAGGAGGTAATGAAGGGGATCATTGGATTAATGCCAAACCATTAAAAGATAAAAGGGTTGGCCTTAGCTTAATAATCAAATGAATATATTTTGGACCAAATTCTTTGAAGAGAAACCATTTGATGCCCATTGATAGACCTACCATGAAATGCATTTTTTTAGATGTTATGAAATGAATGAATGAAGGGAAAATAATCTAAAATTGAATGGAGAAGAAGATGAAATGAAAATGTTTCCATTGAGGAAGAATATAGAGTGAAATAGTTTATCATAGAGGGAGAAGCAAGGGAAGAGAGCGAATTCATTTGAAGGGAAGTGTCATGAAGCCAAACAAGGAAATGGAGCGAAAGGGTTTCTTTGAAAAATTTAAAAACCCATGCAAATGCAAAAACAAAGGCTAGAATTTTTTGGAACAGGAAGGCATGTGAAGAGGGATTGGAAGGCTTCAAGCTATTGCAAACACTAATTTTTCCACCTTGTATGCAGCCAAAGAAGGTTTTGAATACAATTTTTATTGCACATCTTTCTCATACATGTATTGAGTTCATTTAATGGTGTTTTATGCATGGATATGGTAGCATCATTTAATGTTTTTAATGCATGTTTTTATCCCTTAGACTCTTGCACTTAACCATATTTAGATTGTGTGGATGCAGGTCTAACCTGGTTTTGTTTTAGTATTCATGATCTTCTATTTTCTGTAGAATAGGAGGGATTAATTTATAGTAGCTCTCTTTGATCACTTTTCCACACTTTGTTTCATATTATTTCAGATTTTTTATTTTTTCTCTAACCCTAGCTTTTGTCATTTATTTATCTTTCATTTTATTTTCTTTAAGTTCCATCAAGCACTCAAAGCCCTAAAAGGTTATATTATTTTGCACAAAAAAAATCAATAATGGGGGTTTTGAAGTAATTAGAACATCCAAATAATTTTGTTTCTTAAGGCTAACATATTAAATTATTTGGACACATTTAATTAAGGCATTTTTTAAGGTTCCAAAATAGATTCTTGCACTCCACAGGTTTTATTATTTTAAAATTTGTTTAACAAAGCAAGATAAAAATTTGTTAACAAAGCAAGATAAAATTTATTTCACAAAGCAAGATAAAATGAATTAAATCACCATTTCAGGATTCACATTTCAAAGTTAGATTTAGTCATTTTATTTCATGCTCAAACAAAGCTTAACAAAAGAAGATAAAATTTGTTAACAAAGCAAGATAAAATTTGTTCACAAAGCAAGATAAAATGAATTAAATCACCATTCTGGATTCACATTTCAAAGTTAGATTTTAGTCTTTTCTTTTATGCTCAAAGCAAAGTTTAACAAAGGAAGATAAAATTTGTTAAAATTTGCTTAACAAAAGAAGATAAAATCTACTTAAAACACTTTAAGATAAAATGAATTAAATCACCATTCCAGGATGGTCATAGAGGACCAATAATATCACATTTTCTTTTTTTTCAAATTTCATGAACAATAAAGAGCATAGCAAATCAAAGTAATACCAAACCATAAGCCCCTTGTTAATAGTTACTTGCACCTCTAAGGTATTTCAACATATTTTGCATATTTTCACAAGCATTCAAGCACATATTAAGCAAATAAGAACCTTGGAGAAATTTTGAATTTCTTTGCAAGAGAGGGTTTTCTAATAATACCTTGATTGTGAGTATGGTTTTGCAATTGGGTAAAATTATCACTCAATAGAATTGGTGCTAGAAGGAGGGCCTGAATTGGTCATTTCATTGTTATTGTAAATGCTAAATTGTTCATTGTTACTTGAAAGGCTTATTTGAAGGTATTGGTCTTGACTAACGAGGTTTTGTTGATAGGTGATCATATTCATTGATTGGAAATTTCTTTAATTGATGATGCATTGATGCTAACCTTTTACAAATTGAGAATATTTCTTATTGTTATGGTTTAATTGATGCATTGTTAACAAACACTTGTTGTTGTCATTGTTAAGCTGGAACCTAAGGGTATCATTACTAGATCTAAGGCTATAGAAGATACCATTTTCCAAAGCCTATCTCCTACTTAGAGACATAGAATATCCAAGAGTGAAGCAATTGTTATTCCACCTAGTGGGGTTTTAGTTGAACCACCTATTGTTCCTATTCTTCCTATTGTTCCTTTAGTCACACCACAACCAAATCCAATGGCTATAAATGTTGCTTGGATGGGAGTGTGTAGTAACCCCTTGAACATTGTTGGGGATGCCCATGATATGCCCAAGAACATAGAGAAATACTTGCCCAAATATAAACATGATGGCACCAGATTAGTAGAGGAACACATTCAAGCTTTTAAAGACACCTTAATTAGATTGCAAGTGGAACATGAAGATGTTGCTTGTAGAATGTTTCCTTTGACCCTAGATGACTTGGCATATGATTGGTACATCAGTCTACCTGCCAACTCCATTACTTCCTAGGTCTAGTTAGAAACTACTTTTGTGAATCAGTTTAGGTTACCCTTAGATCCTACCATAATCTATCATCAATTTGCTTCTTGTAGGAGGGAACCTAATGAACCATTGAGAATGTTCAACATGAGATTTCAAAAACTCTATTCGAGACTAACTGCTCCCTATGCTATCACTATTGATATTGCCCTTCAGATATACTTTAGGGCATTAGATCCCATGACCTCCATGTTTGTTAGGAGAAATCCTTTGGTCACTACTCTTGCTTTAGCATACATAGAGGCCATGACTATCGAGCAAATTGATGCCACAGGTTATGGGATAGGATAGTTACCTACTATAGGATAACTTGGAGCATACAATCAAATCCCAATGATAAACTAGGTATTATCACAATAGACTCCAATGTTGAACACTTTGCCCTACAATCAGTTTTACCCTACCATGCCCACTTATCCTTCCACATTCACTTATTTGACTACACCCACCTATCCGACCACTCCATTACTCTTAGAGAATCAATTGGCCACCCATAGAGCCATAGAAATGAATGCTCAGGCCTTGCCTACATTCTTAAATCCAACACCCATACAAAGTTTGAATCCATTTCAAAATCCAAATATTCAAACTCAAGGCACCTTGCAAAATCAAAATGTTCAAAATCAAAATGTGGTACCAAATTAGAACATTCTAGGTTTTGAGAATCCAACTAATCCTACCACTACTACTGTTCAACCTAATGAGCCTAATTTAGAGGTAAAAGACCTACAGAGGTTGGTCCAGAAGCTAAGTAGTGATATGGTTCAGTTACAAAAGTAGGCACCACAAAACTCACAATAAAATAGAAACTATAGTTTTCAGAGGAAATAATGGAACACATGACCAAATAATGGGGGTGTACCTAGTCCGGTTGCTAATCAGAATAATGCATCTACTAGTTCTAGTCAATCTCATACAATTGTTAATATTTCAGATTTGACTATGAACAACTGGTGTAGGATGCATTCCACTAAAGAGCACAATGAAAATGAATACCCAGAGTTTAAGATGACCTTAGATATTTTGCAACAAGAGATGGATGATTTGGAATTAGTACCTAATGAGGACTCTTCTCATCAAGCTAGTTCAAGCAAAGGTAAGGGAACTACTTTAGTTGTTGAAAATTTTGATCCTAGAATATGATGAAGAAGAGGAGGATGATGATCCCATAGAAGAAGAAGTTTAGGCCTTTAGGTAGTTTAAAAAGGGGAATCACAACTACCAGTTGAGAAGTAAGAGTAAGATCCCAAATACTTCTACTCCTCCAAATAATTCCATTATTCCACCAGATACTAAGGCAAATAACAATCCTACACCTCCATCTCGGATTGATTCATCCAAACCACCTCAAAAGGTGTAAAATCTTGATAAAATTGCTTATAACATTGTTGATGATTTAAAGAAAATAAAAGCTAATATCACTTTGTTTGAAGTTGCACAATTGACAAACCAACAAGATTCCTTGATTAAGGCACTTGGTCAACCAAGCAAAATTGATGCTAGGAAAACTATAGAGTCACATTTGGTCTTGCAAAAGGAGAAAGGAGAGGTTCCTCCCTTCCTTCTAACAATCAAAATTGTAGGAAAGAATTTACACAATTGTCTAGTAGATTCAGGTGCGTCAGGTAATGTAATGCCTTATGTTACTTGTCAGAGGTTGGGTTTGAAACCCAATCCTTCAAATAGAATGGTGGTACAATTAGATAGATCTGAGGTGAATGTGGTAGGCATGCTTCATAACATTCATATTCATATTTCATCAGAACCTAGAATTCAACAATACATTGATATTCATGTTGTTGATATTCCTGACAAGTATGGTATGTTATTGGCTAGGGATTGGAGCAGAAACTTGAATGGCTATATGGCCATAGATTGTTCACACATGTGGTTACCTTGGAAAGGGGTAGCCAATCAAATCTAAATTGAAAGAGAGCCTAGACTCAAAGAGTTGATCATGAAGTATAATAGAACAAATGAAACCCTTTATAATGAGTCTGAGTTGGGTGTTTACACATTAGATACCAAGTTGGTTACAAATAAATCTAATGCTGAAATTCTATCTTGTGACCCACTTAATGATGATCATCTTGTTTGGACACTTAAATTTGATGGATCTAAATCCAAATAGGGTAGTGGAGCTAGGGTTGAACTCATTAGCCCTAAAGGTAGGTCTTCTCTTGCTGCATTTAGATTACAATTTCCATGTACTTGCAATGCAATGGAGTATGAAGCATTAATTTTTGGATTACAATTAGCTCTGAATAAGAACATTAAATGTTTGAAAGTTTTAGGGGATTCAACGTTAGTTGTTAGGCAAGTAAAGGGGCAATACACATGTCATGATGAAAGGCTAATTCACTACAGAACTAGAGTTAGAGACTTAATAGATGAATTTGAAGCCTTTAATATTTCTCTGATTTCTAGAAAGAGTAATCATGTTGCAGATTCTTTGGTAGTCGTAGTAGGTACATTAAATCCCATTGATAAAAGAAAATTGAAAAATTTTTCAATAGAATTGGTTCCTTGTCCTTCTATACCTGATAATGTTAAAAATTTATAGGTATTTGAAAGTGATAGACACATCTTTGACTTTGTAACTAACTCAGGTGTTTTTGAAAATCAGGTGATTGATGAAGACCAACGGTTACAAGAGGATGAAGATGAAGAATATGAGGTAATGAAGAGAACTAATGCTATCCCAAAAGGTATTGTCTCACTTGAAAATTTTTTGATATTGACTACCAAAGCAAAAGGTGTGATAAAATCTCACCTTCAAATGATGCATATGATGTAGTTAATATTGGAAATAATGAAGATTCACATAATGTACTTATTGGGAAAGCATGCACACATCATGAAAAATAAGGAATAATACACGCACTTAAAGATTATATGGATTGTATTGCATGGACTTATGATGACTTAAAAACTTACAATCAAAACATTATCATGCATACTATTCCTTTGAAGCCTGATTCTAAACCATTCAGATAGAAACAATGTCCAGTTAACCCATTGTTGGAACCTCTCATAGAGAAGGAAGTTAAAAAGCTATTAGATGCAAAAATTATATTTCCTATCCGACATTCCACATGGGTTGCAAACATAGTTCCTGTTAGAAAGAAAACTGGAGAGATTCGGTTATGTATTGATTTCAGGAACCTTAATAAAGCTTCGCAAAAAGATAACTACCCTCTTCCTTCTATCGATAACATTTTACAAATGGTTAATGGATCTGAAATGATGTCTTTTCTTGATGGATATTCTAGATATAATCAGATTCTTATTGACCCACGTGATAGAATGAAGACTGCATTTACTACTAAATGGGGAACATTTGCTTACAAGAGAATACCTTTTGGTTTGCTTAATGTAGGTGCTACATTTCAGCGTGCCATGGACTATGCTTTTAGAGACCTCATTGGTAAATGCATAGTCATTTATGTAGATGATATCCCTATTTTCTCAAAGAAATGAGAAGATCATATTAATGATTTGAGAAAAGTTCTTCAAAGGTGTAGAGAACATGGAATTTCACTTAATCCTAAAAAGTGCATCTTTGGAGTAATTGAGGGAAAATTGTTAGGACATGTAATATCAAAATATGGCATTTCTATAGATCCTACAAGAATAGAGGTAATTCAAAATATTCCTTTTTCGGGTAGTAAGAAAGAGCTTAGATCATTCTTTGGGAAAATTAATTTTGTTAGGAAATTCATTTATGGATTTGCTGAAATTGTTAAACCATTGAATGATATGTTAAAAAAGGATGTTAATATTAAGTGGACATGTGAGGCTAGGACTACTTTTCAGAGTGTTAAAGATGCCATTTCTAATGCACCTATTTTGGTAAGTCCTGATTACAAGAAACCATTCTTCATCTATACTTTTGCATCTGATCATTCATTTGCTAGCATGCTAACTCAGAAAAGTGAAGATAATTCTGAAAACCCTATTGCTTTTATGAGTTCACCTTTGAAATATGCATAGTTAAGATATACCATTTTGGATAAACAAGTGTATGCCTTATTTAAAACTATCAAAAATATTAGGCATTACATTTTGCATAGTAGAGTTTTTGCCATTGTACCTGACCCTGTTGTGAAAACCATGTTGATGTAGAATGAACTAGGTAAAAAATGAGGAAAGTGGATGTCTACCTTATAGGAGTTTGATCTTGAGATCCATCCAATGAAGCTAGTTCGAGGACAAGGCTTGACAAAAGCACTTGCGAAGATTGATCCTCAGATTTCTTATCAACATTATAATGTAGAGGATGTCATGCAAGATGAATGGTATATTGATATTGTTTATTTCCTTTTGAATGGTAAGTGTCCTTCACATTTTAATTCCATGCAAATAAGAGCTCTTCATTTAAAGTCTATGAACTTTATGATTAACGCTGGTGTGTTGTACAGGAAAAACCATGAAGGAATTTTTCTTCGTTGCTTGAATAAGGAAGAATCCACTCACATCTTACATGAGTTTCATGGTAAGTATGGGATGGGGCATGGTTCTACAAATGCCACTGCACACCAGATCTTGAGATCTGGTTACTATTGGCCACACATATTTAAAGATGCCCATTCCCATGTACGTTCTTGCCATATTTGTCAGCTTGCAGCTAATAGAGAGAGACATGCACCTATGCCATTACAACCTGTAGTTGAGATGAGACCTTTTGCTCAGTGGGGCCTAGATTTTGTAGGGGTCATAAACCCTAATTCTTCAGCTTCCCATAAGTTCATTCTCACCACCTCTGATTATTGTACTAGATGGACAGAAGCTATCCCCACCAAAAATTGTACTACTGAGGTTGTTATTCAATTTTTGGAAGAACACATTGTGACTAGGTTTGGAATGCCATATTCAATTGTTTGTGATAATGGTCCTACTTTTACTTCACTTCATTTTGTAGAATGGGCATATGATAACAAGGTGAGCATCAAATTTTCTTCTAATTATTATCCATAAGGTAATGGCTTAGCTGAATCATCTAATAAGAACTTGTTGTCAATTATTAAGAAATTGCTTGAACATAATCCTCGGGATTGGCATAATAAATTGAAATTTGCATTATGGGTAGATAGAATAAGAATTAAAGAATCCATAGGAACATCACCTTATCATTTAGTGTATGGTCAAGATCCAATTTTTCCTTCTAATATTAAATTGTAAACTTTACAATTCATGAAAGAATATCTTGAAATAGATGATAAAATTGAAGCTCGTCTCACTCACCTCATGCATTTAGATGAAAAATGAGAGGATGCCTTGCTTCATTTTAGTAAACATCAGGATATTGTTAAAATATGGTTTGATAAATGGGCTAAAATTAAATATTTTAGGATTTTTGATTTGGTTTTGCTTTGGGATAAGGCACATGAGAAAAAGGGTGAGCATGATAAATTTGACTATCTTTGGCTTGGTCCTTATCAGATTTCTAAAATTCTTGGAGAAAATACTTTTCGATTGAAAACTTTGAGTGGGGATGATATTCATTTGCCTGTTAATGGGTAGTTTCTCAAGCATTATTTTCACCCATGAAACAATTGAATTCTTGCATCATTTGTACCATGCTTGTATATTATTGTATATAGCTTTTTGGTTTTCATGCTTTTGCATTTAGCTTTTTTTTGTGTGGTGCTTTTGTACATAATATCTTGTTTTGCAAGATTTTGCTATTTGCTTTCTTGTCAGTTCACATTAGGTTAGGTTTTGGTTTATTTTTAGTTTTTTTTGATAGTGTTTCTTTGTCATGTAGGATGGATTGCCTAGTTTGGAATCAGGTGGAATTGAGGAAAAGGGAATGAAATTGTTTAGTAATCATTCTTAGATTTTGGACTAAGATGGTGGATTTTGGAATAATGAAATATTTCACTAAAGCTCCACATGTAACTCACTATATTAAAGGGTATTCTTTGAAATCTTGAAGGATAAAGTCATTTTGGTTTGCAAATTAAGGTAAAAATATAATACACTCCATATTTAGCCTTAAGTGGTCTCTAACCTAGGTGGCATATAAATTTTGCAAAGCAATACAATGCTTAATAAAAAAAATAAATGCAAAATTAATATAATGCTTAGGTGATTTAGATAATCTCTATCGGGGCTATAGATGCCTGGTTGGTAGTAGAGCAAGGTCTAGAAGAGATCAAGGTCATCTCCATCGAGGCTATAGATGCCTGGCTGGTAGTGGAGCAATGCAGAGGCACATTTTTAATGAGTGACATTCTATAGCCTAAATGCAAAACAAATGATGGAATCTAGATTGTTTCAAGAATGCAAAATGAATCACAATTCACACACTAAGCAAAGGCAAATGGTTCATCTATTTTCATTTGAAGTTATCTACCCCACTTTCTCTGGATATTGCTAGATGATGTTTATTTCTCTAATCTTTGGTTTTCTTGGTTTCAGATCGGGTTCTTCATCCGAAATGCTCAGGAGCATTTCCCAGCAGAGTCACCATTTGTTGTGGCTATTGCACAACATGCCCCAAATTTGGGGACCCACCTTAAATTTTGATGTTATGGGAAATTTTGGTTTGCATTGAGTGATTTATTGATAGGTCCCTACCCATGAGGTTGCAATGTAGGTTCCAAGGTTTGGATGTTGGTTAGTGTCTCCTTTTAATTTCTTTTAAAATGTCTAGTGTGTTGGTTAGGTTTATAATGTTTTGGTTAATTTTAATGTTTTGAATTAAATCAATTCAAACATTTGAAATTAATTAAATCAAATTTAAATAAAATAAAATAATAAAATAATAAATAAATAAAAGAAAAAAAGGAAAAATAAGAAATAAATAAATAAATAAATATATGTCCATATATGCATATATAGGGATGCATAGTATATGGGTAAGGTTTGCTTTTATTAAGGATTTATTGTTTGGTAAAGTTAATTTCAGATTTTGATTTCAGTATCTTGAAAAGGAAAAATCTAGGTTCTAATTTTATTATATTATGTTGAAAAGATTAATCTTGGTTCCACTTTATTGTTTAAAAGGTTAATTGGTGTGATTTGGCTTGATGACAGGTTTACTAACATGTTGTTGGAGTGGATTTCGAGGAGAAACCAACCAATGGATGCAAATTGTGCAAATGACTTAGATGTTGAGGTAGCTTGGATGAATGATGACTCATATGTGCTAACATGGCAAGGACTGGAATGATTCCAATGGATGATTCAAACACACAAGATGTGGACTTAAGACATGATGAATGAATTAGACCCATGTACATAGTGAAAACTTGGATGACGTATATGATGAAGACTTAAACGACCCGAACACGCAGATGTGATGACAACTCGAATAGCTAGTATGATTGGCATGGGGATGTGCGAGAGGTGGTCGATCACCATGTGGTGATATAAGTTTAATAGATGCACCACTAATTTAATACCATGGTCACTACCGCCACATCTCAAATGTGGGATAAAGAGAACAATTTCTTATTGGGCATGTTGGACCAAAGAGTTGAGGTTGTCCAAATTAATATGATATAGTTATTGTGATAGTCACAAGGAAGTTGGTGATTTTGAAGACCAATCTATCATTAATATGGGAAATTTTAGTTGTTCATAGCAAGGAAATTCGCTCTCATATTTGAAAGAAAACATGACTGTCATGGGAACACCTTTGCATTCAGGGAATGGTATGGCTACTCGTGCAAGTTCTAATCCAATAGAAAGATTAAAATCTGTTACACAGTCAAATATTAGGTCATCATCGACTATCAAAAGTATTAAAGAGTTAGAACCCATCCTTTCTTATCAAGTTCAGAGAAGTTTCAGTTGTAGCGAAAATGCATGAATGTAGAGTTAGGTGAAAATCTGTGGAATGATAGTGATGATGTCACTAGTGATGTTCTTTTACTAGATTTTTCTTATGAAGGACATCATTCTTATCAAGTACTTACTATTGAGGATGAACAGTCATAGGTGACCGTTAAACAAAAGGATACCTCATCAATGATGGTGGAACGATGAAATATGCTAGGGAACTCTAGAATTTGTGACAATGCACCCATGGCTTATAACGAAACTGAATCACATCGGGGTATTTATAGAAGTGAATTGTGCATAGGAAGACATAAAATAGTGTCAGGATGAAATGTCAAACTATACGTATAATGAAGTATTCTTATCACTTTCGTGATCGACAATTTTGTAGTCATGAATTCCTGTCAGATATGTGTATGAAAAATTTTCCATTTCTAAAATAGTTCAGGATAATCATATCTATCACCTGTTAGGTGGAACCATGATTGAATGGGCATTGTGTGCATTGGAGTGGGTTTTGGTTTTATAGTCTGTTGTGGAAGCAAAAGTAAGTATACCCGATTCGTGTAGAAATGAATCATCCTAGGAGCGCGATCATTGCATGTGATTGAAAAGGGAGTTGAAGGATTAATTTTATTAGATTCTTTAACATAAATATTTCGATGACAAACATCCTCGTTGTGAAATGACATGGTGATTTAAACACATGGTAACATATTCTAAACACTAAGGCATAAACATTATAAAAATGGAAAATTTCATATTGGTTACAAGTTAGGAATGCGACAATGCTTACAGGGAGGTAATGAAGGGGATCATTGGATTAATGTCAAACTATTAAAAGACAAAAGGGTTGACTTAGCTTAATAATCAAACAAATATATTTCAAACCAAATGCGTTGAAGAGAAACCATTTGATGCCCATTGATAGACCTACCATGAAATACATTTTTTTTAGACATTACGAAATGAATAAATGAAGGGAAAATAATCTAAAATCGAATGGAGAAGAAAACAAAGTGAAAATGTTTCCATTGAGGAAGAATACTAAGAGGAATAGTTTACCGTAGAGGGAGAAGGAAGGAAAGAGAGCGGATTCATTTGGAGATAAGTGTCATGAAGCCAAACAAGGAAATGAAGTGGAAGGGTTTCTTTGAAAACTTTAAAAACCCATGAAAATGTAGAAACAAAGGTTGGAATTTTTTGGAGTAGAAGCACATGAAGAGGATTTGAAGGCTTCAAAGCTACTGTAAATTTGTTTTTTTTCCACCTTGTATGCAAACAAAAGGTTTTGAATACAATCCATTCTTTATTGCACATCTTTATCTCACATGCATTAAGTTTATTTAATAGTCTTTTATGCATATGGTAGCATCATTTAATATTTTTGATGCATGTTTTTATCCCTCAGAATCTTGCACTTAACCAAATGTAGATTGTGTGGATGTAGGTCTAACCTAGTTTTGTTTGGTATTCATGATCTTTTTTTTTGCAGAATAGGAGGAATTAGTTTATAGTACCTCTCTTTGATCGCTTTTCCGCACTTTGTTCCATATTATTTCAGATTTTTCATTTTTTTCTCTAACCCTAGATTTTGTCATTTTTTATCTTTCATTTTATTTTCTTTAAAATTTCATCAAGCACTCAAAGCCCTAAAAGGTTATATTGTTTTGCACAAAAAAATCAATAATGGGGGTTTTGAAGTAATTAGAACATCCAAATAATTTTGTTTCTTAAGACTAAGATATTTAATTATTTGGAAATTTTTAATAAGGCATTTCTTGAGGTTCCAAAATAGATTCTTGCCCTCCATAGGTTTTGTTATTTTTAAAATTGGTTTAACAAAGCAAGATAAAAATTTGTTAACAAAGCAAGATAAAATTTGTTTTACAAAGCAAGATAAAATCCGTTTTACAAAGCAAAATAAAATGCATTAAATCACCATTCAGGGATTAACATTTAAAAAAAATAGATTTAGTCATTTTATTCCATGCTCAAACAAAACTTAACAAAAGATCAAATTTGTTAACAAAGCAAGATAAAATCCATTCACAAAGCAAGATAAAATGAATTAAATCACCGTTCAGGATTCACATTTCAAAGTTAGATTTTAGTCTTTTATTTTATGCTCAAAGTAAAGTTTAACAAAGGAAGATAAAATTTATTAAAAATCTGCTTAACAAAGGAAGATAAAATCTACTTAAAACACTTTGAGATAAAATGAATTAAATCACCATTCCAGGATGGTCATAGAGGACCAATAATGTTACATTTTCTATTTTTTAAAATTTCATGAACAATAAAGAGCATAGCAAATCAAAGTAATACCAAACCTTAGGTCCCTTGTTAACATTTACTTGCACCTCTAAGGTATTTCAATATATTTTGCATATTTTCACAAACATTCAAGCACACATTAAGCACATAAGAACCTTGGAGAAGTTTTAAATTTCTTTGCAAGAGAGGGTTTTGATAATACCCTGATTGTGAGTATGGTTTTGCAATTGGGAAAAATTATCACTCAACCCCTATAATTATGAATTGGGTTTCTTGGTTTTTACTTCTCATAAAGGCTTCAATCCCACTCCATACTTCTGATATTCTTGACTGAATTGTAGGTCCATAGACATTGATAAGGATGAAAAAAATATCTGCAAAGTAACAAGTGACTAAAGAGGCTATACAATGCCTAGTTTTATGAATGGTTACACAAGAGGTTCTAATAGGATTTTAACATGTTAGAATTCCCCCTTCCATTCCTTTATGAAACCACAACATCCCATTCACATCTTGCCCATATTGCTTTCATAGTTTTAGAAACTTCTTCCTTTGTCATTTTAGTTTTCTAGATACAAAGAATATTATGCTTATTACTTAAACAAAGGTCTATGATACACCTCTACTTTGAGGGCCCATTAACACCCCTTCTATTCCATGAGATGGTAATCATGTCTCACTAGGGGCTAATGGCCCCACCTGCAAATTGCCAATATCATTTTATTTTTGGTAAAAAGAAGTTCAACCAAGTTTTTTTAATGAGTTTACACAAGTTTTTATGAGGGGTCCTAGTACCCTCATATTGAGTGGGGTTTGAACCTTGGACCTCTCGAAGAGAGGCTAAAGCCCTTACCACTAAATTAAGCTTGTAGTTAAGTTCAACCAACTTAGTTTGTGTTCCTTTCTCTATATTTTCTCTTGCTTCCTTGGATCTCTCTTGATAATTTGAGGGTTTTCTTTGCCTTGCACATATCAGGAGTAGGTCTTATTATTCTATTTTTCAATATTCTTTCACAATTTTATTTTTCAGTAGACTTATCCTCTCCTAGCTCTAATACAAAAGCTTTGGATTTGTCTTGCTATTTTTCTAGTATTTCCTTATTAATGGTAGAGGTATTAACATCTAACACTACATTTTTCTACCAATTTTCTTCTCTTGAATGGTGCATAGAGAGTTCAAAATCTAATGAGATAGATTCCTTAGGTTTAGTGAGAATGTTTGTCCTTAAATATTAATCATACTAAATAGATGATTCCTTATTAATATTTTGAACTTGTTGTATTATGTCCTCTAAGCTCTAATTTGACATTTCTTCCAGTATCCTTCCTTGTTGGTGTCCCCTTTTTATTTGCTTTCATTTGTCTAGATCTATTTTTTGGAAATTGAAAACCATCCTCATCTATATCCATTTGTGAATTTCTCTTATAGTTTTTCACATATGATTTTGTTGGACTCTTCATAGGGCATGATATTTTAATATGCCCCACCTCATGACATCTTATACATCTAAAAGATACATTTTCATAATCTATGGTTTGGATCCACAACTTACCCCCATACTTAAGAATGATTTATTCTGGTAAAAATGTATTTATATCAATCATGACCAATATCCAAGCATAAATAGCCAAGAATCTATATTTTGTAGTTTTTAAAATCTCAAAGAATTCTTCCAAATTTTTGCCTATTGAATTAAAGGTTTCTATTTTCCAAAATTTAATGGGAAATCCATACATCCTAACACAGACTAGTACTAGGAATAGATATACATTTTTAGGTGCAAAGCCCTCATATTAGAGAGTAAAGAAGAGTCCTACTCTTCCCATAAACCAAGGACCCCATTTAGGATTCCATCTCTTTCTTCCCTGGAACAAAAAATGGCTAGGAATAAACCTTTCAAAAGAAAGGATAGAATCACTCTTGGAGACTTCCAACTCCTATCAATCCATTTTTTCAAGGTTGAAGTCCCTAGCCAAGAATCATTAAATTTACCAAAAATTTCCCTATATTTGAGATATGAGGATTGCTCCTCTGTGAGGTGTAAACTAACCTCTAATACTAGAGATGATTCAAAGGATTTAGCTATAAATCAGTCCCTAGGAAGGAAACTAAAAGTCAAAATCTACTAAAAAATACCAGAATATCCTATAGCAATTATAATATAGGGAAAAAAACCTAGAATAATTTACAAGATTTTTTTTTTTAATAAAAATAATAGGAAAAATAAACTTAGCTAAAAAATACTATGCCTAGATAGAATGTCTTGCCTCATTGAAACCCTACCCCTCCATTGCTCCTTCTTTCATCTGAAACTTGGTTGACAAATATCTACGATTTTATTTTTCATGACTTGAAAATTTATTATTGCCCTTGTTCTAAATGGTTGAATTCATAGGATTGTAACTCCCTCAATATTTCTTGGATTTATTTATATTACCACTAATTTTAAATCTCTTCAAATTTTTCACAAATTGGTCCAAAATCAGCTAAATTGGACCACCCTTCACGAAGATAAGACTCCTAAAAAATGAGATATTTTTAAAAAATGGCCCTAACACCGCTCTAGTTGTGGACGATTGTATTCACATGGTCAAATATCCCTCAATACTACTTATATTTTTTCAAATGACCAATCATTTCAAACATTTTCAAAATTCTCACAAAATGACATAAGATTCATTTGAATCAGACAACTCTATGCAAAGATATGAATCCTAAAAGATTGTTTTCTTTTCAAAAAACTTGCCCTAGATATGTCAATTTATAATTTTTCTCTAATTTAATAGTGATTATTTATGGTGCCTATGTATCTTTTGTTCTTTTATTTTTTATATAGTATTTGAGTGAATGTTATTACTTCTTTTCATTTCTAGAAAATATGAGATATTTTTAAAAAATGGCCCTAACGTTGCCCTAGTTTTGAACGATTATCTTCACATGGTCAAGTACCCATAAATACAACTTAGATTGTTTCAAATGACCAAAAATTTCAAAGCTTTTCAAAATTCTCAAAAAATGGCATAAGAATCGTATGAATCAGACAACTCTATGCAAAGATATGGCTCCTAAAAGATTGTTTGCTTTTCAAAAAAATTGCCCTAGCTATGTCAATTCATAATTTTGCTCTCTTTGAATAGTGATTATTTATGGTGCCTATGGGTACCTCAAATATCTTTTGTTCTTTTATTTTTTATATAGTATTTGAGTGAATGTTATTACTTCCTTTCATTTCTAGAAAATATGAGATATTTTAAAAAATGACCCTAACGTTGCCCTAGTTTTGAATGATTATATTCACATGGTCAAATCCCCCTCAATACTACTTATATTGTTTCAAATGACCAATCATTTCAAATATTTTCAAAATTCTCACAAAATGGCATAAGAATTGTATGAATCAGACAACTCTATGCAAAGATATGGCTCCTAAAAGAATGTTTGCTTTTCAAAAAACTTACCCTAGATATGTCATTCATAATTTTGCTCTATTTGAATAGTGATTATTTATGGTGCCTATGGGTGCCTCAAATATCTTTTGTTCTTTTATTTTTTTATATAGTATTGAGTGAATGTTATTACTTCATTTTATTTCTAGAAAATTGTTAGGGTACCTAGGAATAGATATTTGGGGATATATTATTAAATTGTATAAGGTTTGGCATGGGCCACACATAACCCAAGGTTGATTGCATTATAATATTTTATTATATTACAATATAATATTCTATTAGTAGGAGGTTCCCAAAAGTGGAATTAGAATATGGGTATATAAAGAAGAGATATTTGTCATTGTAATAATCATGAAGATCAATCTTATGTAATCGTATTTACCCACAAAGTGGCGTATGGGACTTTGACCTCCTTAAGTGGAACTCTCATCTTGGGAGATATTGTGGAGTTATTCCTTAAGGATTATTATTGATATTTCCCTATCTTAAGGGTATTATCCATATCTTTCTCAAAGAAGTTAATAGTATTAAAGTGGGTGTGGAGTAGCATTGATTGGTCATGTAATATGATGATTCGATGTCTCCATTGTGAAACCAAAGGTAATACTCCACACTCACTCTAATACCTTAAGGTTCACAAATAAGTGACACACAGAAACACACACACACACACACATATATATCAACATTCTCAAGGTTTCACCACATTTGAGTTCAAGTCACTACAGATGACACTATGTGGATAGGAGTGGCCAACATCCTGTATTATTTGGGGGTTCACCTTACTAAACCTCATCATTTAGAAGGATACCAAAGTGGTCCCTCCATATTTCCTATACCCTCATCGAAATAGGACAATATGATCACAATGTAAGGATTATTCTTTAGGGACCACAACAATTAAAGGGGAATGCCTATTCCCTAACCTTACTCTAATTCCATATAGGTAGGCTAATCGAGCATAAAGCCTTGGTGCTTAGTTACCACACCTAAATGGGCTAACTAAGGTCATTATCACTCATTGGCAATGGACATGATCATCCAAATCTTACACATTCAAGGGACCACCACTGTTGTCTTGTGAATGATTCTAACACTTACTAGTTGGGTAACACCCGATCCTCACATTCAAGGTGTATCACTTCACAAGGATTTTGCTATTGCATCAATGAAACTACTCCAATGTTTCATGAGTCCCTAGCTATTGCATTCTTGTAACTCCTTCCAGGCTCACATTTTCTTGGTTATTGCATCAACACAACTTCTCCTATAATTTGGGCTATTCTTCTTGACTTAGGTCCTAAAAGATGTTCTAAAACCACCAAGAAATTCCAACCTGAGAACATGAATCAACATAAACAACTCTCTCTAGATATAAATGCTTCAATTAAAAGTAACATGCATAATTTAAACCATGGTATTTAATCAATACATCTTAAATTTAGCATGCTTCAACAATTTTCTATTATCATATACTGTTCTTAACCATCATTCCAAGGCTAGAACATACTAAGTAAAAAAAGTATTCTTCTCAATTATTTACTATGCTAGCATCATCAAAAAATACATACATAAAACCTTTCCAACATAAAAATATCCTCATAATCATTTATTATTATCCATGACAAAATAACTTTTATTGCAAGAAAAATATTGCTAACCAAATCATTTCTTACATAAGATTAATTCAAATCCACATTACAAAACTATCATATATGCTCTCTTTTAGAGAGATACTACTAGAAAAGTTATTTACGAAACACAAGGTAAATTCTTGTTTACAAAACAACTTTTCATTCCAAGATACATTAAGACCATTCTGCCTAAATGCTTCCTACATCATATTCTTTTCAATTTCATCTTCATGATGAAGTTCTCCCCTAGACTTGACAAACATTAAGGGATCAGGATAACTCTTTAATGCAATTCAAATTAACATGCTCTAAGTATGATGCAAGTAGCTACACAAACAAGCATTGAAAACAAGTAACAAGAAGAGAATGCCATACTTCTCTCTATAGTGGCTCTTTTATCTACTCAAGTCTCAAGAGTCCACTACAATTTTTCCAACTTGAACATACTACAAGCATACAAAGAGTAAAATGAAAGAATCCCATACTTCTCTCTTATAATGGACCCCTTTACCTACTCAAGTCTTAGGAGACCACTATAGTTTCACATCCAATTTAAACATTCATGCAAAGAACCCATTTAAGTTTTATTTGGGTAGAATCCAATAAATAATATAAAAGTAATAGTTTCTCTAACCATACAAAGCTTAAATAAACCTTTTAAACAACTTAACTAATAATTTTTCCAAAGCAATACTAAAAAGAGTACAAAAACTATAACATCCTTCACTTTTCATATCCACTTTATGATTCCCAAAAGAGCATTATGTCCAAAACATCTTTAATTACCTAAAACTTCTTACAATAAAGAAATACGTAAAGGCATTAACTAAAGCAAGATCATCATCCGAAACCACAAACCTAAAACATACATGAGTCAAAAGAGGAGTATTACCACACTCTTCCAAACACATAGGGAATACATTTGATGAAGACAAGAACCTCTCCCAAAGTACCTTATTTGTGTGCTAAGATCGAACTAACACCATGCATCAAGCACAAGTAAAAATGAACACTCATAAAACAAATTAAAACAAATGATAACGAGCACAAATAGGCATAAACCTCATACAAAGCACACAAGGAAAGACTCAACAAAGGTCCCCATAGGTGACACTAGGGTTTATAGGGTAACTCCAACATTACCCAATCCAAATCAGGGCCTGTAACACAAGGACAAAGTAGGCATTGCACTCACTAAAAAAAAGTGCAACAAAGCACTCAAGTGGCACCCCAACACTTTAGATGATAGGCAATGTCTTCCTAGCAATGAGGCAACTATTAGTCATCACCAAAATAGCTCACCAGCAACTCCAACTTGAAGCCATGATTAACTTAGGGTAAAATGAAACAAACATACATGTATAGGTGTTAGAAATCTTGGATGACCTAAAACTTAGGTGCAAACATACCAATGCAGACCAAAACTATCGACAAAGCCATAATTTGTATGGCTATAACACCACTATCTATCTAAAAAGGACCTGATAATGGAATCAATAAGAAACACTAGAAACATGCATAGATGTCCAACCAATTGATAAAAAAACAATACAAGAACATACAAAAGCTTAATACAACAAAGGAGGTAAACTAGTACCTACCTCTTATCACCAAGCTTCTA
Source organism: Wollemia nobilis (assembly GCA_028583015.1). Taxonomy (NCBI): domain Eukaryota; kingdom Viridiplantae; phylum Streptophyta; class Pinopsida; order Araucariales; family Araucariaceae; genus Wollemia; species Wollemia nobilis. The sequence goes on along the minus strand of JAQPPZ010003090.1, from coordinate 2,706,170 downwards.
GAATTAGTCTCTTGCATCCTCCAAGATCCTTGCTCTCATCTACTTCCTAGTAACCCTAGAAACTCATCGAGTCTTTCAAATAACAATATAAATCCTAATGAGGGGAGGAGTCCCTTACCATCCCTTCTTGTATTCAATGGCCACCATTACCAACATGCTCTAGCTTGATGGTATATTTTCGAAGAGCATTGCCAAGACTCATCGAGGCCATGCAAAGGAGTTATGGATCATGTAAATTAATGAATCCAAAGCAAGTATATTAACATAAATAATTTCCAACCTTATAAACCTTGGATTAATTTATCCTTTAATACCTTATTCTTTAATTATCAAGCATGGCTTATAAAAGTAAACCAAATAATTACTTTCAACAATTAATCCAAGATAAAATTGCTCTTCAACATTGAGGAAGGACCAATTACTTGCTAATTAATATCACAAGTCAATATGAATTATTGACTCTGGTATTAATATTTAGCATTAATGACATATCCCTTATTAATGCTTCTATTAACCAATCACTTAATCCACAATCTCCAACACCATAGATACAAGGATTTACCATTCCAAATTATACAACATTGCTTTATATTTTAATAGATGATTTTTTATGATAACCAAAGCATCATCCGATAATACTAAATATGAATCCTTTGCTTAAAGTGATATCTTGACCCAATGTTGTATTTTATCAAATAAAGCACAAATGCAATGCATCTACATGAAGGTAACATTTTACTTTAGAGCTGCCAATGACCAAGTCATCACCATCATTTCCTAAAATATCTCTCAACTTAGGTGGTTCACCCATATAAATCCACCAGTGAGAGTACTTGGTCCTTCACCCAAAAATACATTAGTAGTACCATATTCCAAATGTAAAGTGCAATTACCTAATCATATTGACATCATCAAATAAAGCTATGCATTAAACATCCACACCAATACATAATTTATTTATCAATAATGAGTCCTGCCAAGGAGGGTTGTTACATACTCCCCCCTTGGGCTAAACATAGTCCCCTATGTTTTTTGCAAGTGAGTCAACAAATGTTTCATTCAAATAAATATGGGGTTTGCTTTCTCATTTCATCAACATCTTTCCATGTTGCACAATTTTTAGAATACTAGTCCCATTGGACCTTACATTGATCTAGGGTTCATTTCCTCAACATCTTGGAATGAAACCCTAAAATATTTACTGCTCTCACCTCAATGGTTGAGGGATATACCCTTTGTAATTTAGAAATATTACAAACACAAGTAGAATCAACAACATCCTTCCTAAGTAGGGATATATGGAAAGTATTGTGGATCTTTGACAGGTTGGGCGACAAAGCGAGCCTATAGGCTACTGGATAGAACTTATTAATGATATCAAAAGGCCCAACATAGTGAGGATTCAACATAGTTTACTTGATGGTACTTTTCATGGGTCTAACTCTTAAGAAGACTTTGTAGCTCACATGGAATTCTCTTGGTGATATTTTAGATTAATACAACTCTTTTGGCAATTGACTGCTTCCTTGAGCCTAAGTCAAATTGGTTTGAGTTGTTTCTTTATCTCTCAAAAAATGTCTAGTCCAATCATCACCTAGTTCTATGGATTATCCCATGATAGAGGTGTTCTGCATCTTCTACCATATAAGGCTTCAAATGAGGCCATTTCCAATGATTCTTTGTAACCATTATTATATGCAAATTCCACAAGATGCAAAAAGTCCTCCCATTTAGACTTTTGGTCCATGTAATACATGCATAGCATGTCCTCTAAAACTTGGTTTACCCTCTCTGTTTGACCATCTATTTTTGGATGATATGCAAAACTGATATTCAACTTAGTACCCATTGCATAGTGTAGAGCCTACCAAAATTTTGATGTGAACCTAGAATCCCTATCTGATATGATCACCTCAGGAAACCCATGTAGCCTAAATATTTCTTTGGCAAAATTGTTTGCCACCATCGGTGCATCATCCTTAATGTTTTTTGGTACGGAATATGTAACCTTGGTCAACTTATAAACCACTACCAAGATTGCATCATGTTGGTACCTAGTCTTAAATAAACCCACAATAAAATCCATAGATATTACCTACCAAGTCTACGCAGGTATATCATGTGGGTATAATTTTCCTATTGGGTTCCAATGTTCTACCTTAAACTTATGGCATTATAAACATCTAGTAATGAAACTAGTGATATATTGCTTCATTATGATCCAATAGAAGGTATTTTTCATGTTTTCCCTCATTTTTGACCCTCTTGGATGAACATAATAGGGAGAATTATGTGTCTCTTGCATAATAAATCTCCTTATATCACTAGTTTTGGGTATAACTACCCTATCCTTGGAGTATAAAAGTCCATCTTTAATGTTGAAACCCTTATCCTCTTAAGGATTTTTCTTACTTTAATCCTGGATTTCTATACAATACGGGTTTTGTAGCTCCATTTCCTTAACCCTATCCATTAATTCTATATGACTCTAGGTTAGTTTGGCTATGTGCCTTCTCCTACTTAAGGCATCTACAACCTTATTTCTTTCCCTTTGATATACTCAATACCAAAGTCATATTCTACTAAGAACTCTATCCATCTTCTTTGTCTTGCGTTCAACATAGGTTAGGTAAAAATATACCTTAGACTTTGATGGTCTATCCTTAGCTCAAATAGTTTTCCCAATAAATAATATCTCCAAACATTTAAGGTATGCACAATTGCTGACAATTCTAGGTCATGCGTAGCATAGTTTACCTCATGCTTCTTGAATTTTCTAGACTCATAGGCTACTGTAGCCTCTTCTTATGACAATACCCCACCCAAATATTCCAAGGAAGCATATGTACACATGATAAATATCCCAAGAGGATATGACATATTAATAATGTGTGTCATAGTTAATTTACTTTTTAGAGCCTTAAAGGCACCCTCACACTTATTTGTCCATTTGAAATATTTCGCTTTTCTCTGAAGGTTGGTGATTGAATAGGTAAACTTAGAATAATATTTCACAAATACCTATAATAACCAGTGAGTCCCATGAAAATCCTAACTTTTATTACATTTGTTGGTATAGTCCAGTTTAATACAACCTCAACTTTATCTGGGTCCACAACAATTCCTTCTATCGAGATGATGTGTCCTAAATACTATACCCGTGAGGTATAAAAATCACACTTGGACAACTTCCCATATAGCTGGTTTTTATTTATCTAACACTAATATCAAATGATGGTCATGTTCTTATTTAGTGTGATAATATATCAAGATATCATCTAAGAATACCAAGACAAACCAGTCTAGATATTTTTTGAACACACTATTCATCAGATTCATAAAAATTGTTGGTATGTTTATCAGTCCAAACAAGAGTATTGTGAACTCATAGTGTCCATATCTAGTCTTAAAGGTTATCTTATGGGTATCCTCTTATTAAATCCTTAACTGATGATACCCTGATCTTAGATCTATTTTTGAAAATATAGTAGCATCCTTTAGCTGATCAAAGAGGTCATCAATCCTTGGTAAAGGATACTTATTCTTAATGGTTACCTTATTAAACATTCTATAATCTATGCATAATCTCAAGGAACCATCCTTATTTTTCATAAATAATACCAGAGCACCCCAATACGACACACTAGGTTTGATCAAAATATTTTCCAACAAATCTTAAAGTTGCACCTTCAGTTCTTGAAACTCGATTGGGGTTATTCTGTAATGTGTCCTTGAAATGGGTTCAACTTCTAGCATTTACTCAATAGTAAAGTCAAATTCATGTCAAGGTGATAGACCTAAAATATCTTCAGGGAATACATACCAAAGCTCATGTAAAATTAGATGTTTCTTGAATACTTCTTCATCTATCTTTTCTCCAATATTTCTATTGATATTCACTACATGCAACATGCCACATATTTAAACAAATTTCTTTAATTGCATAGCTAAAGTGAGGTTCAAAATAACCTTGCCTACTTTATACTCTTACTCTCCTCTTATACTTTTTGGTGTAATCCATCCACCTATCTTAAAATTTGAATAAGGCTCCATGAGCTTTAAACCAATCCACCCTTAGGATAATATCAAAATCATGGAGGGGTGCCATATATAAGTGCCATATAGTCTATCCATTAGGTAGAGTTATCTCAGTTGTAGGTAAATACTGATCCTTTGAGTAGTTTTGTATAGAACCATACTTGACTTTCCACCCTTGTGCTAAAAATCTAGGTCTTTCTGGCGTATCCTTGCTAACACTAGTGGAGATAAAACTATCTTTAGCTCCACTATCTATTAAAAATTTTACATCTTTATCAAACAACTTACCATTTAGTAAAATCAGTGTAGCTTATCCATAAATGTTTCAACTCGTGGTATCAACATAACCTTGGTGCTACTACTCTACTTTATTGTTTGACTAAAAATATCAGGGACACTTTTTTGCATAGTGAGAACCCCCATAGGTAAAACACCCTATCATGGGTGATTGAGTTTTTGTCTTACCCCTATTATCGGTCTTAGATCCTTATATTGAATTTCCCATGTTGTATCCCTATTTGACAATCCTTTCTAGTGTTTCTTGTTGTTGTTCCATTTGATCTTGCATTGACTTTACTAATGATATCAACTACCTCATTTCCCTATGAAGTAATTTGAATAGGGAAGTATCGTCATTGACATATCTTGTCTTTCTAACATCCTTGTCGGATTTCATGGATTTCTCATTTTATTTGTTGAAATTCATGGTTCTTCCTTTCTTCTTGCTAGTGTCCTCAATTTTTCAAGACTTCCTTGGGGCTTACTGCAACTTCCTTTTGCATATTCAACCCCAAATTTTTGGAGGATCTCAATATAAGTATCATCTCCTAGCCACACAAAGGATATTGGTAAGTCATAATTTACCTTCAATTATACTTATAAATAGTTAGTTTCATTCTGCTAATGAACTAATGTAGACTATTATCACTCAACTGATAACGATCAGGGTTACACTTATCTTTTTGAAAAGTGCCTTTCCCAATAAGAAACTATATCCTCTAGGATTTTTACTCCTTGGTATGACTGACCCCAATGACATGTAATACTCATTGTATCCTAGATCATGTTAAGGTCCCTAGAAGAATAAGTCTCCCCCAAGCATCACATTAATTCAAAGCTCATCCTAAGCGCACTCCATGGAAGCATCTAGCCCTACGACCTAGAGATCCGATACCAACTGTAACAACCCAAAACTACCATCCTAATATATATATATATATATATATATATATATATATATATATATATATATATATTCTCAAGTAAGGTTCACAAAGATGTGTCATACACACATATATATCAACATTCTCAAGGCTTCACCATATTTGAGTTCAAGTCCCTGCAGAGAACACTCAGTGGACATGAGTGGCTAATATCCCATATTTTTTTGGGATTCACCTTTCTAAAATTCATCATTTATAAGGACACCAAAGTGGTCTTCCCACATTTCCTATACCCTTGTTGGTATAGGAAAATATGAACATAGTGTAGGTATTATCCTTTAAGGCCCATAACTCTTAAAGGAGAATGCCTATTTCCTAACCTGAATCTAATTCCATCTAGGAATATTAATTAGGTGTAAAGCCTTGGTGCTTAGTTACCACACCTCCATGGGTTAACTAAGGTCATTACCACTCACTAAAAATGAACATGATCACCCAAACCTTACACATTCAAGGGACCACCATTGCTATCTTATGAATGATTCTAACACATACTAGTTAGGGAACACCCAATACTTACATTCAAGGTGTATCACTTCACAAGGATTTGGCTATTGCATCAACACAACTCCTAGATTTTGTGAGTCTTTAGCTATTGCATTCTCACAACTCCTAGACTCATATTTTCCTATTAATTGCATCAATACAACTTATCCTAGGATTTGGGCTATTCTTCTTGACTTGAGTCCTAAAATATGTTTCAAAATCACCAAGAACTTCTTCCCAAATTGAGAACATGAATTAGCATAAAAACTCTCTCTAGATATAAATGCTTCAACTAAAAGTAACATGTATAATTTAAAACATGGTATTTAATCAATACATCTTAAATCTAGGATGCTTAAAAAATTTGGTATTATCATATAACATTATTAACCATCATTCCGAGGCTAGAATATACTAAGTAAAAGAAGCATTCTTCTCAATTATTTACTAAGATAGCGTCATAAAAAAATCCATATATAAAACATTTTCGAAATAAAAATATCCTCAATCATTTATTATTCTCCATGGCAAAAGAAATTTTGTTGTAAGACAAAGATTTCTAACCAGATCATTTATTACATAAGCTTAACTCAAATCCATATTACAAAACTATCATATCTACTCTCTTTTAGAAATATACTACTAGGAAAGGTATTTACAGAACACAAGGTAACTTCTTGTTTACAAAACAACTTTTTATTCCAAGATACATCAAGATCATTCTGCCTAAATGCTTCCTACACCATCTTCTTTTCACGATCATCTTCATGATGAAGTTATTCTCTGAACTTGAGGAACATTAAGTGACTAGGACCATTATTTAATGCAATGCATATTAACATGCTATAATTATGATGCAAGTAGCTATGAAAACAAACATTAGAAATAAGCAATAAGAAGAGAATCCCATACTTCTCTCTATAGTGGCTCCTTTATCTACTCAAGTCTCAAGAGTCCACTATAATCTTTCCAACTTAAACATACTATAAGCATCCAAAGAGTACAAGGAGAGAATCCCATACTTCTCTCTTATAATGACCCCCTTTACCTACTCAAGTCTTAGGAAACCACTATAGTTTCACATTCAATTTAAACATTCATGAAAAGAATCCATTTAAGTTTTATTTAACATCCAATAAATAATATGAAAGTAATGGTTTATCTAACCATGCAAAGCTTAGAAATTCTTTAAGCCAAATACTTAATTATTTTCTTCAAAATCAAAGAAACATTTTAAACAACTTAACTAATCATTTTTCCAAAGCAATACTATAAAGAAAACATAAACTATAACTTCCTTCATTTTTCATATCCACTCTTTTATTCCCAAAAGAGCATTATGTCTAAAACATCTTTAATTACCTAATTTTTTTTACAATAAAGCAATATCATCATCCAAAAACCACAACCTTGAAACAAACATGAGTTAAAAGAGGAACATAACCACACTCTACCAAACACATAGGGTAGACATCGAGTGAAGAGAAGAACCTGCCAAGCTTGAACTAACACCATGCATCAAACACATGAAAATATAAACACTCAAAAAGCAAAGAAAAATAAATGATAATGACCACAAACATGCATTGACCTCATACAAAGCACAAAAGGAAGGAAAGACTCAATGAAATTCTCCATAGGTGACACTAGGGTTTATAATGTAACTCCAACGTTACCCAAGCCAACTTAGGACCTGCATCACAAGGATGAAGTAGGTGATATGCTCACAAAATAGAAGGGTAACAAAGCATTCAAGTGGAATCCCAAAACTATGAACATTAGCCAATATTTTCCTAGAAATGAGGCAACTACAAGTCATCATCGAAAGATCTCACCAATAGATCCAACTCAAAACCTCAATTAACTTAGGGTAACATGAAGCAAACATACATCTATAGGTGGAAGAAAGCTTGGATGACCTAAAACTCATACATAAACATACCAATGTAAACCGAGACTACTTACAAAGCCACAATCCATGCAACTAAAATACCACTATCTATCTAAAAAGGACCCAATGGTAGACTCAACAAGCAACACCAAAAACATGCATAGATGTCCAACCAACTGATAAAACAACAACAAAAGAACATACAAAAGCTTAACACTACAAAGGAGGTAAACCAACACTTACCTCTTATCACCAAGCTTCCAAAGTTAGTCTTTTATATTCTCCAAGCTCCTTAGTCTCATCTAGTTCCTAATGACCCTCCAAACAACCCATCGAGCCTTTCAAATAGCAATCTAAATCCTAATAGGAGGAGTTTCTTCCCATCCATTCTTGGAGTTGGTGGCCACCATTGCCAATGTGATCTAGCTCAATGGTACATTTTCGGATAGCACCACCAGGACTCATCGAGGCCATGCAAAGGAGTTATGGATCGTGCAAATTAATGAAGCCAAAGCAAATATATTAACATAAATAATTTCCAACCTTAGAAACCTTGGATTAATTTATCCTTTAATACCTTATTATTAAGCATGGCTTATAAAAGTAAACCAATAATTAGTTTCAACAATTAATCCAAGATAAAATTGCTCTTCAACAGTGAGGAAGGACTAATTACTTGCTAATTAATATCACAAGTCAATATGAATTATTGACTTTGGTATTAATATTTAGCATTAATGACATATCCCTTATTAATAATTTTATTAATCAATCACTTAATCCATAATCTCCAGCACCATCGAGACAAGAATTTACCATTCCAAATTATACAACGTTGATTTATATTTTAATAAATGACTTTTTAAGATAGCCAAAATATTATACCCATAATACTAAAGATGACCCCTTCACTTAAAGCGATATCTTGGAAGAACGTTGTATTTTATCAAATCAAGCACAAATGCAATGCATCTACATGAAGGTAACCTTTTACCTTAGAGTTGTCAATGAACAAGTCATCATCATTTCCCAAAATATCTCTCAACTTAGGTGGTTCACCCATATAAATCCACTAGTGAGAGTACTTGGTCCTGCACCCAAAAATACATCAACAGTACCATATTTCAAACATAAAGTGCAATTACCCAATCATATTGACATCATCAAATAAAGTTATGCATTAAAAATCCACACCAATACATAATTTATTTATCAATAATGAAACCTGGCGAAAGATAAGTGGACGATGTTAACAAATCATAAATCACGAAGTGGTAAGAGATGGTTGGCTCTTTTTTTCCTAAGGTTTGGAGCTTCAGTTTTTAATTTGGGGTCCATAAGGGCAAATATTCTAGAGTCCATAACTATTGCATATGGAAGTGCTTTCAGCCAATTTTTTTTAATTTGCATGATTTTTTGAGCTTTACACATTGTTGGCATTAGTTCATGGACATGTTGTAGTGTTAGAGGACAAGTTGTGTAAGATGGACCACAAAGCTCTAGTTAATTGCATTAATGGGTGAAATTATAGTATCTGGTAAACTCAAAGGATTGGCTTGTTATAAAATAAGAATTTATGGCATATCTTTTAGAAGGATAAATGAATGGTTCTTGATGACAAAGTTTGATACCAAAATGTAGAAGAGGCTTTAGGTTTATTTTCCTTGTTGATTGAACCAAGTTTTTCCATATCAAAGAAGAAAGTGACCCACCCAGGTGTTGTAGGTGAGTTGGAGAGGAGAGGTCAATCCTCCAAGGGAGGTCCCAGGTTCGAATCTCCACCCTATCAAAAAGCTGAATTGGGTACCCAAAATCCAATTGATAATGTTGGTGCGGGTAGGGTCGGGTGCAACCCCCGGGTGACTTTGACGGTGTAGAACCCCCTATTCGTGGTCTCTTAGACCAAGGCAGCCCCACAAGGGGTTTTTCGCCCGAAAAAAAGAAGAAGAAGAAAATGACCCTATCAAGGTATGGTAAAAGTTGCATGATGTTTTTGGAAAGGTTAATACTACTGAAGTAAGTCACTTGGAACTAGAGCTTTCTTCTCTTAAGCTAGTTGAGTTTGATAACATTGAGGACTATATTTCAAGATTCATTACATATTTTGGAGGTAAAATAAAAAATGAGGCAAAATGCATTAAGATTTTCCTTGCTAATCTCTCCCCCTCATTTTAGATGTTTAATCTAATAGTTCATATGATTCATATATTCTTGGAATCTCAAACGACTTACTCTTGATCAACTTTTCTCTCTTCTAGTTCACTTCTGGTTGTAATGCATAATTATAGTGGTGGAACTCCTCACATATAGGTTCATGCAAAGGAATTCCAGTCTAAGGAGGCTAAGATCTAGGGGCCCATGAGCAAGGCTAAGTCTTAAAAGAAAATAAATACCACTTATGGATACTATAAAAGGGAGGGACATCCTATAAATCTACGTAAGATTGAAGCTAAGTTCTTGAAGCAAGGTAGATATTTTTAGATGATGAGAGAGATTTGGATCGATATACCTCAACTATAAAGGCATACTAGAGCATTTATTATAAGGGGAAGATGTTATCATCATTAATGTCTTCTCTCCTTAACTCCTTAGTTCAAATTATGGTGGTGTGTTGAATTTGTAATCTAATTCATGATTAAGATCCAACATTATGTGATGTATTAGATAGGCCTAAGGGCATTTCATTATACAATGCATTTAATATTTTGTAATATTTTATTATGTAAGCCTAATGGGCCATGGTTAACCTTGTTATGGTTAAACCTTATTTAATATTTATAATTAACCTAAAGTCCATTTGTTATGTTGGCTTAGGTTAAACTTTATGATGTAATTTGGGGCTTTGGTTTTGCTATAAATACCCCCCTTATATTACTCATTTTTTATTGGAGCATTGTTTATGGTGTGTACAAGTGCCCCAAATATCTTTCATCCTTCTTTTGATTTCTTTATAATATTTGAGTGAATGTTATTGCTTTCATTTTATTCTAGAAAATATTGTGAATTCCAACATGGCATTAGAGCAAGTGTAAAGTGACATACTTGGTCATGCAAGAAGACAATTTGGTGCATTCGATGTTTGTTTAGAACTCATGGGTGATTTTTTCTCCATTGCCTCATAAGGAATTTTACCAAAAGAAGCAAGAGATTATACCATTATTTTTAAATACATCTTGTCAATTTTGTTGGAATATATTACATTATTTGGTACATGCCAATGTACCACCATGGGTACATATTCAGATTAAGAGTTTATCTTAGATTAGGGTTTGAGAATTTACTTTATGTAATGTAATAAATGCACAAGTATTATTAGAATGTGCAATGATGTAAATGTGCATGGTGTCCACATGTACATGAGTCCTTAAGAATAGGAAGATGAAGTATCATAGGAATATGGAAGGCCAAGAGTCATGTCTCATTATATATAGGCCTTCTTATAGAGAGAATAGAGAGTGCAATAGAGAGAAGATAGATAGCATTGAGTAGAATAGTAGTAGTTATAATGTAGAGCATGTATGCAATATGGAGAGTTTATGACCTCCATTTTTATCAATGTAATATTTTCATGAGATTTCATTAATGGTTGTTTTATGAGTAGTTATAGAATTTTCTCATGCTTTTTACATGCTTAGGATATTAACATTATCATATACTTAACATTGCATGCTCATTTTAGATCTTGTGGTTGCATTTACTTAAATATATAACATTAAAAGCTAACAATTGTTTTTTGGAGATTTGTTGCCTATTCCAACTTTTTCCTTATTTTTATCAAGAATTTCTTGATAATTTGGTTTTATTAGTATTTGAAATAGATCTAGATCCCCATGGAGAAACTAAATCCTTAGGAGCATTGATAGGTATTGGTTTCCTTTTTTGAATTTGAAAATTTCCTTTCTTTGTATCTTTTTTCAAAAGAATTGGCTCCTAGGTGGGAGGATTGTGTTGGCACACTCTACAGAGGTGACACACTCATGATCCAATCCTACATGGTATTCAAGATAGAAAAAGGGCCACATTTGTTCATTGGGTTAGCCATTGATTATGGGTTTGAAATACCACTGATCAAATCTATAGCACCATTACATTTTGTAGAATTGATTTGTTATAATCATTTATGTGGCACAATGGCCAAGGAACTCATTGCTTAGACACATGTGGAAGAAGGTCCCATGTTTAACGAAGATGAAAATATTTTTCTAGGGATGTCCTTAAAATACATTATCCATGGGGGAATTAATGTCTGTGCATCCTCTATTGTGCTTAGTCAATTGGTCATTCCATCCATGCAAATACACCTATAGGCCATTGGTCATAGGTTTAAGTCTCTGGGATGAGCACTTATTGGTCCATAAACACGTTAAAATATATTTTTAAATGCATGAAGGGAAAGCATATTAAGGAACATAGGGTATTGCAAGCAAGATGTGCTTTCAAATCAAATCCCACCCAGGGCACTTCTTTGGCTTTCAAATAAGATGGATAATTTGGTCGATGTGGGGATTTTACACTTCACAAATTATATATATATACATCTATATATATATATATATATATATATATATATATATATATATATATATAAGCAACCTATTAGGAGGAATAAGTGTCATAGTTTACACTAATTTAGTAATGCTAAAGTGGTGAAAGATAAAAGGACAACATAAGAAAATCATGAATTTTCAAGTGGCAATAGATGGTTGGCTCTTTTTTTCTCCGAATATTTGAAGCTTCAATTTTCAAATTTTTAGGGGTCCATTAGGTAAAATCTTTCATAGGTCATAAATTTTTTATATGAAAGCATTTTGAACCCATTTTTCAAATCATATGATTTTTTGAGCTATACATATTTGTGGTATCAATTGATTGATATACTACAATGTTAGGGGTCAATTGAATAATATGGACCACAAAGACCTAGTTACTTGCCTTAATGGAAAAATATATATTATCTAGTCAACTCAAATGATCAACCTACTATGAAGTAAGAACTTGTGGTGTATCTATTAGAATGGTAAAGTAGTTGTTCTTGATGACGAATCTTAGCAACAAAAGGTAAAAGAGGTTCTAGGCTTATTTTACTTGTTGATTGAACTAGAGTTGATTTTCCATATTAATGAAGAAAGTGACCCTATCAAGGTATGGTCAGAGTTGCATGGATTTTTTGGATAGGTTAAAACTATTGAAGTAAATCACTTGGAATTAGAGATTTTTCTCTTAGCTAGTTTATTTTGGTAATGTGAAGGACTATATTATAAGATTCAAGGCTTTGAGGGCAGATATTAAATCTTTTAGGGGTAAAAAGAAAGATGATTCATAATGTGTTAAGATTGTCCTTTCTAATTGATATGATCTAAAACATATATTTTTATTTCAATCAACCTTAGATCTGTGCACACATATATACATATAGTGGTATGTCTCTTGGTTGTTTCAAGAGAATCTTGTTGCTTCACTTTCTTCTCTAACTATTCAACTTATCTCAACCTCCCATGATATGTAACAATGTAATAATTATCTAACATCAAATATTGTAATAACTATCTAACATCCACCCTTATTACATTATTTGGTATAGCAAATATTTTAAAATTTAAAGGTACACTAAAAAATACACCTTTTACAAAAATTACTACCCCTCCCCTCAATATGAAGGTAGTGAAAATGAAATTGTGGTTTGGCTTTCGATCCTGTGTTGGCTCTTGCTTTGGCTTTGACATAAGCTCTGGATATAGATCTATATTTGGATTTGGATTTGGATATAGCTCTAGCTTTGGCTCTAGATTAGACTTTGGTTTTAGATATAGCTTGGGCTCTGACTTTATCTTTGTATTGGGCTCTAGCTTGGGATTTTTTTTTTCCATCACTCATTTAGAATATTCCATGTGATGTTTTACCATGAGCTCTATCATTGTAGGATTTTTTAGCATAGCCTAGGTCACATCTATATATTTTGATGCAAAAATCATGCATCTCCCTAAGTAATGCTAAGTTTACATTAGTTCATAGGAAAACTTACATTTGATAAACTATAATCATCATTGTGGTCAACCTCCAAACTCTGTATTATCCTTACTCTCTTTTGATAACAATACACTCTTATGGAATCCAATCGATATTTATTTAATTTTATCCTATTATATCACATCCAACCATCCATAATAAACATTTATTTTTTTGGCCATTTTATCTTTGTGCCATTTTTATTTATGAAAGTGATTATTTTCACCACACATCTCACATGGATGTAGATCCCAATACTTAGTTGTCACATATATTATGTTGGAATATATTACATTATTTGGTACATGCTAATGTACCATATTGGTTACATAATTATATTAGGAGAGTGTCTTAGATTAAGACTTGAGTATTTAGTTTATGTAAGATAATAAATGCACAAGTATTATTAGAATGTGTAAAGACGTAAATGTGCATGGTGCCCACATGTACATGAGTCTATAGGATAGGAATATGAAGAGTCATAGGAATATGGAAGACCAAGAGTCATCTAATTATATATAGGCCTTTGATACAGAGTAGAAGATATCAATCAAACAAGAGTAGTATATTAGTTAGTGAATTGATAGACTAGAGTAGATACAATATAGAACTTGTATGGAGCATTGAGATCTCCACATATTATAACAAGTTCAAATTTTTATGAGCTTTCATTAATGAATATTTCATGAGTTATTTTAGAAGTTTATCATGCTATTTACATGCTTATTAGATTACCATTATCATAGATATAACATTGCATGCTTATTTTATTACTTGTTGTTGCATTTATTTTAAGTTTATAACATCGAAAGCTAACAGTGGTATCAGAGCACTAGGTTGATCGATAGGAAATAGTAAGAGCCACAAGAGATATTGAGAGGAGATAGAAAATATTATTTTTAAAATTTGTAAGATTGCATTTTGCTAGAGTCTTTCCACAGAGTTGTAAAAACTCTTGTGAAGACTAGGACTCAACATTGTTTCCACTAGTTTGACAAATCAACCAATGAAGTTCATTTTCTTTAGATTTAAATAAATTACTATTATCATTTTCTAATACTTTGTTGTAGAAAAGATTTGATTCAAAGAAAGTTGAGAAGCTTCCTACAAGATCTAGGAAGAATATCTTCTTTGGAATCAATCCAATACTTGAAGCAACAAGTAGAAGATTGAATATTTGGAGGCCTAAGAAAAATGTCCCATTGTAGGATTTGCAGATTGAAGATTCCAAGTAGAATATTGAGAAAAGAGGAAGAGGCCAAAGAAGCAATATTGAATATTGTAAATCAAGTATGAGGTTTAAGAAAGAAGGCCCTATTGTAGATTGAATATTGAGGAGAACCAATAAGGAGGTCCACATAGAAATTTGAATATTGAAGACTTCAAAGTGAAGAAAAAGGAGCTCTAGAAGGAGGAGACTAAATATAAAGGTCCCATTGAAGAACTTCCAATTTTGTCAGATTTAAGATTGAATATAGAGGACTAGGAAAGTCCTATTGAAGAGAAGCTACAAAATTTGAAGATCCAAGAGGAGAGGTCTCAATAAAAGGTAGAAGGAGAAAGAAGGAGAAGGCTAGAAAATCCTCATTGATTAATTTGAAGAAGGCCATTAGAGAGGAGTTGAAGAAGACCATTAGAGGAGATTCAAAGAGAAGTTTCAAAAAAGAAGAATTTGGAACAATTGTCACCATCTTATAACAAGCCAAAAAAGAAAGAAATATTTGGTAATAAGTTTGCCATATTTTGGAGGAGATTATTGAAAACCTCAAGACATTTAGATTCTTGAGAAGAAGGCCAACAAAGAGGCCAAGATTGAAATAAAAAATTGACAAGGAGATTGAAGGAGAAAGGATCTAGAAGAAAACATCAGATTTGAGAGGTTTGAAGATTACCATTGAAGGCTTGAAGGTTGACTTGCAACAAAGGAGGTTGCTAATTTTTACAACAAAAATTGAAGAGGTAAAGATAGCTACAAATTAGAGGAGTTTCCTACCAAATTTTAGAGGTTAAAGTCAACATATTAGAAAAAATATTAGAGGAGGAATAGGGAGGAACGAAAGAAAAACAAGGAGCAGTATAAGCTAGGGTTTACAGGAGGGAAAACATGGTGGTATCAACGTAGACCTAAGAACGGGGCCCATCCATAAGGCACACTTTGAGTACTTGGAGCCACAAAGTATCTTTGTTAGGGACCTCTCAATTTGAGGTAGAAATGAGGGAGTATATTGATTCAAATTAAACCTTATTAGAGATACAACAGAGAGAATGTGTTTTTTAGGTGAATATTTTGGTCAATTAGTCATTCCATGCATGCAAATCCACCTATAGGCCATTGGTCGTAGGTTTAAATCTCTAGGCTGAGTACTTGTTGGTATGTCAACACGATAAAATATATTTTTATTTACATGAAGGGAAAGCATCTAGAGGGACATACTACCATCTTGGCTAGCAGGATGTGCTTGGTGCCCTTAGGACTTAAAATCAAATCCCACAAATGAAACTTATTTAGATTTCAAATAAGATGGATAATTTGGTCGACATGGGGATTTTATGCTTCACCAAAAAAATATATATATACATATATATTCGATAAACCTATTAGGAGGAATAAATGTCATAGTTTACACTAATTTAGGAATGCTAAAGTGGTGAAAGATAAAAGGATGACATTGAAAAATCATGAATTGCTAAATGGAAAAATATGGTTGGCTACTTTTTCCTAAGGTTTGAAGCTTAAATTTTTAGTTTTTTAGCGGTCCATTAGGGAAAATCTTCCATAGGTCATAACTTTTGCATAAGAAAGCTTTTTGAACCCATTTTTCAAATCACATGATTTTTTGAGTTATACGTATTGGTAGAATCAATTGATAGATATACTACAATGTTAGGGGTGAATTGAATAAGATGGACCACAAAGACCTAGTTACTTGCCTTAATGGACCAAATTATAGTATCTAGTCAACTCAAATGATCAACCTACTATGAAGTAAGAACTTGTGGTGTATATTTTAGGATGGTAAGTAGTGGTTCTTGATGATGAATCTTAGAAAAAAAAGGTAAAAGAGGTTCTAAGCTTATTTTCCTTGTTGATTGAACTAGAGTTGCTTTTCCATATTAATGAAGAAAGTGACCTTATCAAGGTATGGTCAAATTTGCATGTATTTTTTCGATAGGTTAATAATATTGAAGTAAATCACTTGGAATTAGAGATTTTTTCTCTTAGCTAGTTGAGTTTGGTAATGTGAAGGACTATATTATGAGATTCAAGGCTTTGAGAGAAGATTTTGAATCTTTTAGGGGTAAAAAGAAAGATGATGCAGATTGTGTTAAAATTGTCCTTGCTAATTGATATGATCTAAAACATATATTTTTATTTCACTCAACCTTATATTTGTACACATATGTACATATAGTGGTATATCTCTTGGTTGTCTCAAGAGAATCTTGTTGCTTCACCTTCTTCTCTAACTATTCAACTTCTCTCAACCTCTCATGAGATGTAACAATGTAATAATTATCTAACATCAAATATTATAATAACTATCTAACATCCAACCTTATTACATTATTTGGTATAGCAAATATTTTAAAATTTGAAGGTATCAGTCACACTAAAAAATATACCTTTTACAAAAATTACTACCCCTCCCCTAAATATGAGGGTAGTGAAAATAAAATTGTGGTTTGGCTTTAGATCTTGTGTTGGCTCTTGCTTTGGCCGTGACATAAGCTTTGGCTCTAGATCTAGCTTTGGCTTTGGCTTTGGCTTGAGCTCTAGCTTTAGCTCTATATTTGGATCTAGATTGGACTTTGGTTTTGGATCTAGCTTGGGCTCTAACTTTATATTTGGATTGGGATCTAGCTTGGGCTCTGGTTTTTTCCATCACTCATTAAAAATATTCCTTGTGATGTTTTACCAAAAGCTCTACCATTGTAGGATTTATGAGCATAGCTTGGGTCACATCTATAGATTTTGATACAAAAGTCATACATCTCCCTAAGTAATCCCAAGTTTACATTAGTTCATAGAAAAACTTACATTTGATAAACTATAACCATCATTGTGGTCAACCACCAAACTCTGTCTTATCCTTAATCTCTTTTGAGAACAAATCACTCTTGTGGAATCCACGCGATATTTATTGTTGGCAATTTTGGGTACCTTGAGTACATTGCCTTTGCCTAAAGTTTAGTTGTTGTCATTGATGTCAAGGAGCTATTGGTAGATGTTGTTTTTGATGTTGAGGAACTATTGGAGCAATTTGTTTTTATGTCCAAGGACGTGTTTTGTTGAAGGTTTCAGCTAGTCAGTAAGTCTCCAAGAAAATCAGAGTAGCCGAGTTGCCAAAAATCCAGAAAAAGATAAAGTAGAAAAAGTTTGCAGGCTACTGGAAAAACTGTCGCGATTTCGCAACATGTTTGAGGAGAGAGAAAGTTTGGCCAAAACTGTCATGATTTCGCGACATGTTTGAGGAGAGAGAAAGTTTGGCCAAAACTATCACGATTTCGTGACATGTTTGAGGAGAGAGAAAGTTTGGCCAAAACGTCGTGATTTCGCGACATGCAGGAAGGCAGAGGCAAAGTGGGCAAAGGTGTCACGATTTCATGACAAGTTTCAAAAAAGTTGTACGGATGCAAAAAGTGTCACGATTTCGTGACAAGTTGAGTTGGCAGTGTTGAGTTACAGGAAGTGTCACGATTTCGTGACAAGTTTCGAAGAGGTTGTACGGATGCAGAAAGTGTCACGATTTCGTGACCGGTTGAGTTGGCAGCTTGCAGTTGGCAAAAGCGTCACAATTTCACATGTTCCAGTTTCACGAGCAGTTGACAGGAAAGAGCTTAATACAGTGAAAGCGTCATGATTTCGCGACATGTTTCATTTTCGCTAGTGCAAACCAAGAAAAGGATGAAGGAGCAAGAGGTGTCACGATTTCGTGATAGAGTTGCTGATGGCGTCAGCTAAAGGCAAAGGTGTCGCAATTTCGTGATAGTAGTGGAGAAGAAGGCTTTGAAGTCCAGAGCATCATGATTTCACGACAAGAATCATGATGACATCAGCAAGAAGGCAAAGGTGTCACGATTTCATGACAGTAGCGGAGAAGAAGGCTTTGAAGTCCAGAGTGTCACGATTTCACGACAAGAATCATGATGACGTCAGTAAGAGGCAAAGGTGTCGTGATTTCACGATAGTAACAGAGAAGAAGGCTTTGAAGTCCAGAGCATCATGATTTCACAACAAAAATCATGATGACATCAGCAAGAGGCAAAGGTGTCACGATTTCGTGACAGCAGCGAAGAAGAAGGCATCGAAGTCTAAAACGTCGTGATTTCATGACAAGATTCATGATGACGTCAACAAAGGTTGTAGTGTCACGATTTCATGACAACAAACCAAAGAAGGTGTACAACAGATAAAGGCGTAGCGATATCATGACATGTTTGAGTGTCGCACGAGAAAAGCTACAGAACAACAGAGGTGGTTGGAGCCGACGAAGTTAACCTTGGTCGACGAAGTATAAGGTTTTACAGCCGACATGTTAGAATGTTGAATAGCCGACTAAAGAACAAGATTTTATCTTGAGATTGTGAATATTAAAGGAGGTCCGTTTGGGCAATTTTGGTATCGATTGAAGTGTGCATTCGAAGTGTGGCATTCGCAGAGTGAGTGCGACAAGTGAGGTTCCATCATCAAAAAATAGAGTGAGTGAAGTTTGACTGTAGCACTAGAAGTACATTTCGTTGAATCTTCTAAGTGTCAAAGACTCTGGTGCTGTTTGCGTGAAGAATGTGCTGCTGTTCATGAGAAGACTGTGCAAAGAGAATGAGTTGTTGTGGTTGCACATAGGCGCATAAGTTACTATGCGTTTGAATGCTACAGTGATTGCAAAGATTATGTAAAGGGTGGAATCTGATCTAAGGACATCTATGATTGCAACTGTGTTCACGTAGTCTGTGTAAAAGAAAGCAAAGTGCGTGGAGCAGATGCTGTTGTAATTGCGAACTGTTGTGAAGGACGAACGACAGTGAAAAGTTATTCTCCAACCAAGTGTAGAAAAGAACAGAGGAAGAGGACAAAATTGTGCCAGATTGAAGGACTGTGTTTTGGTACAAAAAAGAGGACCAGCTTGCTATGACAGAGTTGAGGACAGAGATCTCCAGCCAGAGCAGGGAAGACAGGTGTCTTTCATGGAAAGAGTTCCACTTGCTAAAGGCAAAAGAGATAGAGGTCTTCTAGAGGATCACTAGCAAAGCAGATTTAGGGGAAGGTGTCTCCTTTGAGCTGAGGCTCATAAACATTGTAATCGGGAAGAATTCCCAGAGGTTTTGATATAACTTTTAGAGGAAAAGTTTTATCCGTGGAGTAGCCCAGCTTGGGTGAACCAGTAAATTGTTGTCTCATTGTGGATTGCTTCTTATGCACTTTGTTTCTTGCTATTATTACTGCTATCTTATTCTGCATGTTAATGGTTTGAAAGTTGTATTGATAGATAAAGTAAAAAGAGGTCTTATACTGTTCACCCCCCCTCTCAGTATAAGCTTGTGTTCTTCATTTATTTCATTTTATCCTATTCTATATCACCCAACCATCCATAATCAACATGTATTTTGATGGCCATTTTATCTTTGTGCCATTTTTATTTATGAAAGTGATTATTTTCACCACAAATCTCACATGGATGTAGATCCTAATACTTAGTTGTCACATATCTTGTGTTGGAATATATTACATTATTTGGTACATGCGAATGTACCATATTGGTTACATCATTGTATTAGGATAGTGTCTTAGATTAAGACTCGAGTATTTACTTTATGTAAGATAATAAATGCACAAGTATTATTATAATGTGCAAAGACGTAAATGTGCATGGTGTCCACATTTACATGAGTCTATACGATAGGAATATGAAGAGTCATAGGAATATGGAAGGCCAAGAGTCATCTTATTATATATAGGCCTTTGATAAAGAGTAGAATATATCATTCAAACAAGAGTAGTATATTAGCTAGTGAATTGATATACTAGAGTAAATACAATATAGAACTTGTATGGAGCATTGAGATCTCCACATATTATAACAAGTTCAATTTTTTGTGAGCTTTCATTAATGACAATTTCATGAGTTATTTTAGAAGTTTCTCATACTATTTACATGCTTATTATATTGCCATTATCATAGATATAACATTGCATGTTTATTTTGTTACTTGTGGTTGCATTTTCTTTAAGTTTATAGCATCAAAAGCTAACAGTGGT
Organism: Wollemia nobilis; assembly: GCA_028583015.1. Classification (NCBI taxonomy): domain Eukaryota; kingdom Viridiplantae; phylum Streptophyta; class Pinopsida; order Araucariales; family Araucariaceae; genus Wollemia; species Wollemia nobilis. The sequence continues at coordinate 2,685,268 of JAQPPZ010003090.1, read as the reverse complement.
ATTAGAGCACTAGATTGATTGATAGGAAATAGTGAGAGCCACAAGAGAGATTGAGAGAAGATATCAAATATCATTTTTAAAATTTTATAAAATTACATTTGGCTAGAGTCTTTCCACAGATTTGCACAAAACTTGTGAAGACTAGGAATCAACATTGTTTCCACTAGTTTGACAAATCAACCAGTGAATTTTATTTTATTTATATTTAAAGAAATTAGTATTATCATTTTCTAATACTTTGTTGTAGAAAAGAGTTGATTCAAATAAAGTTGAGAAGCTTCATACAACAGCTAGGAATAATATCTTATTTGGAATCAATCCAATACTTGAAGCAATAAGTAGAAGATTTAAGAGTTGGAGGCCTAAGAAAAAGGTCCCATTGTAGGATTTGTAGATTGAAGATTCCAAGTAGAATATTTAGAAGAGAGGAAGAGGCCAAAGTAGCAACATTGAATATTGCAAATCAAGGAGGTGAAGAACACATGCTTATACTACGAGGGGGGGGTGAACAGTATAAGATCAACATTTAATTTTATTTCCCAAACAATATTATCCAATATTATCAATAGAAATATCAATAATAGTAATCAAAGAAATGCACAAATCATCACATAAAAAAGAGATACAAATTTTATGTGGTTCACCCAATGTGGGCTACTCCATGGAGAAAATATTTATTCAAAATTTTCTCAATAAATATCTTGGAAATCAATTTTCTATTACAATGTTTATGGACCTCTATCCAAGGGAGACACCAATCCCCTATGCTATGATTTTTGGATCTCTCTCCATAGGAGAACACTACCCCTTTGCTCTGATTCATGTATCTCTTTCCATAGGAGAACTCTATCCCCTTGCTCTGGTTCATGGACCTTGATCCAGGAGAACTCTATATCCTCAAAAGGTTTGTGGATCTCTCTCTACATAAGAACTCTATATTCCTAGTTGATTCATGGATCTTACTCCACAGGAGAACTCTTTTCCCTTACTCTAGTTTGTGTATCTCTATCCATAGGAGAACTCTATCCCATCTACTATGGTTGGTGAACTTCTAGAAGACTTCTACCCCCACTTCTCTGGCTTATGGATATCTCTCCATAGGAGACCTTTGTCCCCACTACACTGGTTGATAAACCTCTATCCACTAGAGATCTATGCCCTCTCTATTTTTTTACCTCAAAAGCCTACTCTCAACTCTATCTCAAATCTTCACCAAACTCTATCCTAAGTCTAGCACAAATATGCTCTAACTTTTCTCACAAATATACACCAAACTCTATCTCAAATCTACACCAAAATATATCTCAAGTCTAGCACAAATATGCTCTAACTCTACTCACAAATTTGCACCAAAATCTATCTCAAATATGCACCAAACTATATCTCAATTATAGCACAAATATACTCTAAATATTCTCACAAATATGCTCTTAATTCTATCTCAAATATGCACCAAAATCTGTCTCAAATCTACCCCAAGCCTTAACACAAAGCTTGAACAAATCAACAATCAAACCTGCTCTCAATTTTGTTTCAAGTCTTCACAAGACTTGCTCAAATCTACCTCCAAGTTTTCTCAAAGGCTTGCTCAAATCTACCTTCAAGTCTTCTCAAATACATGCTCAAATATGTCCTCAAACCTTCTCAAAGACTTGCTCAATCCTGTCCTTAGGCCACTCACAAAACCTGCTCAAATATTTCCAAAACTTGCATACAAACACAACTTAAATCTCTTTTAGAAAAAATTTCTTCACACAGACAAATTCTACTTAGAATTCATTTAACCTCTAGAACATATAGATAATGATATGCTCTATCAAAAACTTAATATGTTTCACACTTAAAAATCTTGTACTCAGTCAACCAATCTCTTTCTCTTGCAAAATCCCTTTCAAATAAAATCAAACAATGTATAACTTATTTCAAAAAACTAATCTATATTTCTTGTAAATTTTCTCTCAAAGATAAATCACACTAATGCACAATTTCCCTTCACAAAATTGATCTCAACCACTTCCACAATTGCAATCAATATCTCTCAAACCAATTTTCAAAATATTTCACAAGGATATTCTAACTTGTCTTCAATCCTAGCACAAGTAGTTCAAAATATTTAGCACAAAAATCTATCAATAATAGAAGCACAAATTATTCTCAAATTCTATCCCACATGTTTCCAAAAATTTCAACAATGAAACACAAAATCCTAACTCAAATATTTCCAATAATGCTTATCAAACAATACTTTTCACTCCACCTTGTGTTCCAAAATATTCACTTCAACAAACACTTTAAACAAGGAGTGATGTGCCCATACCTCTTTAATTTGATCTTATGGAGATATGTCTTCAAAACATGTCTCACAAATAACTGATTTTTATAATACCACTTCAAAGGTTAGATTGCAAGATACTTTCACAAAACATCCACATGAATTTTCACCTTCAAAAATGCTCAATGAAATCTGAATTTGATATTCAATCACTCTTCTTTATTTTCAAATATGATGCATTAAAACTCAAAAAAACCTCTCAATATTCCTTTTCATAATGCAAGAAAAATAATAAAATTATCAAGCCACTTTTACACCTTATTTCTCCTAATATTACAAAATAATATTCAATCCAACAAAGCCACAAATTACACATAAATTTTTCATTTACACCTTATACCTCCTTCTTGACACAAATGAATTAAGGCACTTCAAATTTCCAAAAAGACCATTAAAACATCACTTTATCTCATACCCTACTCATAGCACTTAGCAAAAACTCCACTTCATCCTTTTAATTCAAAAACAAATCACCACTTTACAATCCCTTTTTAATTTAAAAATAATATTCAACCTTATGACTCCCGCATGCATACCTTAGCATTAATTTTCAACAAACATTTTTTCCCCTTGCTGCTGCTGCTACCATGATTTGAACTTGCATCGCTTGTTGGCCCCATGCCTTAGCCACTGGCTAGGCCACCATGTGGGCTAGCAACCCACACAACATCAAAAACTGCTTGCTATCCTTTATACCCAAACTTCACCATGAGTCAAAACAAAAAAAACCTTATCTCCTTGCTTTCACCATGTCTCGAACTCAATATCTCTCTTCTACCATTCCTTAGCACCGCGGGCTCTACGATATAGGCTAGCTACCCAAATGGAAACAAGGTTTAGAGCCCCTCCTTATTATTCTGTGCTCTGCCTTAATATGCGAAAAAATACTTTATCTTTTTCTCCTCCTTTGTTGCAAACGAACAAAAACTTGGATGCCCGATGGTACACTTAATCATTTTTCAACCTTGGATTTGCATTATAAGTATATAATAGTTGACATGGTCCTTGACGTCAGCGCATTTTATTTCTAGTTTATTTCCAACCAAACTTTTGGTGCTCATAATTTATTTTTAATTATTATAATAATTTAAATCTCCAAGGATTTAAATATTATAATTTTTCTTTGGGCCTTTACTTAAGATAAAGACTTTGCCACCATAAATCATTTTTTCTTTTGCAAGTACCACCATGGTAAATCAACTAAACTATTTTATTTTTATTTTTCAAATACCACCATGGTAAATCAACTAAAACTTTTATTTTTCTTTTGTAAATACTCCCACTGAGAAAGCCTTATCTTTTTCTTGTTGCTTCATTGTCTCATGTTCTGTTTTGAATATTACATATTTCCTTTAACATCAATGTCAACTCACATGCTCAAATTTTGAACAGGAGGAGGTCCAAGAAAGAAGGTCCTATTGCAGATTGAAGATTGAGAACCAATAAGGAGGTCATCATAGAAATTTGAATATTGAAGACTTCAAAGTGAAGAAAAAGTAGCTCTAGAAGGAGGAGACCCAAGAGAAATGCCTATTGAAGAACTTCCAATTTTGGAAGATTGAATATTGAAGATAGAGGACTAGGAAAGTCCTATTGAAGAGAAGCTACATAATTTGAAGATCCAAGAGGAGAGGTCTCAAGAAAATGTAGAAGGAGAAAGAAGGAGAAGGTTAGAAAAGCCTCATTGAAGAATTTGAAGAAGGCCATTAGAGAGGAGTTGAAGAAGGCCATTAGAGGAGATTCAAAGAGAAGTTCAAAAAAGAAGAATTTGGAATAATTATCGCCATCCGATAACAAGCCCAAAAAGGAAGAAATATTTGAAAAGAAGTTTGCCATATTTTGGAGGAGATTATTGAAAACCTCAAGATATTTAGATATTTTGAGAAGAAGGCCATCAAAGAGGCCAATATTGAAGTAAAAAATCAACAAGGATATTGAAGGAGAAAGGAGCTAGAAGAAACCATTAGATTTGAGAGGCTTGAAGATTACCATTGAAGGTTTGAAGGCTAACTTGTAGAAAAGGAGGTTGTTAATTTTTATAGAAAATATTGAAGAGATAAATATAGCTACAAATTGGAGGATTTTTCTACAAAATTTTGGAGATTAAAGTCAACACATTAGACAACATATCAGAGAAGGAATAGGGAGGAATGGAAGAAAAACAAGGAGGAGCAGCAGAAGCTAGGGTTTACAAGAGGGAAAACATGGTGGCAACGATGTAGATATGAGAATGAGGCCCATCCATGGGGCACACTCTAAGTACTTGGAGCTGCACAAGATATTTGGTAGGTATCTCTCAATTCAAGGTAGAAATGAGGGAGTAGATAGATTTAGGTTAAACCTTATTAGAGACTTGGCAGAGAGAATGTGTGTTTCAAGCAAAGATTTTGGTACGGTGTGCATCATTTTTATCCTCAAAAAATTGTATCGGGTCTTTGGAGTTGTCAAGGAGGGGGTTATTGGTGAGACTCGCTATATAAGGAGGAAGTATTAAAGGTATATGATAAAATTTATTTTTGCTAGGGTTGAAGATTATGGTGGAGTGGATTTTAAGGTGGGCAATGAGATGGTCTATATATGTTTGAGGGTTTTTGAATTTAAGCTACAATTATGCAAAGGGGTTGTGGTTATTTTAGTAAATGGAAGTAGATAGATATAGTAGATCCCATTTCAATCTTAAAAAACCACATAAAAAAAATAGTGCAGATGTTATAGTTAAGTGGTGGTTGTAGAGGTCGATCAAGGGCTTATAGTTACTATTGCATGTAGATGATTTTTTTTAAGAATAGTTATGGTTCACCATTTTACTTTATTGAGTGACCCTAACTTTGCTACCTCAAACATAATTATTGAACTCAACTCTAATATGTGAAGAAAGGGCCTTGTAATACTAATTCTCATAAATTAGCGGTTGAGATTTAAAGGAGCTAGGGATTATAGGAGAGAAAAAATGGCAACAACGATGTAGATATAAGAGAGGCCCATCCATAGGGCACACTCGGATTCCTCGAAGTCACACAAGATCATTGGTCGAGACCTCTCAGTTTGAGGCAAAAATAAGGGAGTAGATTGATTTAGAGTAAACCTTATAAGAGACTCGACAAAGAGAGCATATGTTTCAAACATATATTTTGGTACGGTGCACATCATTTTTATTCTTAGAAAATTGTATTAGGTATTTAGATATGTCGAGGAGGGGGTTCTTGTCAAGAATTGCTATACAAGGAGGAGGTATTAAAGGTAGGTGGTAAAATTTGTTTCTTCTAGGGTTGAAGATTTTGATCGAGTGGATTTTAAAGTGGGTGATAGGATGGTTTGTATATGTTTGAGGGTTTTTGAATTTTAGCTGCAATGTTGTGAAGGGGTTGTTATAATTTTAGTAAATATAGTATATATATAGAGTAGATACCATTTAAATATAAAACAAAACCCACATAAAAAATAGAGCGTATGCTATAGTTAAGTGGTGGCCATGGTGGTCGAACAAGGGCTTTTGTAGGATGATAAAACTGAAGCAGACTTTGCTACAATATGATGACCAGTGCTTATCATGAAATGGGGTACTTGGGAGTCTTTGGTATAAGAGTATGAAAGTCTTAAATCCAAGGAGTTTTTTGTGGTGTCAGAAGTTCCAGGAAGACTCGCAATTTGTCTCATGGTCCCATGGTCCTTGGTTTCCTTATAGTTTGATTTTAACAATATTTTGAGGAAGATACAAATAGATGGTAAAGTGGCTTTAAATAGATCTAATCAAAGATACAGGTATAAGTAGTTCCTATTAGGTTCAACAGTTTATCCAGATGTTAAAAGAGTAGATCTTGAAACCCTAGTAAGTAGCTATAGTGGTGAAGCAGATTTTGGCTGTTGCGAATAGGGGAAGCAATTGTTACTTCTTCTATCTATTCTAGATGATGATAATTTTTACAAGGCAAGGGAGCGATATAGGTCAAAATTTGGGTTATGTTTATGTTCACAATGGTCAACATCACATTACTCTTACATTTGAATGAGATTGGGGGAATATCATCTGCTATTAGCTAGGGTAAAATATTATAATTGTATACACTAAAATCTAGCCACTTGTAATCCATCCATAGTTTCCCACCACATTTACCCATTATTTATATATATGTATATATATTTGTTTAATATATATTTAAATAATAATAATATATATTTTTATTTATATATTTAATAAATTTATATGTATTTATATGAATTAATCCTAGCTATCCATCATGATATAATACCAGCCACTCATCCGCCTTAATCCATGTCACGTGCCCAAATTTAATCTCCACCCTCTATCATGTTTTAGTCTTGACCACACAAATTGTGTCATTGAAACCCTAACATACCCTAGGAGAGATTATAAAGAGGAGTCATTTTGGTGACTCAAACCTTAAGTTGGCTAAGTTTTTGGAAGTCCTCAAGAACCCAAGCATTCTCGCCACTTCCATATTCCATAGCTTGCCATCATCTTCAAATCCACTGTCGCCTACCTCACCCAAACCAGATCTGCTTCTACAACTTCTGGTTTAATCGTTGAATTCCCCTTCAAGTTCCCCGAGCTCCTCTAGGTACTTCCTGCCATCACTAAGCATATTTGGGTGCTTCCTACTATCATCGAGCACCTCTGGGTGCCTCCTACCATCACTGAGCACCCATAGGCATTAACAACCATAGTTTTACAGTCCTACAATACCTTAGGTGTCGCTAGGGCATCTACACATCTTTTTTGCAACAAGGATGAAGATCAAAAGACAACAAGTCAATGTAAACAAGGTAAACTATTCATTGCATTATTTTTAGTATTCTTAGGTTTGCTTACAAATTTATGTGCTTTTCCACTAGGGTTTATAGTGATTTCATTTTCGAGGGTCTCACACAGTGGAGACCTCATAGGTATTGCTAAATATTATTGCTATTTTTTGTGTGCAGATCTAGGAATCATATTTATTGGCAGTTGTTGAAGCTCGAGTGGTCTTGCATAGGATACCAAAAATCCCACTCACCTCTATTAGGACTAGACCAAACGTGAAGACACAACTACTATTTGTTTACCAGGGTTTCAAAGAAACCTAATGTATTATAATCATTGTATCAAGCATAATAAGATTTGTAACCCCATATTTGAGGCACATTTCATTATAACATTAATGATCCATGAGCAACATAATAAAATTTTATTTCATTATAACATTAATGATCCATGAGCAACAAATTTGTGTTTTATTTCATTATGCAATTTTGTGTATTACATTGCTTATTTATTTCTATAGTTTGTATTTTGGTGTTGCTCGATTTGCATTCACAAATGGCAATCATAGTGGGACCCAAAAAGGGTTCTAAATTTAAAATCATCTTGTCACTAACTTGTGGTTTTCTATTTTCATGTTGCAGGTTTTCAAAAAAATAGATCACACAAATTTCATAGAATTAGGGTTTCTAAAAAATTGTAGGAGTTGAATAGAAGGTGCGCGAACACCTTGCGATGCTCATGGGACATTCAAGAAATGCCTAGGGGAATTTCAAATGCACCCAGAGGTTTTTCATAGAGAGGAGGAAGAATATGTAGGCCTAATTGTAAGTTTACCTAAAAATCCTAACCCCACTATTTTATGTATTTTTACGTTTTTTAGATTTGGTATTAAAAAGAACATCATTAAATACCTATTAAAATAAGAATTTTTAATCTGCATGTTAGGCATTAGAATAGTTTTTTCATCCATATTAATTCACACATTTCAAATTTCCAACTAAAGTTTCACGGTTTTTTGGTGTGCTGCAACTAAAACCCCACATTTTATTTTCATATGAATTGTTAATAGTATGAAATAATATGCATTTTAGGGTTAAGAATTTATTCTTATGTTGGTCTAAGTAGGAACAACATTAGTATATTGAAAGTACCCTGTATTTGGTGATTCAAGGCAAAAGAGTAGATGAACCCTCCTCTGCTTAGAGAGCGATCTTAAGCAGTGTACTCTACTTCTTTTGGAAAAATCAATATTTTTGGTGTTGGCTTCTAATTTAGAATTATGAAATTAGTTATTCTTAACATTGTATATACATCATAAATAACTAGAAATATTAAAATAAATCACACAAAACACACCTAATTTTAAACAATAATGTGTTGGATTTCATCACCAACCAGTGCTTGAGATTTGGTGATAGTGGGTTTCATATCCATCCACCAATATTTGCTCCTAGACACTTTTAGACACCTCTGAGCAAACTTAATGGATTTCATCACCAGTAAGAATCTCATTACCCATCCAAGTCATATTTTTTACCTATTTTAATTCATATAAGTGCATCATAACACACAAAACCAAAAAAAATGAAAAACATTAAAATGAGATAACAAAAAAAGAACAAAAGTAAGACACATTTGTTGTATAAACATAGGATTGGATTGCCTATTTGATTTTGTGAGTTTTTCATTCCACATTTTACTTTCTAGCATATTTTATATTTTGTTCATTAGTTTATGGTATTAATAAGAAATCAAGGTGAAATAATGAATCAAATATCCACCAATCAAACCACTTTAACAATAGAGTTCACCACCACTTCCATGATCAATACCTTTAGTGTGATACAGGTAAATCATTTAGATTTATCTCTAGGTCCCTTACACATTGTGTTATCCACATCATTTCACATGGTCATTTCATAAATAGATCATATTCACCAACCATTGACCACCACATCACCCATTTAGACATGGCACAAGTTGAAGCTCTTTTGAAATCCACTAACTATGTCTTAGAGTCAGTCCATAACTCACTTGGACATGATCCTTCTTTATAGCAGGAACTTATCTCTTCCCAACATTTAAGATTTACCTAGGTGTACACTAACCCTCTTTTCGAGGTATCTGTTACACCTTCCCAATATTTGTCCATACCACAATCATCATGTATTCAAAGTACATCCATTCCATCCTCATACACCTCAATCTATGGTAACCCCTTGTATGAAGCACATGTTAATGCTACTTAACAAGTGCCCGTGTCCATACCATCTAGTGTCTCCCATCAAGTTGCAATTCCCATTGAAACTTATACCCCACATACCTCATCAATCCCATCCATATCAACTCCTCAACCAATGATATGGAAATACATGAGGCATGGGAACATCTCAACAAATTGCTTAAGAAGCAATAGAATGCTCAAAAACAAGTTCAGGTGATCAAACCAAAGCCTCAACCTATTTTCACTTAGCCCATATTTGTTAGCCAAAGTCCATCTTGGGTACCACAATCTTCTATGGTTTCCATTCTAACACCATCGCCAACCCTTACCCATTCTATTCCCATAGGACAACCTATCCAAAGCCCTCATACATCATCTTCATATATTCATTCATAATTATTCCTTCATCAACCCCATTATCATCAACACCAATCCACTCCACCAAGGTATCATCACCTCATTACACCTCAACATATTGCCACCCCACCATCACAAAATCATCAAATGATTCAAGGTTTCCACATTCCTGGGGAGGGCCTTGAATCTAGGCTATGCAATAATAAATTGATAGTTTTATGCAACATACTCCTGACATGATAAACCAGAAGCCTACCCTACATCAACTTATCAATCAACAAATTCATCCTTCGGTACTATCACTGCCATATCCAACAAATTTCATAATACAAAAGTTTGATAAATTTAAAGGGACGAAGAACCCTAAAGAGCACATGAGGTCATTTGTTCATTCCTACTTTAAAATTCAAAACAATGATGCTCTAAGGCTTATAAACTTCCCTCAAACATTATGGGAAGATGCTATAGAATGGTATAACCATTTACCCAACCATAGTATTTATACTTTTGAGCAATTGGTTGACCAATTTCTTGAAATATTCTCCCTCAATATAAGAAAGAAAGTCTCATTATCTGATATATATGATTTAAAACAATATGATGATGAGTCTGTCTATGAATTTCATAACTTTTGGAGGGCTATTATCACCAAATTGCCATTTGTCGTACCAATGGAGGAGCTAACCTGATTGTTCATTAAGATTTGCTTAAAATCCATCTCTTGGTTATTGTAATGACAACAACATAGATCATTTGATGAAGCTATTTCTCTAGCTAGCACAATTGAGGAGGTAAAAATCCAAGGAGTGCTTAAGCCTAAGAAGAAAGAATGGTAAAACAAAGGCCAATATAAAGGAAGTTATTTTGGCAAGTCAAAATCCAATCAGACCAATCTAGCCAATTCATCCAATCAAGTAAATCAAGTGGTCATGAGCTAGTCAGTAATGGCGCAACAATAACCCATGCAACAACAACCATGAAAAATTGAATATCATGCGGTTTACTCAACTACTCAATAAAGTCAAAACATAGTGCCAGTTATGGAAAACCAATCCCATCGATAATCTATTCAAAAACCCCATCAATATACCCCATTGGCTGAATCTTATGCCTCTATTTTATGTAGGTTATATGACATAAATCAACTTCCCTTGCTTGAGGTCAAACTTGATGATATTGAGATGATTTAAACCGTGCATTGACCTGTTACTAAAAATAGTGGCTACAACTGATGACATTGGTGAGGGAAGAAAGTAGAGAGGGGAGGGCTCTGGTCCCTCCCCTGCTCCCCCTCCCATGGCTCCTGGTTCCTGCCCAGTTCCTGGCTCAACCCAGGTCATCCCTCCCGGGGAGTGGTTGTTTGCAGATGATCTCCTGGGGGAGATCCTTCTCCACTATCTGTGCCCCTCCCGGCCGGCTAGGGTTTCCTTGGTTGTTTTTTCGGACTGGTGCTTCCTAGGGATCCCTGTTTGGTTGGGGATCCCTTCCCTTTTTCCCTCAGGCTTCCCCCTGGGGTTTTTTGCAGGTTATTCACATGGATCTGGTCCCTTGCATTTCTCGATGCGATGGAGGTGATGGTTTAGGGTTTGGACAGCTTCCCCTTTTTCTTATGAATCCTCGGCGGGCTCTGTGCTTGGACGAGATTCTTGGTCCCTGCTGCTGGGATCCTCTTCTATTTTCTCGAGGCGGGTTCTTTGTGGTGCAACTCTTTGGTCACTTCCTGATGGGCTGGATCCTCTCCGTGCTGGCTGTCGGCTTCCTGTAGGATGGCTCTCGCTGAATGGAATGTTTTCCTGGTGGGCGGGATGGTTTCTCCACAGGGCGGGATCTGCCAAATCCGCCGGTTTTCCGCGAGGCGGGATCCTTTCTTTTCTGCTGGTTTCTCGGATGGCGGGATTTCCTTGTTGCTTCCGCTAGGCGGGACTCGTTTGTGGTTGTTTTGACTGCTTCCCGCGAGGCGAGATTTTATTGTAACAATTTTTCTTTGCTTCCTACTGGGCGGGATCTTCTCGATGGTGGTTTTTGGCTACTCCCCGCTGGGCGGGATCTCCAAAACTACTTCCTTTCTTATTTTTCTGTTTCTCGCTAACAGGGATTGTTTCATGCTTACTGTTACCAGTGGCGGGATTTGCGTTTTGGTGTTCGGTTTCAAGGGATTGATGCCCTAGGCCCATTGCTTATGTAATCAGGTTTTTTTAGGGGTTACGTTTTCTGTAATAGGCTTATACATAAAGCCAGGAGGCATGATGCAAGGCTGATTTTGTACATAAGGTTTTGGGATCCTCTATAAAAACCCTTTTTTAATCTACTATAATAATTACCAAACTTGATGATATTGCTAAACATGGTAAACACTACAAGGAGCATTTATTTTGTACTTATCATGGATAGAATGGGCATGATATCAATAATTACCATCAATTCAAATATAGAGTGCAAGACCTTATTGAGTTAGAAGCTATCAAGCTTGACAGTCCTCTAGCTTAACAATATTTAAAATCTTAGGATTTTTCAAACACCACTTCCTCATCATGAGGAAGCACAACCAAAAAAAGGAGGGTCAAATACCAAGACTCATCCTAATCATTTTAATCATATTTAAAAATACCAAGGTTTTGTGGGTGCTATTCATGTAGTAACCCAAGGTCAACAACAACGCTCTAATCAACAAAATTTTCAGCAGGAGTCTATTCAACCGCTCATACCTCCACAGGAAAGTGTGTCTCAAAATAATACATCATTATCTCCCATCCAATTTTCTACCAATCCCTCTCAACCCATCCATATTCTAATTTACCCCATCAATTACCCATCTAGACCAATCATCTCATTGAGTAGCCGGTTAACCATAAGCTTAAAAATGGCTTCATCCAAACTATCTATACATGAGCTAATCCAACAATATTGTCCACATCGTGAAGCATTAATGGATATTATAAAATATATTGAACTTCAATCTCAAGATGCTAATGCATTTAATAATTTTGTAAGGAATATTTAAACATCTATGGAGCCTTCCATCACTTTCTATGATTTTGATATCAAACCAATATTATCAGAATCAGTGGACCCTCCATTACACATCATGGCTCAAATTTACAATAAGCCTTTCAAAAGAGTTTTAATTGATACTGGCTCCTCCATAAACATCATCACCACATCTGCCATTCAACATCTCAAGCTTCCACCATGCCACATCACCAAATTCTCTTTTATATTGAAAGCATTTAATGTTGCTTACTGCTTAGCACTATTTTTTTACGCATTAAAGTGGGGGTCAAAATATTGCATACTATGTTCCACATATCGGAAGGGTCCATGGTGTATAATGTACTTATTGGATGCCCTTGGATGAGGGAAATGAGATGTGTCCTCTCTATACTACACCAATGCTTGAAATATGCAAATGAGGGACAGGTACATTGCATACCAGTATATGTTAAACCGTTTAAGTATTATAATTTTATCTCAAACCCATATGAGTGCATGCTTCCTTCCACTCATCTATTCCTCAAATCATTAGCCACTTTATCATCCATCCCATCCATATCATCATCTAAGGACCCTATTCCTGAGGAGATTCCAATCACCAATGCTCATCAAGCTTCCACTCCAAACCCCCATCTTCATCACCTTTGACTACATGCACATGTGGTCAAAGTCAATAAATATTAACCACATCATCAAAATCTTCCACCACTCTTTATACATTATTGCCAATTCAACAATCCACCCAGTCAAATCCATCTTCATCCACATCAGCTAATGTTTCACAAGTCAAAATGATAGATTATGAGATACCATCAGCCAACCATGAGTTATTTCCATCTATATCCAATCCATCCATATCATCCCAAGTCAAGATCCACCTCACTAATCCTGGTATTGGTGAATATGTGGTCCAAGACATTATAGTTACACCACTCAACATTAAAACTGCAAGGACTACGGTCACCCACGTGACCCACCCTTATCTATAGGAGTGGTATATAACATGGATTCAATGCCTAATACTATTAATTTTGTGTAAGGACTTGATTCATCATCCAATCTAGTTATCCCAGATGAACCCAAATTGCCCACACTGGCTAATATGCAATATATGTTGGTTTTTCCATCCCAATATTTCCATAATGTTAATTGGCAAGGACATGGCCTAGGATGACATGAACATGGAATGCATGAGATTATCGATGTTTCATATCAAGAAATGCATGACCATTTGGGTTTGAGGTATCATCCACTTTCATCCACCTCCTCTCTTGAACGAGCTTTTCAAAGCTTAAATTTAAATTCAAGAGAAGATATCCATCATATTGATGACTTCGAAGATGAAATATATGAAGAATTCGACATGATGTCGATAGCTTCTAATGAATCTAAAGAGGAATCAAATCCTCTCAGTCCACACATGAAACAAGATGAGTTTTACCTCAGAATATTTTACATCCATCAACCCATAATTCACTTGCTTCTTCCACAAGAGCAAGCTGATCCAATCGATGAACCACCACCTCCAGCTCATTAATCCATCTCATCAACCACTTTTTTGTAATATATGTACATAAATAAAAAAAATCAAAAAAAAAATTTAAAATTTAAAATTTAAAATTAAAAAAAAAAAACAATTTTTTTTTTGCATGTACATTGCATTTATTTGTGTTGCTTGCTGCTGTCCAGATTTCTGTGAGACTCTCTATAACTTCCACTCTTGCTTCTTCATATTCCTGAATTTTTTCTTTCAAGCTTGAATTTTTCTCTCTAAGTCTTTCCAATTTTCTGAGAGCAACAAAGAATTCTTCTTTTATATCAAACATAGCCTCTTATTAACTTTTTGGAGTCATGTGATATCGAAGGATCCTCTTCCAAGATGTTAGACTCTTCACGAAGAGACCCACTCTAATACCAATTGAAGAACATGTGCTTATACTGAGAGGGGGTGAATAGTATACAATAAAACTTTTTCCCTTTTAATACAAATAGTAGCATCAACATTAATAAACCCATAAACATCACACAAAGCATCACACACATGAGAGATGTCATTTTAACATGGTTCACCCAATGTGGGATACCTCCATAGAAAAATATTTCTCAAATAATATTTTGGGAATCCTTTTCAATTACAATGTTTATGGACCTTTGTCCAAAGGAGATTTTAATCCCCTAAATCTGGTTTGTGGATCTCTATCCATAAGAGAACTCCTTCTCCTATGCTCTGGATGGTGATCCTCTAGAAGACTACTTCCACTACACTGACTGTGGATCTCTATCCACTTGAAGAGTCTTGTCCTCACTTAGAAGACATGTCCTCAATGTCCTAGCTAATGGATCTCTATCGACTGGAAACTTTGTCCTCTCTACTCTGTCACCTCCAAAGCTCTGCTCAATAGGTTCACTCAAGACCCTCTCAAATCTTCTTAATAGGTCCACTCAGAACTTGCTCAAATATTCTCATCATGTCCACACAGAACCTACTCAAACCTGCTCAATAGGTCCACTCAAAACCTGCTCAAATCTGCTCAACAGGTCCACACAAAACCTGTCCAAATTTGCTCAACAAGCTCACTCAAAAATTGCTCAAATTTTCTCAACAAGCTCACATAGAACTTGTCCAATATTATAGAATCATAAAGAGAATTGTTAGAGACTCAATATGTTCTATTCTCAAAAACTCAATCTCAACTCAAATCAGAATATAGAATAGTTTGTTTCATGGAACTTGAACAACCACTTCATGCATCCACTTGACTAGGCTTAATCAACTCTACTCAACCAATCACCTCAATCAACAACCCTTTCTCACAAACCCTAGTCCAAGCATGTATCAACCAACTCAATATATTTCCAACAATGCTCAATAATAAATCTCACATAACAATGATACTCATGTTCTTTTCTAACTCAAGTTCAAGTTCTTTGTTGGCTTTCAACAACAATGCTAATAAGACAGGGTTTTAATCACAACTCTCAATTCAAAAAACCTTGAAGCATAAACTAAAAGTACTTCACTCAACCAGTGGTCTAATCAACAATGCTTATTGAACAAGGTCTAATCACAACTCACAATCGAGAAAACCTTAAAGCATTAACTCAATCACTTTCGAAAATGAAACCCTAATCAAATCCTTTTCACTCCAAACTTAATTTTCAATCAAGCCAACCATCTAAATCAACAAAGAAGAATTTTACCCATACCTTTTCTTGAAGAGTAGTTGTCCTTACAAATATGCCACACTCACAATTACTTATTTGACAAACTCAATAAGGTTTAGAGGATAATTTTTATATCACAAAAATAATATCATAATTACACCTTATCACTCCAACTTAAACAATAAGCAATATCCTCACAATAATCAAAAACCCTTTATTCAAATACACCCACAAAGTCTTAACCTTCCAATATTCCACAATAGCAAAATTTAAGACTTGAAAATAAAAACAGAATTCTCCTTATACCTCCTAACAATATTTCTCAACTACCAACCTTTATCACAATGTAAAGACTTTAATCACAAAATACCTTATACCTCCAACTTAGGCTTTAATAAAATAAAACATAAAATGTTGCCTTTGCCTTTAGAGAGTTTCGAACTCTCAATTCAGCCCACACAAATGTCTTTGCCCACAACGCAAACCACCACACGAGCTACATGCTTATTGAAAATAAAGAAGCACCGCGTGCTTCAACACCCTTGTCCTTTCTTGTCTTGCAAAATGGATGTGCCTAAAGTTTTGGCACCTTCAACACGTTCACAAAATGCTTTCTTCGAAGTTCAAACACCAACCACCATGCACACCAAAAATGTAAGCCCTCTTGCCACTAGGCCAAAGCACCTTGGTGGCTTCCAACTAATCACTTTAATGCCTTTTGCTTGTTTCCCTTTCACCGTCAAATCAGACACAATTCCTACAACTTTATCTCACGAGCTCTGCATTAATTTGCATATCATGCATTTATCAAATCAAGCAAGGATTATTTTGGGAATAACTTTGGCATGGTATTAATATGCATTTCAATTAAATCAAATGACGTTGGCGCTTCCCTTTGGCTTATGATGTCGGCACTTCCCTTTGGATTTTATGACGTCGGTGCTTCCCTTTGGAAATAAACTTTGCCTTGTTTAAAACTCTAAATCCAACCTTTGGATTTATTAAATTAATCTTTGGTCTTAAACCTTTAAACCCAACCTTTGGGTTTAGATATTTTCAGACTTTATAAACCCACTTTGGCAATATAAAATATTGTAAAAAATTTTGCAATTATTTTATTTGGGTTTTCACTATGGCACTTCTAACCATTATAATAGTTATTTATAAAATTTAAATTCATCATGAATTTAAATAATTTATAAAATAAATATTATCACTCCTTTTTAACTTTTGTCTTTTGCACTGTTTCACTCGAACTTATGCCTTCTTGTTGAATATCAAATGACCGACTTTGTTGCCTTTATTTCTGCTAAAATATTAGTATTAATGATGACTCCATCTGGTGGCATCAATGGTGACATCAATGACAACTTTGACTTAGGGACTCAAAATGTCCAATAGATTCTTGATTTTTCCAATTCTTTTCCCATGTTGATTTCAATCTAATTTCAATTTTCTCAACTATGGTGATGACTACAAAATCAAGGATAAATGCTTGGTCAATGATGCTTACTCTTTGTATTGTCAATGCACCCTTCATCTTGATGTTGTATTAACCAACTCCTACCAACCAAAAATTTGGTTATCATAACATTGGTTCTTCTAGATCCTTTCATGTCTTCTCTAGAACTACTTTAAGACTTGATCTACCACCCACAGTGATATGTGTTAACATGTAGCCCAATATTTTATGTGCAGAAATGTTGATTGTTTTTTTTTGTCAACCATTAAGAATGTGGGATAAAGAAATTAATATTATGTTGTAGTATTTTGTGAGACCTTTTTGTCTTCCTCCTATCTCTATCTTTGGTCCTTACAATATCTCTCTAACCGTTGCATGCAAATCTAGAACTACCTTGAACAAGGTTGTCATGTTCATTTGGATTCTTATATGTAGCAATTGATTTGTTAGACTATATGATGTTGTATGGAATGATATTAATGACACCTTCATCAACATTCTTCTTTGGTCACAATCCTTGCTTGCATCCTACTTCTTCATCATCTCATCTTTAATATCGTCTTGGATTTCTTTCTAACTTTTCTCTTCTTTGTAGGGTTAGAATTCTCCTTCATCTTCCTTTCTTAAGCTTTAGTTACTATAGGAACATCTCTTATCCTTGTACTTCATTCTTTGATGTTAGTTAAATTGAAATTTTAGCTATTGCTATCGTTGGCTACATTGGAGCAATTATTTCCTTATGATTTTATTATCCACTACATAAACACATCATCATCTCATTATTACCCAATATTAATGTTGTCCTCTCTTATTATCTCAGCCATTAGATATGAAGACTAAATGATCAGGACAATTATGCCTTACACAAAGCAACACAAGGCAACTTTGAGAGCAAGGAATATGGCTCAATCGGAATGCCTTTGAGGTTTTTACAAGGTTAAATCCTTTTAATATGTGATCTTCAATGCTCTTTCTACTCTATCCTAACCTAACCAACTTCAAGGGGGAAAGGGAAAGAGAAAATATAGTAAAACAAAGATAGCAAAAAATAAAAATATCTTAAGATAATTTAAGCTAACTAGAGGTGATGCACCAAGATCATACGATTCATTTGCATAACAATAAAACACATGAATGCATGATTCTAATGCACTTATAGCTCAAAGTGAACACTTCCTCTTCTCAACATGCATTATTAAGCATAAATTACACATATAATAAACAAGAGAGAAATTAGATAGTCATGACCTCTTACATATGCACATAATCATACATACACAAGAAATGGAATAGAAAAAAAGCCCAGTAAACATGGCTTCCAATATATATATGTGTTTGTGTGTGTGTGTGAGAGTATGAAAGTTACAATCTATGTCAAAAGTGAGGGCTCAAAATCTTACCTGCAAGACTACTCAAGGTTTAGGTGTTATTATACATATAAAAATGATAGGAAAGTTATACAACTGATTGATGCTTTACAATGCTAAAAAATATACTATTTATAGATTACAAAAGGGAGATTTTTCGTGGACATTAAAAGATTAATATTAAAATATTAATATTAGTACCCAAGTGTTGTAGGTGAGTTGGAGAGGAGAGGACAATCCTCCAAGGGAGGTCCCAAGTTCAAATCTCCACCCTACCAAAAAGTTGAATTGGGTACCCAAAATCCAATTGATAATGTTGGTGCGGGCAGGGTCGGGTGCGACTCTTGGGTGACTTTGACGGTGTAGAACCCCCTAGTTGTGGTCTCTCAAATCAAGGTGGACCCGCAAGGGGCTTTTCACTTAAAAATAAAATATTAATATTAGCATGTATGTTGTGAGTGCAGCCAAAAGTGAGTGTTAGCTAGGAGTGAGTATAACTAAAAGTGAGTGCCATCCAGGAGTGAGTGCAATTGAAAGCAAGTGTGAGCCAGGAGTGAGTGTAGTCAAAAGTGAGCACAAGACAAGAGTGAGTGCAATTAGAAACGAGTGTGAGCTGGGAGTGAGTGTAGTCTAAGTGTGATTCAAGAGTAAGAAGGAAGTGTGAGTAGGAAGAAAGAAGTAGAAAGAAAAGTGTGATCAAGGAACAAGTACCACTTCTTATTCTAGATCTTAAGAGAATTTAAAGGCTTTAATTGAATAAAATCCAAAAAATTGTTAAAGCAAAGGAATATCGAGAAAAATAAGAGACAAGGGCAATTGTGAGCCAAGAGGGAATGTAATTTGGGAGTGAGTGTGAGGTAAAAGAGTGTAAGCCGAGAGCGAGTGCAAGTCGATAGTGAGTGCGATCCAAGAGGGGGTGTGAACCAAGAGGGAGTGTGAGTTGGGATTTAGTCATTGTGAAATAGCATCGAGTTCATTTAGATTGCTTCAATGCTTCAAATCCTTACCATGAATGCATGGAATATTATTTCCAATAAATTATTGAAGTGAAGGAACGCCAAGAAAAAGAAGAGATAGGGGTAATTTTGATCCAAGAGGGAGTGCAATTGGGAGCGAGTGCAAGGTAGGAGAGAGTGCAATTTGAGATCAAGTGTGATCTAAGAGGGAGTGCAAACCAAGAGGGTAATGGGAAGTCAAGATGCCCTAGTTAGAAATCAGGATGCCCTAATTGGAATTACGAAGTTCCAAGTTGGAGATAAGCAGAAGAGCAAATACATGGCAAATTTGATCTAGATAGCAAATGTTACACTAGAAGTAAGTATCAAGAATGATATGATTAAGTATGATATAATGGTTCTTAAAAGTAGAGGGTTAATATTTAAGTTCCATAGATCATGGCCAAGGTTTTTGGAGATTCAAAATTGGATCAAGTGGAAGTGGGAATTGAATTCAAATTACTCTGTGACTTTTCTTCCTAGAGGTTTTTTCCTCATCGTCTTTTATAGTTCAAAAATTATGGATAAAATAATGGTTGGTGGCCCATAGTTTAGGGGAAGAGATGCACTTTATTTGAGACCGTGGAATGATTTTTTTTTTGTTAAGATAGAAACTATTAAGAAGCTTCCAGTGTTGGTTAGGCTTTTTGGACTTCCATATCAAATTATAAATAAAGATGTTTTGAATAATATCATAAATGCTCTAGGGGAATTCATCAAGGACTAACTAATAAGGAGTAAAATTATGCTATATATACTTGAATATTTGTTGCTATGGATATTTCAAAACCTTTTCCACAATCCATTAATATTAAATATGAATCAAGAGAATGGGATCAACAAGTAGATTATGAAAATATCGTATTTCATTGCCACAATTGTTATGAGATTGGACACATGGAAAGAGTTTGCAAAGTGAAAACTATGAAGAAAGAGACAAAAAATTCTAGCCATGAGATAAACTTCAAGACAAAGCAAGAAAATCATATAGTAATAGAAGCTAGATTAGATCAAGGATATTCCACTCCAAAAGATGAGGCAAAGAAAGTTGATCTACAATATCATTTGGCAAGCTCAAAAGGAATTAAAAGTGCAAAAGAAGATGTGGAGATAAATCCTAAAATAAATATGGCAAAAGAGATCAAGTTTGTTCTAGTAAATCATCTTATTTTTCCTCGAGTAGTATATAATCCTCTCTAGGTAATGAAAGTGAAAGTGGTGAAGATGTTATCCCTTGCACTTTAAGGTTTCAATATCAGCATAATAAAGAAATGAGGATAGAGGAAACCCATAATAATTTAGGGTTTTTAGGGTAAAATAAAAAGGTAATTGCTACAAAAGAGCATTCTTGCACTTTAGGGTTTCCAAGGCAACATAAAAAATATTGTGCTTATGAGGTTTTTCTTTGCACTTCAAATCCTTTAAAACAAGGCAAACCTAAAGATGATAAGTCTTACTATGAGTAGTGTGAGAAGATTGAACAGATTGATGAAGATGAACATGTTGTTATAAATGAAAAAATAGAGGAAGACCCAAGAAGCAAAAACAAAGAGAAAAAAAATCCAAAGGGATATTTATATGGGAAAACAAAAGTAAATATCACAAGTGTTAACAAGAAGTGGGGCTAAACCTACAAATAAAAACAAAAAATAACAATAAAAATAATATCTTGGAATACTAGGGGAATGAATAAGAACCCTAAAAAAATGTATTTATAGATAAGATATTTATAGATATAGAAGTTAGGCAAAAACTATTTTAGCCATTTGCGATGTTGAATTTATCTTGACAGAATTTAAATTTCAAAAGGCATTTGATATAAAAAGAGTTGATTGTGAAACTTAGTAGTTTAAGGAAGCTGGAGAATATATTTGATAGAAAGGCAAAGTTGGATACGCTTTAATTAATTTGTTAGAAATATAATGAGAGCAATGTAATGTATTGTTTTTGTAATGGGAGTGGCATCCAATAGAAGCCACACATGACTTATTAAAAAAATGGAGGTTTTCCCTCCAAAATTGATGTAGGAATTTCTAAACATGTCCCTTTGTTGCTTGCTTGATTACATCATTATGGTCCTTCAAGGTCTCTAGATTTGGAGTCATTGATTCTTAGATGCTAGGTGCTCAACTACCACTAACACCTCCAACTAGTATCCTTAGGATCCAAGGGTCTGAGTACAAAATTCCTTCTTGTAATTACTTATGTTAGATTTGGGACTAATGTTATTGCAAGTGCCATGTTTTGGTTTTCAATAAACCACCCACTTTTCTTAGATTAGCTAAGCTAATGTGACGCCAATGGTAATCCTTTACTTCCTTTAGTAATGACGCATTAGTTCGACTCATATACCCCTTTTGGGAGCTTGTGCATCGACACCAATATCTTACATCTAGATCTAATTCTTCTTCCTTATTGGTTGCCTCTATGTTGTGCCTTGCTCTCTAGAGCACTTTTGCTCTTTCTCCAGCTTCCTTTTATCTTTTGGGGTAGCGTGAGTTGCTAATCCTTTTAAAATAGGTCGATAAAATTTTTATTCATCTTCCCATGTCAAACATTTTATAAAATTTTGAGGTTGAACCTTTATCAGATTTTTTTATAGAGGGCTTCTTCCTTGTTATTGGATATTTTTGGTTGGTCTCTTAGAACCTTTGATTTCTTTGGCTATCAAAAGCATTTCCTCCTTGTGACCTCATAAATTTTCATCTTTATTCTCCTTTAAAATTTTTAAAAGTTCCATCTTTGGACATTTCACCCTTCTTGCACCTTTTAAAATTTTTTTGCCACTTCCACCTCTTTGGATTCTTGAGCCGCATAGGTCATCAAGACTTTTGCTTTTCTTTCTTGGTCAAAACTTTTCTTTCTACATCAATCTAATGTCTTTTTCCTTGCTTTCTACCAACTCGTCTTTATTATATTTTATTTCAAAATCTAAGTAAGGCAAACAAACTTAATGTGTGGTGAAAGATCACAACTACATTCATGTAGCTTCGTCTAAAGTAGCCCCACTCTTGGAACTTTCTACAATGTATGATGGGTCTTCCTTTAGAGTCATGTTATAGCCTTTCTCCATCACTAGGCCTATTTTCACCTTGGTTTTGTCCATTGTCTCCTTCCTTGGTGGTTATTTTTATATCCTCCACTCATCACACCTTGATTGGTTCTCATTGAACTTGGTTTCTGGTGAGCTTATTCTTCCTTTCGCTTTGCTAATATTTGGTGTCTTCTACTCTTCAAATTAAATGGAAAGACTGTAACAAATTTGTTAACTTCATAAATATCACAACATAAAGTTTTTGGATAATTTGTGTTCATATGACCTATTCAATAGTCTAAATACCAAATGTCTTTATTTTTCTTACTCTTCTTTTCTCCTTTCATTCCATAGATTTATCTTTCTAAGTGTTTCTTAAGTGCTTGGATTATTGTGCCCATGTCATCATGATAACTATTAGAACCACTTTCTTCCTTAATATGATTTCCACTTGTTGATACCCTCTCTCTTCAAATTCAACACTTTGTCACATACTTCTTGATATGTCATTAATGGTACAATCTTCGTCTTCTTCTTGTACTTTAAAAGAAATACATCCATAAAACGTTGTTTATAGAGTCTCTCTCCAAGTTTATTCTCTATTTTATTGATGAGTTTTGTTAGACAATGGTTATAAGACTTAACATTTTCATCCTTCTACTTTGTGACATAGATCTTTGTAATGGTCTCTATGTCACCTAACAATTTGAACTCCTTCTCAATGCCTTCTTTAGGTTTTCCCATGTCATAGATGGGTTTTCTTGTTTCAAATTCTAGTCCATTGTGATCCCTTACAATTTTTATGGAAACAATTCTAACCAAGTGTTTTCATCTCTTATCCTATTCATTTTCCATGTCATCTCACAAGTATAGATATGTCTCAAAGGTTATTCTTTTAAATCTTCGTTAAATTTGGGTCACCTTTTCCTACCCATAATGGCAATCATGGTCAACTAACTTGAATTTTATTGACTTATCAAATGATTTGTTTTTAGTTGACTCATTTCTTTCATCAATGTTGAAGGTTTTGTTATGCTAACTTCTTCTCCTTTGATTATCATCTCGAATTCAATGTCCAACTACCTCTTAGTTGGGATACTTGTGCTTTTGTTTGTGGTCATCTTTGTGAATAGACTCGCATATGTTTTGGTCGACTCCTAAAATTTCACCCTCCTATAGACAATTTTCTATAGTTGTTGTGTTTGTATCAACCTCCTATCTTGTATGCCTCTAGACTCTTTGTCCTACTATTTTTATGTTTGTACTGGTGTCTCTTATCATCTTCCTATTCTAGTATCTTTATGGACTTATTGTATTCATGGTCTTTGTCGACAAGATCTTGATAATTAAATATTTTATCAACACCTTCATCACCTTTGTCACCCTTGTCAACAGTACAATATTATCTCTCTTCAATATTGTTGTCATCAATACTCCCTCTGTGTACACGATCTTTAGCTACAAGACCTTCATCTTATCCAATCGTAAACAATAATATCTTGAACAACTTTTTACTTCTCTCTTCTCAAGGGGGGCACACACGTCAGGGTTTCAACATCCTTTTGTCACCTAAGAAATCTCCATGTTTTTCATCCAATGATGAGATTTGTAAATATTATGCCTTCTACACTTCCTTCCTCTTGGGAAAAGTGATCTTGATAAATATACGTATTTATGCTCGTTCTATCACATTCATTATCTCCACACAATGCATTGACATATCTATTGTCTTCAATATATACAATATGGTTAAACATTCATGTTGGTTCTTGTCATTGTTGCATGTGTCTTTCATGTCCTCTCCATCCATGTGCACATCTTGGTGCCTCACACATTCACCTTTTTGTGTTGTGGTTGCTCTTTTTCTCATTTTGCATTCTCCTTGACCCAATATTGTTATGACAATGACATCAAATGTAGTGTAGATTTATTTCCAAAAATAGAGTGAACAAGTCAAACACAACAAGCAATGATAAATAAACAATAATGATGATATAGAAACAAAAATATTTCATTGTATGCAATTAGATATGTACGCTACTTATAACAATGTCTCTCATACTTAACAACACCACATAATGATGATATCAATAACAACACCATTCCATTGCCATTCAGTAGAACATATACAATTTAAAAATGGGATGGACATGTACAACCCAACCATCATCCCTTTATATCAAATCATCAAACTAATGTAGAGTAATCACGACTCATTATCTTATTCATGTGTACAATTTCATGACGTGTATAAAATAACTATCCTTTGTTCAAACTCATTACAAGACATTAATCAACACATGGATCAATGTACTTAACAAAACTTGTAACAACACACATGAAAAAACTATTTATTTAGAATTATAAAATGAATGCATTCAGTCATTGACATGGTTCATTAGGTGACCCATATCAGATGGATTCAGTTGATATGTTTGACCACCTACAGATGCATGGAAGTATATTCACTTTTCATTTTTGTTTGATTACCCCAAAGTTTTATGCTTTCAAAGCACTCTCTTTAAGGGTGTTAGTTTGGATTTATTGTCAATGTATTGCATATCATTCTATAGTTGTGGAAGGTAAAGACACACCGTTTTTATTGTGATAATTTAGAATTACAATTTAAATGGCATGACAAAATAAATGTTTTTCTCACTTCATACTCTATATTTTAAGTTAAGAATACTTAAAATATCTTAAATATATATATATATATATATATGCTAGGGTCATGCATCATGTATTGTTAATCACATTTTATTACAAGTAAATGTCATTTTTCCTCACACAATCAATCATGACCAAAATTTACAAGGGATACATTTGGACAATCACCAACAATTTGACCTTGTAACTTGCTTATATGTGATGGCTAGGGATTTACTTCTTTACTAGGTGGAAATATCTTGTTATAGTTGAAATTGGATCCTACCATCTTGATGTTGGACTATTTGTAGTCTAACCTTATTAGGCCAAGCTTAATAGTGATGAGTGTCTATGGGCGCTCTTGATTTAGCCTACCAATAAGTGTTGTGTAAGCCTTCGGGCGTTCTTTATGTAAGCCTATGAGAATTTTTCTATATAAACCTATGAAAATTCTTCTATGTAAGCCAAGCATCTTTATGTACGCCTACATATTTCTAATGCATTCACCCTTAGCAATAGTGGTTAAACCACATCTATGGTTAACCTTGGTTAAAGGTTTAATACATCTATTATATTGTAATTTAACCTTCAAGTCAGGTCATGTTTTTTTAATGTTAGAATCCGATTGGGGGTTAGGTATCACCATAAATAACCCCAATTACTAATTTATGGTATAATTTTAGGATATTTGAGACCACGAGGTGTCAATATCCTTAATTCCTCTATTTTCTCTCTTTATGAATCTATTATATGCTACAAATTGAAGAGAAAAATCAAAGACTCCAACTTTGTGGAGGGTTTTTTTTAATTTTAAATATAGGTGCCAAAATCCTATTTGCACCAATTCACATGCACATCATTTCTACATTTATTTTTGGTCAATGGGAGAGTCTTATTCTAAGGGATATGACCATTTTATTTCTATCTGACAAAATAGGACTTCTAGACAACAAATAAGTTTTTTAGTCATCCTACGTAGAGAGTTGTAGGTTCAAGGCTATTTGATTCATTTTTATGGTGCATCATTTTTCTTTAAAGGAGAAAGGATGTGTTTGATTTCTCAACAAGCAGATCACCATATTAGCAAGGTTGAATTGAATGCACTCTGCATTTTTTGCTTAGGAGGATGTCTTTCAAAGGAAACCAATGCTTTATCCATCTACAAGCAAGACAAAGAAGAATGATTGATTAACATCAACAATTGTTGAATGTAGCATCTAAACAGGAGGACGACAAAACTAGACATTCTTCTTTGATATAAGAGCAAACAATGGATAAAGTGACAAAAGTGTTATCCTTTAGACTTGAGTCTGATATATTACAAGGCATTGATTTAAGGCCTCAACTATGCTTTAAGATGCACTAATATCAAATACATCGTCAATTATGGAGCACCTCTCTAGCATAGAAAAGTGAGGTAAATTATCTTGTTCAAGGTTGTAAACACTTACTCTTCTAGCCAACATTTGTAACCTAACAAATTTCCATTGTACAATGCACAACTCACGGTTTCAAAACTAGTTGAGAATATTTTTTGTTAGGTTCTTGTGCTTAGTTCTTCAAGGAGAACATCAATGAAGATTTTAACAATCTCACTAGTTATCATCACTATTACAACATTTTCTAAAGCCTTATGGATGGAAGGTCATGGGTTCCATTCCTCACATTTATTTTTCATGAATTTTTGACTACTTCAATGTCATTTTGTCAATAAGAGCACTATGGGTATCATGCCCTTTTTATCTTAAGTGATACATGTACTCTTCTAGTCAACTTGTCTGCCTTAGATGCCTAAGGTCATAGGTTCAAATTCTTTGCACCCCTTTGTTTAAGCACATTCTCTATTTTAGTACAATTATGCAATTTTCTAGCCAAGTAGTGCCCATTGATGTGGAAGTTGATGCTCTAGCTTGAAAATCATAGGTCTTAGGTTTGAATATATTTATTACTTTGCTTTGAAAATCCAAAATCATATCCTTCATTAGGCGGTGCTCCTCATTTTATTTTTAAAGCACTTGCATGGATGCTTGGCTAGGCTAGAGAGCCTAGGGCACTCACTTTTGGAAGTCCCGAGTTTGAATTTCCAAAGCAAAATAGTCTTTTTTTTGCCAACATGGCTTGACATGGCATGCATAACCCCCTTTCTATACATGAAGAAGCATCAACTAATTAATTTATACCAAGTGTCAAATACCCATTTGTAAATTGTGCATAGTGGAAATTGGGTGGAACCAATATCATGCAATACATGGCAGTCCATGATTGGCACATTTCTTCTTAAGGTATGGAGACTTATTTTTCATTTTGTACCCTATTAATATGACCGACCTTTTGCAGGCATAACTTTTGTATATAAAGGCATTTTGGGCCTCTTTTTTTAGATCTAATGACTTTTTAAGCCCTATGCATTGGTGTCATCATTTCAAAGACTTGTTACAATATTATACATGATTTTATTGGTTGCAAGAGGATAAGGTTTTAGATGGTCAACACAAGGTATGCCTTGTTCCTACAGATCTCTTTCTAACCGTGGGTCTGATTGTTCGAAGACCTACTTATTGCTTGATGATTTAGTTATTTTTTTTTAGTTTTGAGGATAGATTATGGTCACCATATTGTATGTTAAGAATCTTCTCACAAAAAGCTCAACATCTTGGATCCAAAAGGTGGATTTTTTGGAGATTATTACATTATTTAGTACATGTTAATGTACCCCCATGGTACCTATGGTAGAATGTAAATATTGGAATAGAGTTTGCGTCTATAGTTTAGGAGTGTGATTTATAGTTTCCCTTTATGTAGGTGTCTATGTGCAGGATGTGCACAAGTGTCATGTAATTAAGTGTGCAAGTGTAAGTGCACAAGTGTCATGTAATTAAGTGTGCAAGTATAATGTATTAGAGTGTGCATGTAGAAGTGTGTAAGTGTCATTTAGTAAAGTGTGCAAGTGTCATAGAGTTAAGTGTGCAAGTAAATAGAGAGTCAAGAGTCATTTATACAAGTGGTAAGATGAAAAACTAAAAGGACATGTGAGGTTTGTCTTATGTATGGAATAGGAAAGGTTGCAACTCTTGAATATGTGAGAAGTGCAATAGTCAAGTATTGAAGAGTCACATTTCTAAGGTTATATAACAGATACAAAGCTCCATGAAATGTATGCAAAATTGAAGATTATATTCAAACATTTATATTGAATCCTGTATGCATCTTTTGAGCAATTCTATTATAAGTTTTCTTCATATTATTGCATGAATTGTTTTGGCCATTTATATTGATTGGTCTTATATTTGAGACTACTTAAGATCCAAAATATTGAGACCTGAGATAATCTGGCTAAAAATCCAACACGAGTCATGACCTCATGGTTGTAGAAGGCTTGATCTAGTTGATGTACCTTTGACAAGAGAAGATAGTAGGATTCATTGGCCCACTTGAGCATTCAATTTAGGGGAAGATGCATGATTTCTAATGTCTCCTCTCCTTGGCCCCCTAGCTCAAATTATGGGGGGATGTTAGAATATTTGTACTTTAACCTTATTAGACCAAGATTGATAGTGATGAATTGCATATAAGTGCTCTTGATGTAGTCTACAGATAAATGCTATGTAAACCTTTGAGCGCTCTCTATGTAAGCCCACAAGCATTCTATATGTAAGCCCATAAACATTCTTTTATGTAAGTCTATGTGCATCTCTATATAAGCTTACAAGCAGTTTTGATGTATTCACCCTTAGTGATATTGGTTATGGTTAAACTTGATTAAGAGGTTTAATACATTTATATTATTATAATTAACTTTCAAATCAAGTTATATTAGCTTCAAGTTAACATTTACTTGGAGATTAAGTATCACAATAAATACTTCCCAATGATTGATCGACGGTGTTAGTTTATGATATGCGAGATTGTGGGGTGCCTACAAGCCCTCACCACCTAATCTTATTTTGTGTATTTTCTTTTTTTATTTCGCTTTTGTCTATTGTGCATATGATTGTGGTGAATGCATATTTCTAAAATGTTAGTTTGTGATATGAGGGTGCCTACAAGCACTCACCACCTATTCTTATTTTGTGTATTTTATTTCTTTATTTCGTCTAATTATTTTCTTTATTTCGTTTTTTTGTTTATTGTGCATATAATTGTGGTGAATGCATGTTTCTAAAAAGTATTAAGGATTTGGAATATTGCAAATGAAATAATTTTATAAAAACTTCAATTTAAATGATTAAAATATAATTGCTTCTAGGTCAAAACCATATAATCATAAAGATACTTGAAGAAAATCCTTACTTAAATATTTATTATTATTATTTATTGGAGATGACACATGCATATGAAGACCTAAGACCATAAGCATCGAACCCTTGATCTTTATATTTATTATTCAATATATTCCTTTTAAACCAATTAAAAGTTTTTTTTTTTTTTTTTCAATAAGGATCACCTACCACTTTGCCAAAACCTCATAGTTATATTTATTATTCATTACATTCCTTTTAAACCAATTAAAAGTTTTTTTTTTCCCCTTGAAAAATAAGGTTTTGAAAGGGTTGCGGCATGGGTGAGTGGGTGGGGGATGTGTGTTAAAATTCGCTTTTGAAAAGTGTAGCTCTCGACTTTACGAGGAGTCATAGTTGGGAGGAGACTGCTCAACCCGATGCGTCGGTCGTAGGGGTTTATCACACTACAAAAAAAAAAAAGAGATTTGAACTTTGCTACATCAACTATTTGTCCCAACCGTTGAACCAAAGGACCCATTGGTAATTTTTTTTCTTTTTTTTTTCTTCAGTCTTAAAAATACAATCCTTTTAGCTCAATGGTTTGGGTTTTGGCTCTTCTTTGAGAAATCCAAGGTTCAAACCGCGACATGTGTGTATGACTGTGTGTTAATCCCCTATTAATAAGTGTAGCTCTCAACCTTAAGAGGATCATGACTTGGGTAGAAATGTTCAACCACTACCCCTATATACCCCTATATCGACTACAAAGGTTTGTCACACTACCTAGAAAAAAATAAAAATACAATCTTATAAGCTTAAACTTAATCAATTAAAATGTGATTGCTTTTAAATTTAAACCATATAATTATCAATATACAAGATACTCAAAGATAATCCCAATGTAAAATGTTAGGATTTTTTTTTTTTAAGGTTGCATTGGAGAGTTGGTTACAAGTGCAGGTTTCAAACCACAAGAGTTGCTTCCACCAAACCTATTCTGCTTCGTTATTGTTGATACAGTTGTTGACACAGTTATTGTTGACTCGACGTGAAGGGGACCACCGGTCGCCTGAGATTTACCATCGTTCGTCATCAAACCTATTCCACTTTGTTATTATTGACACAGTTATTATTGACGCGACGTGAAGGGAACCACCGGTCGTCTGAGATTTGTACCATCGTCGGTATGGTGCGTGCACTAAGAAGATTCAGATCAGACTACTACCTTTGCAAACAGGCTGCCTCCTAAGTTTAAACCTAAGTATCTTCTTGATAAATGTTTCGCTAAACAAACACTTACCGACCCGCTTAACCCTCGAATAATGATAATAAAAAAAAACTAAAAGTTTAAACCTAAGTATCTTCTTGATAAATGTTTCGCCAAACAAACACTAACCAACTCACTAACCCTCACCCTCGAACAATGATAATAAAAAAAACACCTAAAATTAAGAGAGTTGAACCCTTTGTCACAGCAAATATCATTCACTCAAAAACAATGGTTAATTCACCTTCCCCTGCTTGTAAGGAAAAATGAAAGGAGATGAAAAGAAAAATAGGATAGGATGGTGCCAAATAAACCCATCAGTTTATAATGGACTCTGCAATCTAGATAGCTTTTTTAAAAGAAGTATACCGAATTATCGCATATCTATAGTTTTTAATCCTCTGTAGTATAAATGACGGCAATCAATGCAACTCAATCCTGATTCATTTGCTTCAACATTTCTCGATCTTTCTAGGGACTGATAATGGAGGCCTGCATTGCAGTGCCTTCCTTCTGCCATACATATTCAGCTAAAAAGTCACTGAATCCACCGTGCCCAACTCTTCATTCTACCCTTCCGAATCCCCACAGACTTTCATCCTATGCACACACTTCTTTTTCTTCTTCTTCAGTTATCCATGGACAGAAATCCCGGTCTGTAAAACCCCTCAGGGCTCTAAGCAGCAGCACTTCAAGAGGAGGAGGAGGAGGCGTAGCTTCACCTGTGGGCTTCAAAGACAGATCAGTTAGCCTGCCCAGATTCGAGGACATCGATGCCACCAATATGCTCCTCCGCCAAAGGATTGTCTTTCTGTGTTCCGAGGTATGTCTATATCTAACTTTGAGAAAAAAAAGAATAACATTTCTTGTTTAAAATCATGAAGTGGGTGTGGTCTAATTGGCAGTATCTATAATTCTAAATGTATTAATCCATACGGATTAGGACGTGAGTTCAGAGATTAATTAGATAATATTCAAAGGAATATTTACCACTGGTTTCTGAGATTAGCAAACCCACTGACATGGAATTAACCCTAAACACAGGAGGAATCATCCCACACTTGTAAGTGGTAAAAGTTCATCAGTCTCATCTCTGCTAATGGTAAATGCCCAATTGTCTTAATTCTGCCAGTATCAATGACCAGTAGTCTAATCTCAAATGAATTAGTTCAACAGGTTAGATTTTAGGAGACCAAGATTTTAATCTTGTTAAATGATACATGTATAATTGCTAAGTTGTTATAATACCATATGTAGTCTTGATGTAGTACAGGTGAGGCTGCTTTCAATCCCATTGGAAAGACCAGGAGTCTCACTCCCAAGCTAAGTTACTGGGTTGGGTTTGTATTCGTGTAAAGACATCCCATCCCTTTGATGGGTTTCTATTGCGTGTGACCTTTGCAACATAGTCACAGCATTTGGATTTGACAAAAACTTCGCAAGCCAGAGAGTTAAGAGTCGATTTGTTTTGGTGTCTTAGTCCTGCATTAAGATAAATAAAATATTAAAGCTCAACTACTTTTCTACCTTAAATCTACCCTTGTATTTGTCGGGTTTTACCAACTTCTTACTTGGTATTTGTTTCGTCTGAGTTTTTGCCAAGCTTTCTCCTTGCTCTTGAGCTGAGCTGAGTTTGGGTTGTGAGTAATCCTGAATTACTTGACTATGAGTTGCTAATTGGTGGACGTCAGTTCTGCCTGGTTTGTGGCATTTGCCAATTTGAGGTTATTAGCTCCTGTGTAAATATTTTTATCCATACCAAAGGGATCCTGATAACATTAAGGGGCATGCATTTGAATAATATATGTGTTAATTGCATACAAATCATGGGCCCTTTAGCGAGGAATGGATATTAACATAGTACAATGTTGCTTTTTAATACCTCAACTTGAACCTTATTCTAGCTAATTTTCTGTTGTTGATATGATGGCAGGTAAATGATATTAATGCAGATTTTGTTATCAGCCAACTTTTGCTTTTGGATGCGGAAGATAAAACAAAAGACATAAAATTTTTCATCAATTCTCCAGGGGGTTCAGTGACGGCAGGTGTATGAAGCTTCTTTATTTCTTTGAGTTAAAATTAAACATATTTACAATTTAAATATTGTTGCATTAGACGATGATGGTTATGTTTGATATAAGATATCTTTAATTGTCATGATTGCTAGTTATGTATATTTACCGTATGTTTGGATGCTTAGGTAAGCTAGTTATAAAACATTTGGAGCAGTGAGATATTTTTTGAGTCATCCTGTGGAAAACTGACTTTGTTTAAGAAACTTTGAGCATCAGAAAGCTGTTATTGGCAAGCCTTATGATTAACCACAACAGTCTAGATTATCTTACATGGTATTATAGTTTAAACTTTAAAGTAATCATGCAGTCATTGGTCATATTCATGCATGAAGATTGTGGTTGGACAAAATACAATCATTATGATCGATGGACTCTTATGTATAGATCAAATTAGTATCATGAATTTGTTTCTTTAGAAGAAAGCATGATTATTTTGATAAACTCAGCTGGTGGTTGGTAATACACCTAATGCCACAAAATAAGCTATAGGTCTAACTGCCAGTCACAGTTGCATTACTTAGACTAGTTAAAAGGTCAAGAATTGAGTCTCGTTAGCAAAAACTTGGGATATTAAAAAAATTGAGTATTTTCATGTATTTTCACACTTGAGTATTGAGAACATGCAGCCTGGATCCAGATATGTGCATGGTTTTCCACAAATACTAAATCCACAATTTTAGGAGTTAAGCCGACCAACTCTGGAAAAGTGCAAAAATAAAAACCCTGCTATCTGTACATAAAGATTCTGAATCTACATATGGATCTGATAAATTTACTCTAAAATCTCGAGATATCTTTATTTTGTCAAAAATAGAAAAACTGCAATATCTCGTCAACTGTGAAGCCAACTGAGCCAACATTTGAACTACAGCCTACGAACGACTACACTAGTCGGCATCTGAAGAAAATCAGATAATCTTTGGGGAAAAAACAAAATCTCAGATTGTATGACTTATATTTGGTGAGCTATTGCTGCTCTTCTTTGACACTGAATGAAGACAAGGTCTTTGTGAGACAGCTCTGTTAAGAGTGGCAGCGTCAAAGTCTTCCTACTGCACATCAAACTCCCACAATCCTCTCAACAAGCATGAGCTCCTTGTTCTAAGGTTCATTGCCCTTGGCTCTGATACTATGTTAAAGAATCTATATATTCAAAGAAACAAAATATTCACACAATGATATGAAATTGGAGAAGAAAAACTCAAGATAACGAAATTATATTATATCTCAAGATCCACAAGATGATTTCAGTTATCCAATGAGATGCCTTTACATGGGCTGAAGGTGACGAGATAAACAAAAGTAAGCCTTACATTGCAAGTTACAAACTAGGTTAAACACAAATTCCAATTGGAAAAGACAAAGGTGCCAAAGGGCCTGACAAGCAGGTTCACATTTTTCGACAACCAAGAGCAAGAGTATATTGCTGTTTGGAACATGGAGAAACTATGGCATGAAAGTGCTTGTTTAGAGAGCTATTAATCGTCAAAGAGGTTTGAAATGCGATGTTGTTGTTCTTAGAAAGAGAAATCATAAATGGCAAAACTAAAATATTGTTGTTTTTTGTGCAACAAAAATTGAGAAATATTCCATTAATTGCAATGTTTATTTTAGTCATTTCATGTTTCTCAGTGCCTAAAAATGGGCAATTGCATGTTCTGTAGTCTCATCTGATCTGTTAGTGTCATATGCATAGACAGGGCTTGGATTGTAGTTTTGGAAAAAATCGAAGCGTCCCTCTTTTTGTTGAGATGCACCATTGGCAAGGAAATCGGTAGGGTTTAAATAGATGGATGAAGGCCAGGACAAGGCTAAAATGTGGTCATCCTACTATGGAATAGGTCAACATGGATCCCAGAGACAAGAGGTCATATGATGATAAAGTCACTATGAGTTAAGGCTGATGGTATTTACCAAAACTAATAAGGAGGCCGAGGATGCTAGTTACAAGATGGATGCCTTTTCTTTTGATGGTTTAGGATGTTTTTAATTTTTATATCTTTTGTCCATTGCATCCTTCTTAAGTTTGTTCGAGTTATGGGTTGTTCCTTTTAGGTTTCTACATTGATTTCTAGGCCATTAAACCATTCTAGTGCTGATTGTGTGCTCATTGTTGTAGGTAAAGCAAAAAAAATTCTTGAGGGATTTCATGCAAGTAAAATAAATTTCTGCTGACTGGAACCACTTTTACTATGTAATGTTGTCTTGGTGTTGATGTCTTAAGTTTTTTGGGGTTGAGGGGTGGTCTTAATTCCTAGGCTTGATTCCTCTAGATTATGTTTTGAATTCTCTTTATTCTGTTTTCAGAACTCTTTAAGATTGTTTTTGGATGTACATTTGCATTGTTCTGCCTTGATTTTCTGTAAATCCCTTACCAGATTGTTTGCGAATTGTATTATTTGTGCAACTCTGCCTTCTAGAATTAAACCATTCTAGTGCTGATAGTGTGCTCATTGTTGTAGGTAAAGCAAAAAAAATTCTTTGGGGATTTCACACAAGTAAAATAAATTTTCTGCTGACTGGAACCACTTTTACTACGTAATGTTGTCTTGGTGTTGATATCTTATGAGTTGCTTTCTTAAGTTTTTTGGGGTTGAGGGGTGGTCTTAATTCCTAGACTTGATTCCTCTAGAATATGCTTTGAATTCTCTTATTCTGTTTTCAGAACTTTTAAATTTAAGATTGTTTTTGGACATGCATTTACATTGTCCGCCTTGCCTTCTTGTGAATCCCTTACCAGATTGTTTGCGAATTGTATTATTTGTGCAACTATGCCTTCCCAATTTGAATTTTTCTCGTTTGCTGTGGTGTTGGTGGGTGGAAAAATATTTAACCTGCTTGGATACCATTGTCATGGATTGTTCCATAGGATATCTGCATAAACAAAGACAACATACCAGAAAACACCTCTTGAGTAGTACCCAGACATACAGTTCCGAAGTCAATAATCAAACCCAATAGGTCTGGACTAGAGGAAGACCATCACCTGACCTTACATCAAGACAGATGTCTCTAAACATTCATTTGTGTGAAACATCATTATTTTAAGACTCCCACTGACACGTTCTTCTCCATCTAGTCTAAAACATTAGGAATCTTATTTCAAAGTATTTCAGTATTTAAATAGAACAGAGCCCATCTTGGACAAGCAGTTCTCAATAGCTGATGTTGGCATGATGTTTTCATCTGTCTTTTTCCATATGGGTTTGGTCATTATTTTGGCATTATAGCTGTGTACTGTGAGCGGGGATGATATTGGAACCTTGGTTATGATGTATCTTTGTATTCAGGACCTTTGGGATATTTTTGTATGAGGGACATTGATATATTGAAGGAACTTTTTGTCCATTAAATATTTTATGATTATTTTGTGGGGTGGGTGTTGGGGGATATTAATTTTATATTATGTACTAGGAATGCTATTATTTTGTATTAGGCTGGATTTCTTATTGTGGGTTAACTATTTATTTCGGCAGTTGCACGTAGGGTAAGGGAGTGATACCTGTTATGTGGGGTTGTTTATGCATGTCAGAGAAGGGAGTTTAGTAGAGTTTTTGGTCTGGACCAAATATCCTTCCCAGTCAGTTCCCCTGGGGTTCGTGCAAATTTTCTACAGAATAATAAATGCATGCCATTACTATTCCGTGATCAATTATTTTTCACTTTTTGAGTTCTCTTTGCAAATATTTTATTTGAAGTTGCCAATGGTTGAATACTAGAATTAGTGCATGAAATTTTGAGTTTGTTTAAATATTATTAGTACAAACTTCTATTGCAAAGTTCATGTCAACTTTCTCTCCAGTTGAGAAGCCTGTGCTTGTGCACATGGCAGGATATGTCTGAAGGAAGAACACCTTGCCATTGGTGTCAGTGGAATAAGCTGTTGACACAGGGTGCCTGTTTTCAACAATAATTGCCTTACTGAATTTTAGAGAGGCAGATTCAATGGGGGTATGGTGCTGAACACTCTGGTTGTGTTTGGTTGAGGTCGTCTCTTGTATGATACTAGTAGACGAAAAGACAGATATATACTGATGAAGTTTAAAGAATGTATTTGTTTTTCAGCCGATGAGATGCGAGTTCATTTATTGCTGAGGGACATGGACTTTCTAATCCATATTTCTGATGGGTGTATGGTTTTGGCTGGATGGAGGATGCAGTTCTAATAATAACTAGTTGGAATCAATGTTGGTAATCTGGCAAAGAAAGTAAATAAGATTGCTGATGACTTAGGATGATGATGTTCTCTGGCGAAGAATATCTATATGCATGTTGAAACAATTCATTGTTAGCCACAAAATTGAGTGTCTGATGACAAAGAGAAGATGCTCAGCTGCTTGGTGGAATCATTTCGATGACATCTGACCGAGTTTCTGATGACAATTAAATGAAGGGTCAAATGGAAGACTCACACCAAGTGTCTGATGATGGAGTTTGCAAACCTGATAACATTTTCTTGACTACAAGATGATGATGGGATTTTAGATTATAAGTGATGTTTGATGACAGAGGCCTGTTACTAGTGACAATGATCTGATTTTGTGGATGTAATGGCTTGTGGTAGACAAACTCTCAGGTAAATGGAGATATCCTTTTGACATATTTTTTTTTGAATAGGTTGAAAAGTTGGGGGCATATTGGGGCCACCCTTCCCGTGAATTGAACTTGGGTCTCCGTTAGGAAAGCCCAATGCCTTTTGCCATTGTAGTGTCCCTGTCGGGACTATATCCTTTTGACATATTGATGACAATATTCTTGTTGTTTTGATTATGTTGCAAGTGATGACAAATTAAGAATTCTTATCTGAAGGATAGACGGTGTTTAATTCTCTGCCTTATAAAGGTGTGCCGATGCGATATTTGTTGCATTGGCCATGTTGAGGAAAGAGGCAAATTCAAGCCCGAGCAAGGCGACTTGATGTTGAGTTGTTGCTAAATGATGCCTTCCTTATGATGATTCTAACTTCCTATTGCTGTGAGGAAAAAACTGTCCTGAGAAAATTTGTTTTCTGCTATTAAAGATATTTTATATTGGCTTTGTGTGAAGTATGGTCAGGACCTGGTGTTTATGGCTGTGATGCCAGGTAGGTGTTGTTCTGGTTAGAAAATTATATGAACTGTTGGAAGGTGAGCCAAAGTTTTCTATGCGTAATAAATTTGCATATTTATGTGGGTCAAGCATCATGCCAATTGCCTTGTTAAGGTGCATGTCTTTGTGTGGATTATTTTTTTGTAATCAGAAAAATTTCCTCTAATTTTGATGAAAAATAATTGCTAGCAACCTTATTGAAGCCTGATTTGACCAAACTGATGAAGTTGGTGGATGCTGGTGGATTGACTTTGCCCTGACAACTAGGGGACATGATGGACTGTTGTCAATTATAATACATGGCTGTGACAGCAATCAAAATCTAAGATAACAGATGGAATATCTAACAAAAAGGGCACATTCTGATGGTGGTGATGATGACATGGGTTGACTCTAGCAAGTACTGTGATGGAATATCTAACAAAAAGGGCACATTCTGATGGTGGTGATGATGACATGGGTTGACTCTAGCAAGTACTGTGTTGACAATGATGTTGGCTATCATTTTTTGCTTCAAAATCAGAATTCAAAGTTATTCCTTCTGATGACAGCCTATCTATGCATCTTATTGATGGCCATTAATATGCAAAGATGCTGATAACAGAGGTTCTATGCAAGGTATTGACGAAGTAACTGTGGTAGTTTGATATTCTTGCATTGTTCAGAATTACTGATTTGAATCCAAGAATTCAAAGGGAAAAAAATTAATTGACAAGGGAGCTTTACCAATTGGCCATAACAGTTTGCGAATGAAGATGTTACTTGATGATTGCATTGATGCTTAAGGAACAAGCTCGATAAAGTTTCAGAACTTAATCGTGATGTGATGAGGAATTAAATCAAGACAAAGTGATGATAATGATGACATAATCTGGCAGAAAGAACGAGCCTAATTAAGGAGGAATGTTGCTGAAGGGGGAAAGATGGGGTATAAAGGTATTGATGAAGTGGTCAACTAGTTTTGGTGGAGTTTTATTGATGATATGTTGGACTGTTATAATTTTCCATCCAGTTGATAAATATGGTGCTTATGTATTCCTTGACGCAGCTATTTTCGTGCAGATTTTGATGTTAATGACACTGGTGTGATGACAAAGGATAATTTTGTAAAAGTATTCTGATGATGCTAGAAGGATGATTTGTGTGATCATATAATAGAAATATATATGGAGATGTATATATTTTTTAATTTATTTGAATGGAGGAAGTCTGCTTTGACTATATAGGGAAGTTTCATAGAAGATGCATAATATGGTACAAAGATGAACACCTGATGGTGATGGCTTGAACCTCCAAGCCTGATGATCCTTGTGGTTGACATTCACAATTTTTGCTTATTTCCGGGAAGGAAAGGCTGCTGACTATATTTAACTTTCAGTAGTATAGGAGTCCTACTAAATGGGAAGGCTTGGGGTTCTACGTGGAATATCCATCTTGATTAATGATCATGAAGACTTGGAATACATCTTGACTAATTGTTTTATATACATCTAGTTGTAATTTTGTTGTAGTAGGTGACAAATATAAAATTAGTATTTTGGTCATGTGTCCCTAAGTTTTTTATGATGTCATGTATGTAAATGGAGATGGAAGCTAAATTGGAGGCAAATTAAGGAAGTCCTTATTTTTGGGTCCTTTGAATTTTTGAAACGAGAGATATAGAATGTTCCTATGTTTCAACTGATGCATTTGGAGATATGTAGCACTGTCTAATTGCTAAAGTCAGTTTGTGTTGTTGTCAAGTCCCTAAATCTTGGAAGTAATCTAAATCAATAAATGGATGGTCATAATTTCAGAATGGACGTGTATTTATCTTTTTTTTTAAATGACATAGTGAAGGGGTTAAGGCAGTATTTCCTCATCGTAGCCACAGTAGTTTGGAGTCCATGTTTTTTATTTTGTTGGTTTTAAGTTTTCCATAGGGGCTGATTGACAATATCAGTCCAAAAGAGAGGGTGA
Source organism: Wollemia nobilis (assembly GCA_028583015.1). Classification (NCBI taxonomy): domain Eukaryota; kingdom Viridiplantae; phylum Streptophyta; class Pinopsida; order Araucariales; family Araucariaceae; genus Wollemia; species Wollemia nobilis. The sequence continues at coordinate 2,645,318 of JAQPPZ010003090.1, read as the reverse complement.
CCTTAATTTGGGCCTGCTTGATGGAGCTTTCCTTATGGAAACCTTACATCAACATCTTTTGTGGATTCAGACTATTTTTGTGAGTCAACAAACAAATTTCTGCATTACATATTCTTTGTGTCTGATTAAATATGACTGTTGCAGATTTATGTAGTTAGATGACTCTGAAGATCATATTGGACATTTTTCCATGTGTGATGATGGGTGCTTTGAATCCTTGAGAATCAAAAATATCAAACACATGATCTTGTATTTGAGAAAGGAGATGGTGTATCCTTTTTCTTTTTCAAGGGTGGGTCCTGGACAAGGTCTTAGGGCCTACGGAACCTTAAGCTGGATGACTGGATGAATGCCTGATGCGGGTTTCAGTGATTTGCCATTTGTTTCAGAATCTGGGCACATGCCGAGTTTGGTAGTCAAAGAGGTAGTTGACTGTTGCTGTTATTAGCTGGCAGCAGACATGCAAAGAACCACACGTGTGTCCCATTTCTGGTTCTGGTTCCTTTCAGGTTTGGTGACTGAAGAGGCTGTTTACCAACGAAGTTTGGGTGGCTGGATGGGTGCAATATGGAGACTTCGGATCATGGTGCCAGTTACTTGCTCCAGATTTTGCATTTTTCAAGCAATGCTTTTTCATCATCCTGAGTCTAGAGATGAGAGAAGAGGCAAGTAGTGGGGGTGACCATGGCATAATTTTTGGTCCATCTTGTTCTATGTGGTTCATTGGTTACAATTATGCATTATGACTATAAAGGTAAAGTTAAAGATGATCTTTTTGGTCACAGCTAAGATGGCATGCCTCTTGGTGATATGAGGCCCTTCTTTGTGAGCAAGGGAAAGACATCGGTTCACCGTATAATATATTATTAGTTCAATTGTGTATCTCCTTGGGTTTTGACTATTTGATGAAGCTCATGCGAAATTGAGTCTTGCCAATTTGTCCAAGTCTGAGGTATTTATTGAAGATGATATTAGGACCTTGGCTATAATGTCTTCTTGTACTCGGGACATTGGGATCTTTGTATGTGGATGACACTGATATAATGGAGGGAGTTTTTTATTACATTGGATTAATTACGGTTATGGGTGGTGATGGTGGTGGTTGGAAGGAGGGAGGGCAGGGTGATTTTATTTTTATTTGATATTATTATTTATTGAGTGGGATTTCAATTATGGGCCAACTTTTTCTGTGGGCCTTACATATGAGGTACAGGGAGTTATACTTGTCATTTTTTGTTATCTGTGTATGTCATTTGAGAGAGTTTGGTTGAGTCTTTGGTCAAGGTTGAGTTTTCTCTCTGATTGAGAGAGTATGGTTGAGTCTTTGGACATTTGATTCCTGTAAAATATCTGCACGATAATGAAGGCATGCCATTAATATTTCATGACAGGTTATTTCTTTCACTTCTTGGAGTTCTTGTTTGCTGATTTTGTATTTGAAGTCGCTAATGGTTGAATGCTTAAATTAGTGCATGAAAGTTCAAGTCTGATTATATACTGTTGAACCAAACTTCTGGTGGAAAGTTCATGTTGACACCAGAGCTGTCGTCCATCTCAGCCAAGGAATATTCAGCCATCCATAGGGTCCACCACAAGAGGGAGGTCTATCGTGAAAACGAGGAAAGCATATCCAGATCTCAGCCCCATTTTTTTATTAACTTAGATGCTCAAGGTTATAATGCTAACCCATGCTTTATCAGGATGCTCATTTTCAAAGCTCGACTGCAAAGATATTCTCCAATAGGGAATATGCACCAGTATCTGGAAGTATCATTAGGAAATATGCACCAGTACCCTAGTTGTATCAGTGATAAAAGCTCAATAATCTCATATTTATGAAACTGACAAGAGGCTTTGCCATAGCCCTATCTCAGTCTTAGAATAGAGGCATGGAGTGTACTTGAACCAGACTCCATCTCTGTGCTTCCTGAGACAATATTAAAAAATGGACTTGTCACAGGAGAGGGAATCATCACAATTTATTGACCACCGCAATGAAATTTACTCCATGAAAGGTCATTCATAAGAATCTAACTCATTATCATTTTGTAAGTGCAGATAAATGTTTATCAATAGATAATAGAAGTCAAAAGATGGTCAAAATAGTTACTATACCTGAGTAAGTTATTGGTTAACTGAGATCTGATTCACTCAACAACAGAATATTCTAGACAATGCAGCAGAATCAACTGTTGTTATGGTCAGTTCAGCTTATATGGCAGTCACTGACTCACTACCATCAAAGGCAGTACTCCTCTTTGGTCAACACAGTTAAACAACCATTGTTTTTGGATTAACATGGCAGAATAGCCAGTTACATGAGGGTCAATGCAATGGATCTGACTGGTATCCGTGGTGATGTCAGTTATACAGATTCTCCCTAAAGTTCCCATTTCGGGCCTTCCAGGCCATCAGACGTTAATTGAGACAAGGTGATGGAGTGATGCATTTACCAGGGTCATTTATGTAATTATATGTGTTCAATTGGATTTTCATGTAGGGACATGGCACCAGTCAGCCCAATCAGCAATGAATTTCATTTAATGTCAGCATTGAATTCCAGCTCAGCCAAGGAAGGCAACTATGAATGTTTATAGCATCAATTTCAGAAATTTCATGGGAATTAAGAAGACGATGTTGTAATGATGTTGTGATTACTACTTGATCATCTTATCCTCCTTCATTGGATCACTTTTATATCTCCAATCACATCTTGTCTCATATTGCCCTCCATTAGCTGAAATACATAGTTTGCAGCTTCTCCATGGAGTGAATTTCTGCTGGGGGCCATGCCAAAGCTTGTGCCATTTTTGTTTTCCTGATTGTCCACATGAAGCGAAATTCCTTATAGATAACTAAATTCATCATAAGGAATGCCTTTGAAATTTGGCTTAGTTCATACATAGATAATCTTTTCTGCTTAAGTTTTGTGGGATGATTATTAACTTGATGTGTATTAAATGTGCTCAATTGTGATGCATCTTTAATCAAGTGTCACAATTCATTGTTCCTTGGTCCATGCATTTCTGTTCTACATTTATAGACAAGCTGTAAAAGCCATTCAAACTTTAAATCTACAAGTTGGTGCTTGTAAAATGTCAAAAGTTAAAATTGGAAACATATTATAAGCCTTTTTCCCACTTGTTTAAATGTCTGCCTTGTTTCATTTGGGCATGCAATTGGAATCACATTGGAATTACCATGCTTATTGATTTTGATTGGACCAAAGCAGAAAAGCCAGAGTCGCATTGCAAGAGAAAGGGACAATAGGATTTGATCTTTGTCCATGACATATTAATAACCATATTTCTGTTTTTATATGATTTTTGCTTCATTTTATAGACTTAATATTTGACTAGATTCTTGTTATCCTCTTGTAATGTCTTTGGGTTAGAAGTAAATACCTAATGGATTTATTGTGTTATATGCCAATGAAAGGGGATAGTCTTGTGATGTGCTTGGACGTTGGAGTGCCTGTTTTGCTGTTCCATCTCTAATGTTCACTTGACAACCCCATTTTTATTATTTAAGAAATGCTTCCAGCTTCGTTTTGGAGCTATCACTGATTCACCACACAACTATCATTTAACACCATGATCCTTCTCATAAACATGTATTGATTATGGAATTGTGGAGTGATGAGTTTTGCCAATAATCTAGGCATGGGAAACACTTGTATGCATTGCTGGCTTCTACTTAAAAATGGGCAAAAATTTGTGTGCACCTTAATGGTTTATGAACAATTATAATTTGTGCTTTAAAGAAGGTTTATGTTGTGGGGGATATACATTTTGGTTAAAACAAAATGTTTATGCTTGTGCGTTTTATGTTATGAGAACCTTTGCTTGATATGAAATAGATAATTGAGGGTAGTTGGAAGCACAATGGATGACCCCAAGCATTAATCAAAACCAAGCAACACTAGGGCAAATTGTCCTTTCATAAGATTATGCTTGGTTTTTGTCCATCTATGGATGGATGATGGGGAGAATAGCTTCTATTGGTCCATAGAATATGATGTAGAGCATAGTAGCAAAACTCGGCCTCGGCTCGGACTTGGAAAGGTCGACTTGGGAGTCGGACTCGGGACTCGACAAGACTCGGGAAAAACTCGAAAAAAAAGAAAAAATGAAAAAAGAAAACAATTTTTAATGGAAAAAATAAGTTTTTTCATTCATATTACCTATTAGTATATTCTAATACACTTACTCAACATTCAACATTATACAAATAAGAAATTAACAAGAGGAAGGAGCATATTCTTTCTTGTATTCATCAAAATGTTTATAGGACAAAATGTGCTCATGAGCCATGACAAAATACAAAAGAGGGCTAGCTAGCTCTTTTTTTTGCTTGATAGGAGAGTTGGTTACAACCAAACTATTTTTACTAGCTGGCAAGCACAGGGTTCAAACAACAGGGGCTGCATCCACGAAACCTATTTCACCTCCTTGTTTTATAGCTTTTTCATGTTCTTTTTAACTTTAAAGTCTTTTTAAATTTTGAAGAGATAATATTATTAATTCTTTTTAATTTTTATATATATTTTGAAAGATACTTTAATAGCCGCAATGTAATATAAACTTGAATCTCCGCAATATAAACCAAACCTCATACATTGGACCACTTTTCATATATAATCTAGGATTCTCAACTGCTATTCTCTCTAGAATTGGGTGATTTTGAACGTCCACCTCTAAGCCTTTTGCTTTTATTTTTACCCTAAGATATTTGGGTCTCAAGCTTTAAAGGTGTGCACGTGTATGCTTTGAGAAGTACGTGCATCTACCTAGGTGAAAGAAAAGGTATGACAATGTCAATGGAACATAGTCCACCATGTTTAATAAATAAAATATTCAAATACCATGTTTAATAGAGAAACCATGGGACGGAATCACCCTTGAGTCGGCTAAGCAAACCCCCTAACTTTGACAATTGGGTCTCCTAGTGGGCTTTTAAATTAACGCATGAATTTCATATGAAATACACAAAAAAACGTGATAAGGATGTTAAAAACGCGCTCTACTTACATCAAATATCTGCCTAATCATCTCTATGCAAAGCCTTAATTTTGTGATAATCTCTAACTAAGCTTTAATCTTGTATCCATCGGCGAAAGATGTATTTTTATAAAAATAAATTTCTCCTACACGCATGTCTTGGCTGATAGTTTTTTTTATGGATGTATAAAAAAAAATATTTCTATAATCCCAAATTTATTGGATAAAAATAATATTAAGAGGACTTTGACTATATAAAAAATCAAATCTAAACAGCCCACTTACTTTATTAATCACTTTTTAATTGTTAAAGTTAGTAGAACCTTAGAACTTTTATATAAAATTAAGAGATAGTATACATAAGAAATTTTAATCTTTGATTTTTTAAGGGAATTTTATTCGATCCAATATCAAATTCTTTATGGATTATGGCGTAATTTTTTCTGGATTGATGACCTGGCCGGCGGTAGCTATGAAATATGAAATACTTATGGTAGTTTGTGGCGAAAGGTGGAGCAGATCTCGTCGGCGACAAAGAGCGACGACCAGCGGGATCACACGCGGAAGAAATTTTTTTGACGAGGCGACTTTGAGTTTGATTTGCAGGCGCCAACGTCGAGGCCACACCCCTTCAGCTCCCTGCTGCGATTAAATACAGCCGATCCGGATGATGAGAAAATCCGTCAACGCAAGCGAAAATTAGGCCAAACATGATCAACTACTCGATTATGGGCCAGCCGAGTCTCGATATCCGAACTTGCAAGACCGGGACAGCCTCGAACTTGGCCGAGGCCTGGGAAAAAACGAGTCCAAGTGGGCTCGGCGCGGGTGAGCCCACTCGGACTTGGACTCGGCCAAGTACTTGGGAATCCGGCCGAGTTTGACTACTATGATGCAGAGGCTGCATCCATCACAATGTTGAAACATTTCCCAACCACCAAAATCTACCAATGGACCTTGTACAGGATCAATTTTGAGGCACAAAGTCCACAAATGCATTAACTTGTTTGATTCATGATATTTTATCAATTTCCAAGTATTTGAGGATATTTGGACAATTTACAGTCTTGTTTAGATGTTTTAAAAGTTGTTCGATACATTTTTGGATCTTTCAAGGCCCCAAAAAAGCTACGAACTTAAACCAGCAAACCAGAAGAGGGCCCATGAGGAATTGGAAGGGTTGGCTGGGTGGTACCCCTAAAAACTAGTGAGAAAGCACCTTATGTATAGACAAGGTCACCTCTTGCCTAAGGCAGACAGGACAAGTGGAAGGAATTGTAGAATTGGTAGAGATGGTACCCAATCAAAGTCTTGAAGAGTTGGAAATGTTCTACATCTCTTTGAAACTAGCATTTTGGATGCTAAATGACTAGATTATAAAATGCTAAGCAAACCAAAATCCTTGAGAGATGCATTTGATGAATTCTTGACTAGAATTTCAATCAGATTTAGTACCAGAGTGGGACTTTTTGGGTGGTGGAAATATGGAAAAGCCAATAGAAATAGTGAACTAAAATTTCAAGAGGAGAAAGGCAAGGTGCAATGGTTGTTAGAGGAACTCAGCAGTAATCCAAGGAGATTGCAATGTTGACAGAAAAGAACAAATAGTTGCAGTTGAAGGTCCAAAACAAGAAAAACTCTTTTGTTACAACAAAGAAACATGAAGTGGCACAATTTCAAGTTGGACAAGTAGCTGACCTTTCCTTAGGGAAATGTGAAAGTAGAAGGTGTATGCAAAAATTGGAGAATTTGCAGCAGGAATTGGCATCCAAAGACGAGTTTTTGGTCCAACCCGAAGCTAAATATGAAGAGATGCAAAAGGAGTGATGCTCAACCTATCAAGCTAGCATTGTGATGGACGCAAACATGGTGAGAAAAAAGGAATCCTTGTTTTGTGTCTGTTGAAGAGTGTAACAAATCAATTTTCAAGTGTTGAAATGCGTACTAGAGGCATAGGCTTCAAGTTATTGACAAATATTGGAGACAAAGGTGAAGAGAAGACCAAAGAATGAGAGTCCATATTGAAGTCATAGCAATGTTGCAAAGCATGGGGCTTCGATACTTTGAAAAGGAAATGCTCCAAAAAGAGGGAGAGGGAGACCTTCTAAGGATAAGGAAATCAAATTACCACTGCACAAGGGAGATAGTGACACCAACAAACAAAGAGCCAAACAAAAATGCTTAGCATCTCCAAAATAGTAGGCTTCTGAATAGAAAGGATGTAAAGCTGCTGCATTGGATCAGCTTAATGCAAGCTCCAAGGGAGTCAAATATACACCTTGAGCCATGGAAGAGTCATAAAATAGAACCTTCTAAATTCCATTTTTCTTGTGGCTATTGTGAAAGTGAAGGCCATATGTCTCATTTTTGTTAGGGTCTCCATTGATGCAAGCATTATGGGGGAAAAATCATGATGCAAGCATGCATGTGAAGCAGCAGAAGAAGAAGAGCAAGAACTGGAGGAAATATCCATGGCATCATTGCAAAGCCAATGAGGATGAATCACGATTGGGTTACTTCAAACAACTAGAGTACATAATATGCACTTAATCTTCTACTTTCAAGAGAAATTGGCACCATTCACATTATGATGCTAGAGGTTTGTCCAAGAATCCAAGTTAGCAGTCTATTCAAGACTTCAAGTAAAATATCAGCTGATATGCAGCCTATCTGCAGTATGGTTGGTTATAATGAATGCAACCTACTATATTGGCAATTGATTTCTGATTGATGCATTAAAAGACACTTTAGTTGCTAGAGGTTTGTCCAAGAATCCAAGTTAGCAGTCTATTCAAGTAAAATATCAGCTGATATGCATCCTATCTGCAGTTTGGTTGGTTATAATGAATACAACCTACTATATTGGCAATTTATTTCTGATTGATGCATGAAAAGACACTTTAGTCATCAATGAAGGGTGACAGACTTCTTTAATGCATAGCAAAGGCAAGCAATGTCTGTCATTGTGTTCCCAAACAAACATTCTAACAATTATAAAGGTAAAAGTAAAAGGTAAAGTAGTTTTTAACATCCACGAGACCATAGGCCATATGAGACGACCCTCATAGAGGATGTTATTTACCCAATATATGTTTATTTAACTAAACTCCGGTCATCGAAGTATGGTGTACAACTCTATCCCCATAGGATTCAAACCTTGAACGTCCTATTTGGAGTTCCAAAGTCTTACCATTAGACCCACTCAAGTTGTAGCATGCATATAAAACCTGAATTAAGCATGACAAACATCTATAGCATGCATAGATGAAGTTTCTTTGCATCAAAATGATTCTATCATTCATCCATAGAGTTAATTTAGTCATGATGTAAAATGCATCCACCAAGTTGTTTGAGCATCTTGATTTTTGTACCATATACATGAAAAGTGCAACATAGCAATTGCTGTCTGTGCATATCCAAAGTGGATTTGAGCAAGGTAACCAATCTTGATAAATGCAATCAAAGTGGATTTGTGGATTTTAGCAGGGCAGCCAATATTGATCATATATCAACCAAACAATTGGCTGAAATGATTTAAGCAAGATGTAGTGGTTACTGCAAAGAGGGAGGTATGAAAAGTATGTGCTTATTGTAGGCCAGATAAGATAATTCGATTAGTTTCCATAGATGGCCAAAGTATGCCAATGGGACTCCTTAAAAGAGCTGTTACAAATTACAATGCACTGTAGTAACTGAAAAGTACTACAAAAATAAGATAAACTAGAGTAAAGAATCTAGTGGAAACTACTCTAAAGTGGAACAGCTATATGGCATAAAATTACAGCCTCGAGGTTTACCCAAAATGAATAAACCTTAGCATGCTATTAAGAGAGCTAGAAGTCAAGGTATGATAGGGAGAGAAAGGAGCTCCAGTGGATCCAAGTGCCAACATTAAACTATAGTGGGATGTAAAGTAGAAGTATAGTCGTCGTCGTCACCATCCCAAAAGGGCCAACACAAGATCTAATGATGCTCCTAGGAGAATGGCTAGGACTAGGATCTGGTTGGATAATCTTGGGAGGACGTGGAGTTCGACCCCTCAAGACTCTTCTAGTATCCATGGCTATAGAACCAATAGAAGAAGACAAGAAACTAGTAAGTTGTGTCTATCTACAACTCCTTGGTATGTGAGGGGTGGCCAAAAGCCGACATCGAAGAACTAAAATCCTATCCTATTGCAAGCAAGAATAAAGAACTAAAACCCTAGTAGCCACTCTTGTATGTTGTTAAGGGCACATATATCTGTCATTAACGTTTTGGAAAGTCGTAGCTTCAAATGAGTGCTTATTACTCTCGACTACAAAGATTGAATGGAAGAATGAGGTGATTAGTTGAGTAGTAGTCGGCCTCTCTTGTAATAATCGACACCAACGAGTGATAGCTTCCCTGAGGTAAAGAGCCAAACATCTTTGGTTAGGATAGCTGAAAAAAGTGGCAAGCGATCCACCCGAGTCTCCATACAAGAAATAATACCTTTGTCGAATCTCATAATAAACAAGATACCTAAAGATGAAATGTTCTTTGGTTTCCACCTCCGAAATAGAGCAAAGACAACATACCCTATCCTCTCGAGGAATATGGTGGTCCATTTCCACCCACAACTGATGTGAGCATACTCTGAGCTAACCAAGAGGAATCCGTAGGCTATGTCTCCAATGTCACTTGACATAATTAGGATGAGTAATAATGCCATTTTCAATCCTCATGAGATGTTTAGTGTAAAGGCCAACTTAGGACTAAGAGGTTGAGGTGGAAAGACCCAAGTGATTTGCATATATTGTCAATAAACATCATCTTTGGTTGCTTGATTAATTACCCTCTTATCAAGAAAAAGGCGGGGAGGAGCATTTAAAGAGCATTGAATGGAGGTAATTGATCTATGGATATGCCAACTGATTGAAGAAGAAAAATAACTTCTGACTACCATCCATGATGATGACCAAAAGAGCCCCTAGAGATAATGGATTATGAGGAGCAAAGTGCTAAATATGGGTATCTCTCTTGGATTCAGGTGTAGTTGCCCATATATCTAAAGCATGAAAGGTATGTGCTTATTGTTGGTTAGAGAGCTTTTTTTTTTTTTTTTTAACATTTCAGGTTTTTTTGGGGGGGGGGGGGGAAGGGGGTTGCAAAGCAAATGTTTCAATGCCTGCCTTCGTTTTGTTCTCATGTTTAAACAAGTTTTTCTAGTAGTTTCACACAAGGTGGAAAAAGCAGCCAATTATGTGAATATATGAAAGGCAAGGAATCATGACACATATAGATGTGTACTCGTTTGGCATGGGCATTTGATTCCGAAGTGAGATTGCAGTCATGGATGTAGTTTGGGAAATTTTAGACATACGACATATGCAAAGCAAGACAACAATAACAGAAAAACAATGTATATTCTGGCCAAGGAGGGAAAAATGAATTTTGAGAAGCTTTCAGCAATGTGCAGTCAAGAGCACACTCTATTAGGAGGATAGTTGTTTCTACATCATGGAGAAGAGACCATGGGGCAAGTTGAGCAAACCAATGGTCATTAATTTGTAAGCATTGAATACATGAGGTCCAAGATGCAAGGAGACTAAGAAAAGGTCTAGCATGAAGGAATACAAGAAAGTAAGCGAACCAAATGAGATGCCATTTGGATTGAGCACCAGCATTGATACTTTATGGACCCATGGACCACTACATGGTTTTCCTTAAACAAGAAAACAAGTTATATCCCCTTAAGTGAATTGGTGCAGCATGCTAGTAAGTAGTGTGTATTGGTCCCATCATCCATTAAGGGAGCAACTCAATATGCTTGTCACCGCTGTAGAGGAGGCACTTTGGAAAGCCTTGAAACTTGATTTTCAAGGAGGATACAAGGATTTGGGACAAATTTGGAGATCAAGTGGAGAATGAGGATACTAAAGCATAGTGGTCCACCGCATTCCATCCATCCCTGGACAGCCAAACCAAAGTAAACAGCAAAGCATTGATACAAATGTTGTGAGAGCTTGGAAAGTTGGAGGCATTTTTATTTTCTTACTTGCATGGAAGATATATATTGGGGCCCCTTACCATTGCTTCATCAAGGGAGTAAAGTATATGGACAGATAGTGCTGAATGCTTAGTGGGAAAATCAGACAATACAGTTATCAAAATGAGGTGCAATTAATCCAAATACTGTTGGTATAATCAAATTTTCTTTGACAAAGGGTTATGATCAGCTCATGAAGCCTTTTACCCAAGGATCAAGAAAAGGCAACCCATATGGGAGTCATCTTTATGTTGTAAACATGAGAAAAGTGTTTTTAAGCAAGAACCTTCTAGGACAGAAAAGAAACGACAAAAACTGTCCATAGACCAAGAGGTTCAGGTTGGAACACCAAAGGGGGTTCGGAGTAAGACTTGGAAGTTGTTAGGAACCTTCTAATTAAAATAAGCACATTCACATAAATATTGCAATAAAAGCAGTAATTCATGAAAGAACAGAATATTGCAATACGAAATGTAAATGCAGAAATATATTAATCTCACAAATCACAACACAAAATCATGGGCCTCTTCGAGGGGGCAACCTCCTTCAATACTTTCATTCAATATGCAAAAAGATACATTCGTTTATGCCCCCTTGTCTTTTAAAGATACACTTCATGCAACCCTAACCTAATGCTCAAGAGTTGGCTTACATGCAAAGTGCCACCCGAGCTAGAATCTTCTACCAAAAAAACAATTACATTCTTTATAATGGTTACATGAAATGGCCCCACTTGTCTAGGTGCCTCAATTGCCACATACCATTACAAAATATTACAAAATATCATTATAATGGGGTCCCCACGTTGGAAAGGGGTCATTACATAATAATGTTAGGATGGGGTCCTAACATGCCCTTCCCCTTCAAAAAGCTTTGTCCTCAAAGCTGGAGATGAGGAAATTATTGTTGTAGTTGTTGGAGAGACTCCCATGTGGCATCTTCTGGTTGTAATCCATGCCATTGAACAAGAACCTCAGTGATGACACGGTTGCAAAGGGTGCATGATCTCCGGTCCAAAATTTGTTCAGGCTCGAGCATGATGGAACCTTCTTCATCCAGTTCTGGTAAAGTGGATTGAACTTGTACCTTATTGCCCACAACCTTCTTGAGAGAAGAGACATGAAAGATTGGATGGAGCTTTGATGTAGCTGAAAGGGCCAATTTGTAGGTTGTTGAACCAATCCGCTGTAATACCTGGTAGGGTCCATAGTATTTGGCAGCTAGTTTTTGGCATCTATGGAGCTGGAGTGATGATTGTTTGTAGGGTTGCAGGCGGAGAAAAACCATATCTCCTACTTCAAAGCTGTGCTCAGAACGATGTTGATCAACTTGTTGACGCATACGGTTCTGGGCCAATTCAAGATTCATCTTAAGTTGTCGGAGGACTGTGGCATGCTGGTTGAGAGTGGTGTCTACAATGTGAACCTTGGAGCTTCTTGGAATGTAGGAGGAGGGTGTTGATGGAGGATGATCGTATACTGCTTCAAAGGGTGTAACCTTGGTCGTGGTGTGATATGAAGTATTATACCACCATTCGGCCAAGGGAAGCCACTTCGCCCACTATGCAGGATGTTCAGAGGCAAAGCAACGAAGGTAGGTCTCCAAGCATTTGTTAACAATTTTTGTTTGGCCATCCGTCTGCGGATGATAGGCTGAACTCATTTTGAGTTGAGTTCCCTGCAACTTAAACAGTTCTTGCCAAAAATGACTAGTAAAGGTAGGGTCTCTGTCTGACACAATAGATGTGGGCATGCCATGAAGGCGAAAGATGGAGTCTAAAAAGATTTGGGCTACTACTGAGGTTGTGTAGGGATGGGAGAGGGAACAAAAATGAGCATACTTTGTGAGATGATCCACTACCACTAGAATAACTGATTTTCCTCCCGACTTGGGTAACCCTTCAATAAAATCCATGGAAATATCTGCCCATACTTGTTCTGGAATTGGTAAGGGCTGAAGGGTTCCAGGGGAACACACAGTTTCTCCTTTCATTCTTTGGCACATGTCACATTCAGCCACAAAAGTTTGAATATCCTTCTTCATTCCCTTCTAGAAGAAAGTATGCTTGATCCTTTCATAAGTTTTTAGGAACCCAGAATGTCTCGTTGTTGGTGAGGCATGCATTTCCTTCAAGATGAATTCCTGCATTTGTGAAGTTTGGGGAATAACAAGTCGGTCATGATATCTCAAATCTTGTCCATCCCAAGTGTATCCAGGGCATGAGTTAGGCTTTGTTTGAAGTTTGGTGATCAAAGTTTGCAAGCTTGAATCCTTGGCCATGTCTTCTCTGAGAGAATTAATCCATTGAGGTATTGGTGAAGAGATAGCATTTAACATACTCTGATCCTCAAATTGTCGGGAGAGTGCATCAGCCATGATATTCTCCTTTCCTTTTTTATATGTGATTTCATAATCATAGCCCATCAATTTAGAAACCCACTTTTGTTGTTCAGGTGTGGCTACCCGTTGTTCCAAGAAGTACTTGAGACTTTGGTGGTCTGTTTTGATTGAAAAATGATGCCCAATGAGATATGGCCTCCAATGATTAACCACATGTAAAATAGCTAGCATCTCCTTTGCATAAGTAGATTTGCCCAAATTTCGGCCTGAAAGTGCTTTACTGGTGAAGGCCAATGGTCTTCCTTCTTGCATCAACACGGCCCCTATGCCATTGCTCAAAGCATCACTTTCAATTACAAAGGGTTTAGAAAAATCAGGCATTGCTAACATCGGGGTGGTTGTCATGGCTTGCTTTAATTCATTGAAAGCCTTCCCCGTTGGTTCTAACCAAATAAAAGAATTCTTTTTCAACATGGTTGTTAAAGGAGTTGCTATCTTTCCATAGTTTTGTACAAATTTATGGTAATACCCCATGAGTCCCAAAAATCCTCGAAGTCCCTTGAGGGTGTGAGGCTTTGGCCAATCTTGAACAACTTGAATCTTTTTAGGATCAACTTTAACTCCATCTTTGGTGACAATGTGACCCAAATACTCCACTTCTGTCATCCCAAAAGAACACTTAGACCTCTTGGCATAAAGTTTATTCTTAGACAAAAGTTGTAGAGTTTGATCCAAATGTATGAGGTGCTCCTCCCAAGAGCGACTATAAATCAGAATATCATCAAAGAAAACTAGAATAAATTTGCGAAGGAATGGGCGGAAGACATTATTCATGAGGCTCTGAAATGTGGATGGTGCATTAGTTAGGCCAAATGGCATGACCAAAAATTCATAATGGCCCTCATGAGTTCGAAATGTTGTTTTGGGGATATCTTCCTCCTTGAGCCTTATCTGATGATAGCTTGAGCGAAGATCCAACTTGGAGAAAAACTTTGCACCATGTAGCTCATCCAACAATTCATCGACCATTGGGATAGGAAATTTATCCTTAATGGTGAGCTTATTGAGCTCACAAAAATCTATACACAACCGCCATGACCCATCTTTCTTTCTAACCAATAATACTAGAGAAGAATAAGGACTGTTACTAGGCCGAATTACCCCTGCTTTTAGCAATTCTTGTACCAACTTCTCAATTTCTGACTTAAGTGCATAGGGGTACCGGTAAGGTCTGATGTTAGGTGGCAAGCTACTTGGTACCAATGGTATTGCATGATCATGGGAATGATGTGGAGGTAATTCTGTCGGTTCCACAAAAACTGCATCATGCTTAGTCAAAATGAGTTGCAAATCATCTTGGGGCTTGTCTTCTTCTGAAGTTTGCGGTTGAATTGCAAATATTTGAGCTACTACCCCATATGAGGATTTTTTTAACAACTTCTCCATATGACTTGAACTGATAATCTGTGGAGATCCTGTTGGTGAACCATGGAGAGTGTAGGACTTACCATTCTGTGAGAACTGCATCCATAATTCTGCAAAGTTCTAGGCTATTGTTCCCAAGGTACCTAGCCATTGTGCTCCTAGCACAACATCACATCCTCCCAGTTGAAGAGCAAACATATCAGTTTTGAGTTCATAGTCCCCTATCTTCAACTTAACATTGCGGCATTTACCCTTACAAGGTAATGTTCCTCCATTTGCCACCATAACTTCAAAGGAGTTGCAAGCATGTATGTAACAATTTGCTTGCTTGGCTACTCAGGGATCAATAAAATTATGCGTATTGCCTGAATCAATGAGAATTGTAATACGTTGCCCTTTGAAGAATCCTACTACCTTCATCGTCTGAGGGGTAGAAATTCTTGCAAGTGCATGGACAAAGATTTTTGGTTGTGGTTCTTCTTGTGTTTCACCCTCATCCTTAGGTTGTTCCTCTGGTGGTTCTACTTCTTCATCAAGTTGTTCATTCCTTACTGATTCCTCTACATCCAACAAAAATAACTTCTTTTGGATGCATTTATGCCTTGGCGAATACTTCTCATCACAATTATAACATAAGCCTTGTGCTCGATGGGCATCCATTTCCTCCGTAGTCAATCGCTTGAATGGGGTAGACTTATTGCTAGTATTTGATGTGAACTTGGAGGGAAATGTGGGTTTGGCTTGTGGAAATTTGGATGATCTCCTTTGAGCCGAAAATTTTTCTTCTGCTAATCTCGCCAATCCTATGGCTTGCATCATAGACTGTGGTTTGAACATTTTTACCTCAACCTTGATATCATCTTTCAATCCATTGATAAAACAACTCTGAAAAAATCCTTCATTCAACCCCTTTGTCCTATTAGCCAATTTCTCAAATTGAGTCTGATATTCATGGATAGTAGAGGTTTGTTTCAATTTGGTCAAGGCTCCTGTAAAGTCCTCATACTCACTAGGGCCAAAATGAGTGAGTAATTGGGACTCAAAGTCTTCCCAAGAAGGGTCTAGAGTCATGTTCTGTAACCATTGATACCATTGTAGGGCCTCAGATTCAAAGTTGAAAGATGCCATGGTGACCCACAAATATTTAGGTACATTATGAAGTTTGAAGAACTGATCTGCTCGACACAACCAACCATCAACGTCCTTTCCATTAAACTTAGGAAAGTCTAATTTAGGCATCTTAAATGGGGTATCTGTGTCAAAAAGAGAATGATAGACTTCTTTCTCTTTATTGACTCCTTTCTCTTTATTGCCTGAACTACCACCTGATCTTTCAGTGTTAAGATGCTCAAACACCTTTGGGGCTTCCCTTAATCGGTCTTCAACCTCTAGGAATTTTTCTTCAATTTCAGTTTTGGATCTAATCTGGTCATTTCTTATAAGTTGTATTTGATCTTTCATCTGTTTAAATTCTTTTCCAATATGGGACATTTGACCTTGTAGGTTATTAAGTGTGAGATTTAATTGCTCCATATAGTTGCTTTGTTCTAACTCCTTTTGTGCTCCTCTAGTCCCTCCAACCATATATGTATGATTTGAACCACTCCCACTGACTTACTAAAAATAGAAGTGTTGTTCCAGGAGTTACTATTTTTAGTAATGGGCCAAAAAAAGTGTTTGGGTGCTATATATCAAAATGATCAGCTCGAAAAGACGAATACAATGGGCTAGGTCTCACAATGACATTTTTTGGCACCCTAGAAAAAGTGCATGGAGGCTATATACCAAAATGATCAGCTCGACGAGACGATCGCAATGAGCTATATCCCACAACAACGTTTTTTGGCACCCCAGACTTTTTTTTTAGGGAAGTGTTGTCTTCAAGTGTTGTCCGTTTTTCTCCTGGAGTCTTGGTTCACTCAGAAAATTGACTTTTGTCCGACACCCCTTAAGCAGGCTCTGCAATGTCCGTTACTGACAACTGTTCTGTCTGACTCTGTAACTCAACAATTGTTCTGTCTGACTCTGTCTTAACTGTTACTGACTTTGTAACTGGTAACTGCATGGCCAACTCTGTCTGGACTATTTTGACTGATACCTGAATGTTACTTATAGACCCTCTCTGGTGTTAGGAGGTGAAGTCAATATCCAGATCTCCAATTTTCTTCAGCAGAGAGGTGCATGGTGGTGCAGCTTATAAAGAGGAAACAAATAGTATTCTATAGTCTTCCTTTGGGAGAGGAAACAAACAGTCTTTTGGACTCTTCCTTTTGGAAGAGGAAACGAACAGTTTTTTGGACTCTTCCTTTGGAAGAGGAAACAAACAGTTTTTGGACTCTTCCTTTGGAAGAGGAAACGAACAGTTTTTGTTTTTTCTATAAAAGGGGAATGACCCCTTGCATGTAAATTATGATTGAATGTAATTCTGCCGAAATCAATAAAAGATCAAGCTGCCATTGCCCCGTGGTTTTTCCCTGCACATTGCAGGTTTTCCACGTAAAATCTGTGTTACTGTTTTTTCCTGTGTTATTGTGTTTTTTTGCTTGCACATAATTTTGCTATATTTTCTAACATCTGGTATTAGAGCCTAGGGTTTTGTGCGAGTGGGAGCTGCAACAATGACTGGAAGTGTAACCAAGTTTGAGATTGAAAAGTTTGATGGCAAGAACTTCGCCCTATGGAAGATGAAGGTGGAGGATTTGTTGGTTCAAAATGACCAAGCCCTAGCCTTGAAAGGGGTCGCGAGTAAACCAAGCAGCATCAAAGATGAGGAGTGGGCAACGCTGGATAGGAAGGCGGTTTCTACAATCCGTCTATGCCTAGCGGACTCCGTCTTGTTCAATGTTGTTGAAGAAAAAACCGCGGAAGCCCTTTGGAAGAAGCTTGAAAAGTTGTATGAGACGAAATCTGCAACAAATAAGGTTTTTTTGAAAAAACAGCTTTACAGCCTAAGGATGAAGGAGGGCTCATCTGTGGCAGATCACTTGAATGAGTTTAATACCCTCATCAGTAAATTGGTTTCAATTAATGTGAAGATGGAGGATGAGGACAAAGCTATCACCCTACTTTGTTCCCTCTCGGAGACTTGGGATCATTTGGTGATGACCATCAACAATTCATCATCAGGAGCTCTAACTTTTGATGATGTGGTAGCCGCTTTGTTGGCAGAAGAGTTGAGGCAAAAAACATCTTTGGAACCCTCAACCAATGAAGCCCTAGCTGTGAGAGGTTGATCTTTCGAGAAGAGTCAACAAAGTAGATCACAGTCCAGATCTAAGTCTAAAGGACAAAAGCTGAAAGGGAAGTGTTGGCATTGCGGGAAGCCAGGGCACTCAAAGAAGGATTGTTGGCAGTTAAAAAAGGAAAAAAATGGTGAAAACCAATTTCAGCCTTCAGCTGAAGCCAGTACAGTAAATTCTGGAGAGACAACATGTGAGGCTTTCTGTATCAGCAACAGCAGATCTGTTTTATATACCTGGGTTTTGGACTCGGGTGCATCTTTCCACATGTCTCCTCACAGAGACTGGTTTGACAAATATCAACCATATAGTGGTGGGAAGGTCTACTTGGGTGATGATCACCCTTTAGAAATTGTGGGAAGAGGGGACATAAGGATCAAGCTGGACGATGGTAGAGAAAGGATGTTATGTGATGTGCGACATGTGCCAGATTTGCGGAAGAATTTGCTCTCAATCAAGATGATGGATAAGCTAGGGTATTCTGTCACTTTCGGTAACAACTATTGCAAAATTATCAGAGGTGCTATTGTAGTAGCAAAGGGAGAATCTTATGGGACCCTATATCGTTTATTGGGTGATACGGTGACGAACCATGCAGCAGTAGCAACTTCAGTTCAGGATGCAGTAATGCTATGGCATCGACGCCTAGGCCATATGAGTGAAAAAGGTCTGAAAATTCTGCATGACAGAGGTATGCTTTCCGGGATTAAGTCTTGCAATTTAGACTTGTGTGAACACCGTATTTTTGGTAAACAAAAGAGGGTTCGGTTCTATCGCAAGCCCTCGGTAAGATCAACTTATACATTCGGATATATTTGGACCAGTCCCCACTCAATCCTTAAATGGTGCCATCTATTTTCTGACATTTATAGATGATTATTCTAGGAGAGTGTGGGTTTATTTTTTGAAGAAGTCGGAACTTTTGCAGAAATTTAAAGAGTTCAAAACTCGAGTAGAGAAAAGTTTGGGCAAGCCTGTTTTATGTCTTAGGTCAGATAATGGGGGTGAATATTGCTCCAAGGAATTTGATAAATTTTGTACGCAGGAAGGAATTAAGCACCAAAATACTGTACCATATACTCTACAACAAAATGGTGTGGCTGAGCGAATGAATCGCACAATCATGGAACGTGCAAGAAGCATGCTCAGCGCATCCATGTTGGATAAAAGGTTCTGGGCAGAGGCTGTTAATACAGTTGTTTACCTCATTAATAGGTCACCTACAACTACGTTGGATGGACAAATTCCAGAGGAGGTTTGGTGTGGTAAGCCATTTGATTACTCTCATTTGCGTACCTTTGGCTGTGATGCATTTGCCCATGTGCCTAAAGAAAAAAGGTCCAAACTTGACTCGAAGTCATGCAAATGTGTTTTTCTCGGCTATGGAGATGCAATAAAGGGGTAAAGACTGTGGGATCCTACTGCCCACAAGGTAATTATTAGCCGAGATGTTATTTTTAATGAAAAATCCATGCAAAGGAAGGAGGTACAACAAACACCTAATGTTGTTGTACCAATTGAAGTAGACATGAACGAAGATGAAAATGAAAATCAGCATGCTGAAATTTTTGACCATCATGCTGAATTTTTTGACCAGCATGCAGAACAACAAGTAGAGCAGCCACAACAATCACAAGACCAAGAGCCACAATCAACAGATCATTGGGTTAGAAGATCTACACGTCCACAAAAGTATCCGGAAAGGTATTCTCATGTTTATCAATCCTCTTTTGCTTTGTTAACTGATGATGGTGAGCCTAGTTCATTTTAGGAAGCTAGAGAGTCTGAGAATGCAAAAAAGTGGAGGAAATCCATGGAGGCACTTCGCAAGAATAAAACGTGGGAACTTGTGGATCTCCCACTTGGAAGAAAGACTGTTGGAAACAAGTGGGTGTACAAAGTGAAGAAGAACAACGATGGGCTGTTGGAATGCTATAAAGCTCGCTTGGTGGCAAAAGGCTATGTGCAAAAGTCAGGTATTGACTTTAATGAAATTTTCTCTCCAGCTTGTGAAGATGACTACTATTAGAGTTCTACTTGCACTTGTAGCTGCACAGGATTTAGAACTGGAGTAGCTTGATGTAAAGACTGCTTTCTTGCATGGTGATCTCGAGGAGGAGATTTATATGGATCAGCCTCGAGGGCTATGAGGAAAGAGGCAAAGAGCATTTGGTTTGCAGATTGAAGAAATCTTTGTACGGGTTGAAACAAGCGCCAAGGATGTGGTATAGGAAATTTGACACCTTCATGAAGAGCCAAGGTTTCAGCAGGAGTGAAGCTGACCATTGTGGATACTATAAGAGGTTTGATGATGGCAGTTTTATTATTTTGCTGTCGTATGTTGATGATATGCTGGTTGTAGGCCCCAAAGATGAAGAAAATCATTGATCTTAAGGCTCAATTGGCTAGGACATTTGAAATGAAGGATCTAGGAGCAGCAAACCAAATTTTAGGGATGAAGATACACAGGGACAAAAAAGGAAGAAAGATTTGGTTAAGTGAAAAGTCATATAGAAAAGATTCTGCAACGCTTCAATATGCAGAATGCAAAACCAGTTATTACCCCACTTCTTTCAAACTTAAAATTGTCTTCCAACCAGTGTCCTAGAACAAAAGTAGAGAAGACAAGCATGTCTCGTGTACCGTATTCTTCAGCAATAGGAAGTCTCATGTATGCCATGGTGAGCACTAGACCGGATATTGCCCAAGCAGTGGGAGTAGTTAGCCGGTACATGGCAAATCCTGGTAAGGAGCATTGGAATGTCGTGAAGTGGATATTTAGATATTTAAGAGGCACTTCAGATGCTGCTATTTACTACTGATCGGATAGTTTGCAAGTTAAAGGTTTTGTGGATTCTGATTATGGTGGAGATAGAGATGGGAGAAAGTCCACTACAGGATATACTTTCACTCTTCCTATGGTGGAGATAGAGATGGGAGAAAGTCCACTACAGGATATACTTTCACTCTTCCTGGTGGAGTTGTGAGTTGGGCTTCTAAGTTGCAGTCTGTGGTGGCTTTATCAACCACTGAAGCAGAATATATTGCAGCGACTCATGCCAACAAAGAGGCAATTTGGCTAGAGCGATCGTTGGGTGACTTAAAGGTAATGTAGGGGAAAATTATGTTGCATTGTGATAGCCAAAGTGCTATTCAGCTAGTGAAGAACCCAACATTCCATGATCGCACGAAACACATTGATGTCAAGTACCACTTTGTAAGAAATGTGGTGGAAGAAGGTAGGATCTTGTTGCAGAAAATCGACACTGAAGTGAATCCTGCAAATATGCTTACTAAGCCTGTCAAGACAGAGAAGTTTGAGTGGTGCAAAACTTCTCTGGGCTTGCTGAAAATGTGATAAGGGCAGCATTTGGCAATTGGCACTTGGATGGAAAAACATAGGCAAAGAATTCCTGTATATCGACTTCAAGTGGGAGAATGTTAGGAGGTGAAGTCAATATCTAGATCTCCAATGTTCTTCAACAGAGAGGTGCATGGTGGTGCAGCTTATAAAGAAGAAACAAACAGTATTCTGTAGTCTTCCTTTGGGAGAGGAAACAAACAGTTTTTTGGACTCTTCCTTTTGGAAGAGGAAATGAACAGTTTTTTGGACTCTTCCTTTGGAAGAGGAAACAAACAGTTTTGGACTCTTCCTTTGGAAGAGGAAACGAACAGTTTTTGTTTTTTCTATAAAAGGGGAATGACCCCTTGCATGTAAATTATGATTGAATGTAATTTTGCCGAAATCAATAAAATATCAAGCTGCCATTGCCCCGTGGTTTTTCTTGCACATTGCAGGTTTTCCACGTAAAATCTGTGTTACTGTTTTTCTCTGTGTTATTGTGTTTTTCTGCTTGCACATAATTTTGCTATATTTTCTAACATCTGGATTGTCACTGACTAATACTTGACTGTTATTCTCACTACTAGTTTCTTGTCATCTATTTTTGTTCTGTTAATTTTGCGATACTGCAGTCTCCTTACTATGCTCAATTTTGTTTTGTTTTGTTTTTAACATGCAGGATAAAAAAAATGGGGTACTCTAAGCCAGGGTGTATTTATTGTCCATAACCCTTTGTTATACTGCAGTGACAAACAATTGTGCTCGGACCAATATTTCAGGCCACTACTCAAGGAGGATTCCACGCATACCCTTGAGCACACTACCTACCTCTCTAACAGTATGGGAGGGTGATCTTCCCGAATGCTATGTTTGGTGCACTATGAAAAATACATGGTTGAAAATATTCCTAGGGCTAAAGGTTTCTCCTAATCCTAGGGGGTCTCTTGATATACTTGAAGATACGTGGGAGCTCAATTCCATATACAGGTATTGTCTGAGGCCTGGGTATTGGAGCCTGATTGCCCCTCACTTCACTAGACGCTTTACGGACAATCTAGCTTAGCCAATAACGACAACTCCTCCGTGATATTTTAAAACCCCCAACACAAGGTTTCTAACCTAGTAAACTAAAACTGAAAAAAAAGGCTAGATTTTTTTTTTAAATAGAAAAACAAGTGGAAAAATGAAAACATGGAAAATTTATACCTAACAATTGAAATGGCAGGGCAAGAACTATTGCAGTCGCAGCGGAACACGACCCTAGAAAGTGCTCTAATACCACTTGTTAGGAACCTTCTAATTAAAATAAGCACATTCACATAAATATTGCAATAAAAGTAGTAATTCATGAAAGAACAAAATATTGCAATACGAAATGTAAATGCAGAAATATATATATATATATATATATATATATATATATATATATTCTCACAAATCACAATACAGAATCGCGGGCCTCTTCAAGGGGGCAACCTCTTTCAATACTTTCATTCAATATGCAAAAAGATACATTTGTTTATGGTCCCCTGTCTTTTAAAGATACATTTCATACAATTCTAACCTAACGCTTAAGAATTGCCTTATATGCAAAATGCCACCCGAGCTAGAATCCTCTACCAACAAACAGTTACATTCTTTATAACGGTTAAATGAAATGGCTCCACTTGTCTAGGTGCCTCAAGTGATACATACCATTAAAAAATATCATTATAATAGGGTCCTTGCATTGGAAAGGGTTCATTACAAATTAATGTTAGAATGGGGTCCTAACAAACGTATATTTCAAGTATGAAGCTATAAAAACTAAAGTTGTTTTTAACGTCCCATGTGGCCATAGGTTATAGGGGATGATGTGTTTATCCAACCAGACTCCTGTTGTACGACCCTACCCTCTTTTGGATTCAGCCCTTGGACTTTTTATTTGAAATTTTGAAGTCTTAACTGTCAGGCCCACTCAAGTTGTACTAATTATCAGCATAGTAAAGAGCCAAGAAACAAAAGAGTGCATAGCAAACCATGTTGGAATGGGAAATAGATTTCAATTGATTACAAATAAATTTTCAGGATGAAATAGCTCTTAGCAAATCAACAAGGATCTACTTGAAACAACATAACAGATTAGAATCCCAGAGTTCTACTTCTGACATAAAGGAAGCAGCATAGAGTAGGAAGGGAAATTTCTTATATTCTTCAAAAATGATCCTTTGGGGGATGAGGAGCCTCTTACTGGAGAGTTGTGATTTGAAATGGATCATCGAGGAGGTCAGTCGAAAGCTCAACAAATGACCTGGGCACAAGTGAACGCCTAGGCAACACTTGGGCTAATTGACCGCTTTTTGAGGCTATACTTTTGTTCCTAGCCACCAATGGGTTGGACAATGTTAGAAATAGCTTCGATATGTCTATGAGACGTGATGCAGATGTCCACCATGCTGCAGCATGGCAGAATTTCATGATTTCACTTATGCCTATGGCCTAGTTTGTTAGGGGTCATGTGCAACTACATTTAAAGCAAATCCAAAATCCGTAAGAGAATGTTTGATGAATTTTTCATTTGAACTTCTGGTCATTGCTAAACACTGCTATCTCTAGCATAGATTTTTGTTCCTAATGTGGATGATAAGGATGCCCTTTGAGTGCTATGACTATATAGCAATATGTTATATTTATGTGTGTTGGTATGCAAGTCAAATAACTATACCACGGGGTAGCTGATGATATGTAAATTCTTGACATATTGTTGTAACAGTGTGCATTAGTTTATGTGAAATATATTCCATTATGGAGTTAAATCACCTGAATGTTCCTTTTCAAATATCACTTGTTGGTTGCAGTGGATCATTCTTAGTTTACTAGAGCTTCATGATTGTGCTCGTTGTGGTCTGGCCAGGGTATATATGTTCAACTGCATAGAATATATGCTTTGGGAGGATGGAGCGCATTGTTTGCTCATCATCTGAATGGAATGTTGAATTTAACTACAAACAATATAGTCTTCTTTGGCCACCAGTCACTCTAACTGGGTAGTTCATTGGAGGAGCAACTGTCGGTAATTACAAGTAACATGATAGGAATATCAACATTCTAAGTTCTGACAAAGAGTTTGATGTTTGTGTCCATATTGAATATTGCCCACGTTGTTAGTGGTATGTCATTTTTGTCTAATTCTTTATTGCTCATACTTACATATAGAACCTTCTAGTTAATATAAAGATGATTGGTTATGCTCTTACTTTTTTAGAGTTCCTTCCAAATCTAGATCTATGATATTTGTTTGCTATGATTTGTCAAAGTGTGTTTGTTCTCCTTTATAATGTATTTTTTTTTAATCTATTAAGAAGGTGGACAAAAGAAAGTTATTCTTGTGTTTGTTTATAATTTGTGATATGTACCTAAGCTATTTTTTCCAGATTGTAATTTGTCTAATGTTGTTATCCAGGAATGGGGATCTACGATGCTATGAAATTATGCAAGGCAGATGTATCAACTATATGTTTTGGCCTTGCTGCATCAATGGGAGCATTTCTGCTTGCTGCTGGAACGAAAGGAAAGAGATTTTGCATGCCCAATTCAAAAGTGATGATTCATCAACCATATGGTGGACGTGGTGGTGGCGTAAGTTAAAAATATGCTCAAATTTTGAACTTGCATGCATTTCTTTTATGATGTTTGATAGAAGCAACATTTCAAGTATATCGATTAAAGAACAACTACTTGCTTATCGATCAAATGAGAGGAAGGAAAATGTTATATATGATTAAGGGATTAGTCATTAGAAGCAAACTTTCATAAAACAAATAGCCCTGTAAAATTTTGTTACTGTTTAACCAAATAAGGCTTAGGTGAAAAATGCTAATATATTTCCAAACCTAGCCCAATAGCTGGCATGCATAGTGGATAAGATGAGGGCGGTAAGGGAAAAATTATAGTCGATGCGTGTAGTGGATAACACTAGCCCATAACCTGGGATCATTCATGTTTGCAACCCAGTTTGATATAATAAACACCCCCACTTGCTGGTTCTGAGTTATTTTGGTTTGTGCTTGTTTGTTTTTGCAATGAACTGATTGGTTTTGCTTGTTTAGTTTGAGACATTGACTTGAATTTCATTCATAATGTAATAAGGAAACAAACATTTGAACAAACGATAAATTTGCAATAAGGAGATTTATTTATTTAATTTTCTGACCTGAAAGTACAGGTCTGTATTTGCACAGCAAACTGGAAATTACACAGCTGAAACGTTCATTTGCTCGTAACTCGATCACCGGATCTTCGATTCCTTCTTCGTAAAGTGCAGTTCTCTCTCCCAATGAAGCCGCCCAAAATGTAACCTTCAAAAATGTGAATCCAAGCCCAATTAATTGTTGCACGCACCCCAAGGTAGCTGCAGGCAAGATGTACGGCTGCTGAAGGGTTCGACCTTGCCTTGAAATTCGTGCCTCACTCTAAATGCCTTCAAAATGCCACTAAAATGATCAACTGGTGAGCCGAAGAGATTGGTAAATTGCCCAAAATGATTCTATGGGATATTTTCCTACTGTGAGCAAATGACACGATTCCCTAGGCGCCCATATGCTGTACGACCTGCTCCAGTATTGCATCTATCACTTCAAAATCATTCAAAATGGCACTGACCCAGATGAAGTATAGCCAAAACAATATAACCCAGATGAATTCAAAATTTGGCAAACCCTTGTCTGCCTCTGTTAAGCTCAGATAATCTCTCTGTGATGAGAAATTCAATCCCTGATCAGCTAGAGATGGTCTCACATATCTGAAACTGATAATCCTGTTGAGAAATCCACTCCCAACAAGCCCTGTAGATTCTTTGACGAAAATCTCTGCAACTCTTCACAAAAAACACAAATTCTCCATATGCAAAATGAGACCCAACGTGTGAGGGTCGAATTAGGGTTTGGGCGCCACATTTGCCTTGGGTTTTAAAAATTCAAATGATGTATTTTAATACATGTAAAGGGGCCACGCCCACCCCCATGTCCTAGTCAAGTCACTTTTTACCTTTTAAGTTATAACTTTAAGTTATAACATAGTTATAACTTAACATTATAACATGTTCCCCTTTCCTAGCGACCATCTGCCTTGGTCAACACTTGTAGTTGATAGAATTAAGCCCTGTAATTGGTAAAATATCCTGTGCCAAGGTAAAACTGACCTCCTGAACCAAAACTGAATCTCTGCCATGGATTAAAATAGTGAAATCTTCGCCAAATTGAGTCCCACACCATTCTGTTTAGCCTAGGGGACCCCCATGACTAGGCTAACAGGTCCTTATTTCTCCTACTGTTGAGAAGGGGACATTACATCTGAGCATTGTTTTTGTTGGCAAGCTGGCTATATTCCTGACCTTCCAGTCTAAAGCTTATTACTGTGCTTCCTAATTAAACTTGTCCCACTGTAACCTTGGCAGTTGTGACCTCAAAGGCTTATTTGTGTCTTAGACTCTTAACTGTTGCTTCCATAAGCAGAAAAAAGATTTTGCTCTCAGTAACTTCTACATTTTATATTTAGATGCATATTTGTTTTTGGATTGGCTCTTATGGCCTGATACTGTGCTAGATATCATGGAAATGACTAGTATGCATCTTGAAAGAAGAGGTCCTACCTTGACGAATGATTCTGTCAACTAAATTTCTGATTTATGCTGTATTCTTTATAATAATAACAACAGAAGTTTTCATGTGCCAGCATGCTCCTTTAATCATTAAAATATCGAACTTGAATTCATGCGATTTCATTTTCTAGTGCAAATGCAGGCTGTTGTGTAAGCATGTAAGGAAATATAATAATAATGTGAGCTGCACAGTACAAGGCGTTGATTGTTAGATATGAATTAGAATATCTAATATTATTCAGATTGCAGGTTGTGGAAATGGGGCTGCAGGCCAGGGAATTGAGGTACCATAAGAAAAAATTTGAAAAAATTTACTCTCGTATCACTGGCAAATCAGAAAAGCAGGTGTGTTTATAGAACTCCATGACAAAGCACTAATTGTATATTGCATTTTGTGTCTATGCCTGGGCCTACTCAATGAAATAAATAACAAATAGATCAAGGTTACTTATAATATTTGCATTGCTTTCCATGCCACGCCAAGGTTGATTTCAAAGGTATTTAAATTGAGATTATGTTGGGTGCAGATTGAGGATGATACATCTCATGATTACTTTTTGAATGCATGGGAGGCACTTGGGTATGGCATCGTTGATGCTGTCATTGATGATGGAAAACCTGGCTTGGTTGCTCCAATTGGAGATTCAACTTATCCACCAAAGTTTGGGCTCTGGCACTACCATGCACTTTATGATAGGATAAAGCCTTTGCCTTCAGAAGAGAATCTAATAAAGAAAGAATTTGATGGTGCCAGAGAAAGCAGCGAAGAAGTTAAAGGAGACAGTAGTGGTGAAAAAGATTCTAAGAAAGTGAAAGAAAGAAAACAGTTCGTATATGATATACCTATTGAACTGCACATTCCTTCTTGAACTTTAACCTTGTTTTGTCACAGAAATCTTTGGACATGATACATGCTGGTATATGGTCTTTTCCAGTATATAAATTCAACTCTTGTTCTTTTGTGGTACTTTCTCTTACTCCTGATGAAGGAAATTCGGGTAATATCTCATTAATTAGCATATGTAATGTCTTGTTTGCCATTGGCAGTTGGACAGAGTTAATTGCCTCTGAGATTTCTCAGAGCATTTAGTTCATTTTGTAATGCCAAAGAACTGCAAATCTTGGCAAGAATGTTGGAAGCCCTTCAAGCTTAGAAGAATTGGCAAGGCTCAAATTATGCAAGCCTCCTTGTTAAAGGTTTGAAACACAAGTGCGTGCAAGTTTAGCAATATTTATAGATAAATTGAACTGTACAATTTACTTGTTCCCAAAGGGAGTCTCAAATGCCAGACTATGACCCAAAAATGGCCTTATCTTACCTTTTGTAAAGGTTTCATCAGTTTATGAAGCTTCAGTTTTTGTTTGTGACAATCATGGAACACTGTTTGTCAGATTCAAATGGGTAAAGCGAGTTGTTTCATAAGTGTGTGACTGGCATTGTTTAGAGGCTTGGCCTCTTCATTTTCATGTGGTACACCCCTTTGTATTCTGGTGTACTTCTTTTGTTGTGTGATGAGAATGATCCTTTGAAGTACCAGCAACTCCCATTATCAGTACACCATTATCCATTGGGTGTTGTAGAGAAAATTTTCCAAAGTAAATTAATACCATTTTCTAATTGTATATATACCTAACCAATACTTGTGGTTCCATATTTGTGGATGATACTGTTTTGTTTGAAGTTCATATGTCGTCGGGTATCGTAGGGGTATCTGTACCCCACCTGTACTTGGGTGGGGTAGAAAATTAAAATTGCTTATTGAAGTATATCATAGAAAAGCATGGAGAAGATAAATTTCATCATGATAACAAGCTACATTGTGAAAAAATAGAGACACCTACATCATCTTCCCAGAGATTCCTGAATCATCTTTCAACACATGACAAAGTGCAACGTAGTGTTGCTTGCCTTTGATTAAAATTAAGAGTTAGAAATGATATGCCGAAGAATATGCTTACTGTTTTTCAGGTTACAAGATGTCAAGATGATTGTGTTCACAAGTAAAATTTTATTTGGACTGCTTTATAAAACCGTGCAGATTGCAAGCAACAAATTTCAAATGTTGTGGTGGGATTTTTTAAATGCTTCACTTGTGTCGTTCTTTTCCTTTTTTACACGAATTCAAGACAAGACATGGAAACTTCTATTTTTTAATTCACATTAGGAAACTCTTTATAAAACCATGCAGATTGTCAGGAACATATTTCAAATGCAGGAGAGATTATTGTGGTGGGATTTTTTAAATGGTTCACTTGTGTCATTCATTTTCTTTTTACATTGTCAGTACAATGTATGCATGTGATCGTCTTTTTTTTTTTAATAATTATATGGGATTGAAAAAAGCCCTATTTAATTAAGTATTGAAAAGAGTACCACATATATTACATCATCATTTGATGTGGGAAACACTCTTAAAAAACAACACGAAATGACACAAATGAAAACTTACAATTGCATTAATCAAAAACATATTTATAAGCATGATTCCCTTTATAATTCAGCATTTAATACGCGTGATTCGTGTGAGTATTAAATGCAATATCATACTAATCCCTATCATTCCTTCCCACTGAGGAAGCATTGGTCCCCAATGCGTACAAGTGTGGAAGAGAAAGATGGATAGCTGAAGAGTGTTGGCTACAATCGGAAATGCACTCTTATTATAAAAAGAAGACCTAAAATGGTGAAGTTAAACAAGTCTTCATAAAATCAAAATTTGGCATTGGATTTGAGTTTGGCTTGGAAAACTCTCTCCAATGATTTTAAACACTACTATATCGGCGGACAACTGAAATGGGTTCTGAAAATTGACAGAAGAAAGCAGCAACTGAAATGTCAGAGATGTAGCAAAAGGAGCTTTGAATCGCGTGCCAAACGGAAAATTTAATTGTTGCGGTCTTTAAGACAAGCGAGCATGCATTGAATTGGTTGAGCCGTGCATTAATGGTTATGGAAAATATTAAATTAAATTAAAAAAATATTTAATTTAATTTAATAAATTCGTGGTTAATTGTGGGTCGCTTGCATTAAATTATTGGTAGATCGGAACAACGGTCAAGTGGACAGTGTTCCGCTTGCATTAAATTATTGGTGACTGGGACAATGGTCAAGACTGAAGGTGGGGGTGATATGCATTTAATGGGTTGAGAAAAATTAAATTTATAAAAAATAATATAATTTAATTTATGGTTGAAAATTGAATGTGGGTTTTAATGGAGTGGTGCAAGGGTGGAGAAAAATTAAATTATATTAAAAAATAATATAATTTAATTTATGGTTGAAAATTGAATGGAGTGGTGCACGCTTTTAATGAAAATGGTCAAAATGAATATGTATTTGGTGGTCGTTGGGTGATGGAAGTGAGAAAATTAAAAATGGGTATTTAAAAATTAATTTAATTTAATTTATGGAATGATGGAGGCCATGGCGGACCATGGGTATGCGGAATCGAGTGGGGGAAACGAAAATGGCCTGGTGGTGGTTTCGGCAGAGGATGAACAACAACAAGACATAGATTGTTAGAAACACACGATCTACAGCGACGACACACGAGCTGGTAAATCGACTGTGAAGAAAATTGGTAAAGTTTCTTGCCCTTCCTGCAGTTGAGAGTACATTAATTGGTAAAGTAACTTGTAGGCTAATATCATTTTAACAAAAGGAAAACTAAGGGAAAAATTTAAGTATATAAATAAATATTTTTCATAAAAATGTTTATGGGTTTGGTGATTTCATCTTGCTAGATTTTTAAAAGATGAACTTAGTGTTGGTGGTTAAAATATGTTTGTGACAATAGTCATGAATTCACCTAGGAACAAATTGAACAAACATTATGAGACAATGGGGCGGATATAAAAGGATAGCTAATTTGAAGGATACTAGCAAGGGCTATATCAAAGAAATAAAAACAACATAGGCAACGAAAAAAATAGTCATATATTCAAAAGAGCAAGAAAAAAGTAGAACAAAATAGTTTTTATCTAAAAAACGTTTTGCAATCCCATTGGTGCATTTAGAAAGAGAAGGTTGTTATTTCCATAAATAGTAGTAGCACTTACGTTTTCATCAATATTGACTTGGCTATGAGGTTGCAAGTTTAAGCAAAGATTGTGTTTAGATTTTCAAAGATTTAAAATCACTATGGATAAATATGTTTTGTACTTGAAAATTTATGTTGAAGAGATGGATGATGTGGATATTGTTCTTGGATATCTTTGGTTGGAATTATTGGGTATTGATAACATTAATATATTAAAAAAGTTCATAAAGTTGTGGTATATGAAAAAAATATAACATTGTAGGATGTTTCTAAGCTTAAGTAATAAGGATCTATGAAGAATCAATAAGTTATTGTAAAGAAATAGATTGAAGACTTGGCAGAAGAATCAAAAGCAAAGCAAAAAAACCTAGAGAAGCAAAAGGAAGAACAAAATGAAGAGCATAAGAAAGAAGAGCGAGCTTTTGGTTTTTTTTTTTTTTTTGATCCGTAATACCATTAATAAAAAAATGAGTTCTTGGTATTTTTTTAAGAACACTAGATTTTATTATTATTGTAAATCTTAATTTATTGGATAAAACAAAGTTAATTGAATTCTAGGTTTTTGACTCTAGATCACACTTCATTATAAACCCTAGTCCATCAAATAAAACGAAATCAACTGAATTCTAGTTTTTAAACGCAAATGCAAGGAGTGAGCTTTGGAGAAAACTTTGAAGATTGTATTGAAAAATTGCATGATAAGGAGTTGAGGGAAACCAATGCCACAAGGTTTGCAAGAGAGCTTACCTACAAACCTCTTGAAATCTGCAATATCACCAGAGGTTTATGAAATCTCTAGCAAAATGCCCAATTGAAAGAGTTCTTTTTGAAAACTTTGGCTAGGTACTCCAAAGGATAGATAAATAGATAGATATTAATGTAGAAGGAAATTCCAAAATTATTTGGTTTAATTTTTGAGTTTTGATTTAATGTTTGATAAATTACTTTAATTTGATGCCTTTAAAAATTTATAATTCTTTTTTCAAACCATTCAATATGACTGTTGAATGATGTTACAAAAACAATTTAAAATTATAATAAAATATTATTAATTTCATTAAAGAGCTAATGAAATTAAAAAAAAAATCAAAATATCAATCAAACTCCACATTAATAAGAACTAACATCCGTAGTTATGCAGTGCGAAACCCTTGGTTTTAACTTGTGTCAGTCCTTGTCTACAAATCATCCAAACAATGTAATTATGTTGAAAAATGAAACAACAGTCAAATCCAATCTAAATGTTTCCAAGTTTAAAATAATAATTAATCTTAATAATGAAATTTTGGTTCAGTTTGTTTACATTTTTAATAAAAATTTTAATTATAATTTTTTTTATAGAAACTTACTTACAATTACTTATACATATTTTAATTTTAATCAAAATTTTCAAAACAAAAAAACCAAAATAATATTATCGCATATGAACTTTTAAAACTTTAAGTTTTAAGTTAAAAGTAACGAAAACATCACCACTATAAAACTTATCATAATAGAAATTGTCAAAATAATTTTATTTTCTTTTATTATTTTTTATTTTTTTGATACAGAGGAGAATCGGTTACAATAACACTATTTTTAGTAACTTTCAAATGCAGGGTTCAAACCACATGGACTGCTTCCACCAAAATAAAATTATGAAGCAAAGGAAAAAACAATTTTACTCATCTCATTCAAAATTTATTTATTTTTCCATTAATTTTAAGCCTAAATAAGTTCAGAGGTATATCTTTGTACATTGTTTTTTAATTTGGTATGTCATTTTTTTAAAACTAATAATAAGATAAGCCATCTAACATGACAATATTTTTTTTGATTGGTAAAAAGGGGTTTTGAAAGGATCCTGTAACCTTTTACAAGAGGAGAAGGTTGGGAGAAGAGATCCCAACCACAAAATAGCTGAGGAAATAGAATCTTTGTGGGGCTATTGGAGAAAAACAACTGAAACAAAGAAAGAAAAGTCCTAGTAGGAGCAAGAGAGAAAACTACATCAGTTGAGAAAAGAAGCCCTCGCAGGGGCAGCAAGAAAAATCTCAAAGGTCAACACAAAAATGAAAAGGATTTTTCTGTGAAGGAAAAAACCCCACACCCAAAAGAATAGGGTTTTACCACACAGGAGAAAACCTCAAACTTATAAGTCCAACCGCAACTAAATCAGGACTGTCTGTAGACAAAATAGGACCACCCGCAAAGACAAAATAGGATTATTCGCCAATCAAAATAGGATCATTCGCAACGGAATCAGAAGCAGTCAAAAACAACACAGGACCATCCACAAACGAAACAAGACCATCTACAACGGGAATAGGGACCATCCAACAACCAACATAGGGCCATCCACAAAACAATCCAGGTCCATCCGCAAAACAAACCGAACCATCCACAAAAGCCCCATGCGAACTCCTAGAGAAGAAGGTGAAGCACATTCGAAGACAAACCATGGAAGGAGGACGCCCAGATCAACAAGAAACCCTAACCCTACCACCAGAGGAGAAACCACAGAATCCTTCTGCCATACATGGTTCCCCCCAAGACCAAAAAAATATGAGAAGGAATCTAGCAGAAACCCTTGGACATGAGCCTCAAAACGCCAGCCATGGAAAACACTCAACTATGAATTTGAGGCCTCCCCAAGCCTAGAGAAGGTAGTGAATGACCACCCTAGCAAGTAGAACAAAGAAACCAAAAACCCCAAAACGCCAACCACGAACCGTGAATAATGGGAAACTCTCAACTAGGAACAAAAGGGCCTCCCCCAAGCCCAAAAACTAGTGAAAGTCCATCCTGGGAAGCAGAACGAGCGAAACAAAGCTGCAAAAAACCCTAAGCTGCTAGCCACGACATGTAAACCATCCTAGAAACAATCAAGGCCTTCCCCAAGCCTAGAAACCAGTGAATGATCCTACCGGGAAGCAAAACAAAAGAAACTAGATCCCACTCCCAAGCAAATCCAACCCCCACATTGATACCACCAACCAGGTTTGACTGATCATGCAACACCACCCAAGAAGACTTCTTGGAACACCTTAGGAAGAAACAAAGAAGGCCCTGGAGACCCTCCAGGCACCAAGCAACGATAGGAAGGGCAAGAAACCCTAGGAGAACTAGGAGATCTGCCTGGAAACCACATCACAACAATAGATCCGCTAGAGAACCCTAGGAAGAGCCGAGGAGGGAGCGAGAAGATGAAGAAGTGACCTCCCGCCCATAACGGGAGGTCTCTTGCTCCCGCATTGGGGCATCTCCTAAGTACACTTCGGATTTTCCAAAAGAAAAGATATTTGCCTCCTCTTACCTGGAACACCTCAGGAAGATGCAGAAAGGGCTTGGATATCCTCTAGATACCAAGCAACGATAGGAAGGGCCATAAACCCTAGGAGAACTAGGACATCTATCTGGAAAATTACAACAAACCAGATATCCACCAAGGAGCCCAAGGAAGAGCCATTGAGGGAGCAAGAAGATGAAGAGGTGACCTCCCACCCATAGCAAGAGGTCTCTTGCTCCCGTATCGGGGCATATCTTGAGCATGCTACGGATCCACCAAAAGAAAAAGAGATTTGCCTCCTCTTTCCTGGAACACCATAAGAAGAAGCAAAAACAACCATGGAGACCCTCCAAGCACTAGACAATGACAAGAAGGGCCAGAAACCCTAGGAAAACAAGGAGATCTGCCTGAGAGCCCTAGGAGGAGCCGAGGAGGGAGTGAGAAGATGAAGAAGTGACCTCCCACCCATAAAGGGAGGTCTCTTGCTCCCGCATCGGGCATCTCCTAAGTACGCTTCAGATTTTCCAAAAGAAAAGAGATTTGCCTCCTCTTACTTGGAACACCTCAAGAAGATGCAAAAAGGGCTTGGATACCCTCTAGATACCAAGTAGCGATAGGAAGGGCCATAAACCCTAGGAGAACTAGGACATCTTCCTGAAAAATTATAATAAACCAGATGTCCACCAAGGAGCCCAAGGAAGAGCCATTGAGGGAGCAAGAAGATGAAGAGGTAACCTCCCACCCATAGCAAGAAGTCTCTTGCTCCCGCATCCGGGTATCTTTTGAGCATGCTATGGATCCACCAAAAGAAAAGATATTTGCCTCCTCTTTCCTGGAACACCATAGGAAGAAGCAAAAACGACCATGGAGACC
Organism: Wollemia nobilis; assembly: GCA_028583015.1. Classification (NCBI taxonomy): domain Eukaryota; kingdom Viridiplantae; phylum Streptophyta; class Pinopsida; order Araucariales; family Araucariaceae; genus Wollemia; species Wollemia nobilis. The sequence goes on along the minus strand of JAQPPZ010003090.1, from coordinate 2,610,142 downwards.
CTCCAAGCACCAGACAGTTACAAGAAGGGCCATAAACCCTAGGAAAACAAGGAGATCCGCCTGAGAGCCCTAGGAGGAGCCGAGGAGGGAGCGAGAATGCGAAGAGGTGACCTCCCGCCCAGAGTAGGAGGTCACCCTCTTGAAAATATTAATTATTATAATTCAAATAATTTATTTAAACAAAATAACTTATTATTATATTTTAAGATAATAAAATTTAAAATGTTAAAAGGTAAACTAGAAAAAATTAAACATTTTTTTTTAGAAAACATAAACATATTAATTTAAAAAAAACATTTATATGATAATTTAATTTAATGATTTTTTTAATCGAAAAGAAGTCATCATTTTATTAACAATTTAACTTAGATAAGGTAGTGAACATATCTATTAAACATTCACCAAACATTTGGTTAATACATATTATGGTAAGCACAATAATAATTTGTTCAAAAATTTGAAAACATGAACTAATAAAGGCAAGCAACAACAATTCATATTTATTATATATTATGAACATTATAATCTCTAACCATTGTAGAATTGTCAAACCTTTTATAAAAGAAACAATACCATCCACCATTCACTTTGTTTAACCATTGTAGAATTGTCAAATCCTAGAGTGAAGAATACAACACAATAAATTTCTGAATAACATGATTACTCAAGCTTAGAGCAAAAAAAATAGCAAGATGAAGAGGCATGTGATAAATTGTAATTTTGAGCTACAACAATATAATACCAAATGGAAAAACAAAGGACATATTAGAGTTGAGTCAAGCAAGACAAAGAGGAAGAAACACATGTGTTCTTAATACAAGGGATAGTAGGTGTGGGCACATCATAGCTCATTAGTGCTATCCATAAAGCCTTTTAAATGCCCATTACTTTTTTATGTTTATGATCTCAACCTAACATCCAAGTTATATACATCAAACAAAGTATATTGACAAAGAGCTTTATATCAATGGTCAAATATGACATAAGGAGAACATGATTGAATCACAAAGAAAAGAAGAAAGAAGAAAATATAACATGTGAGATAACTAGATGAACCAAGTATGGGGATCCATGAACCAAAATCAAGCTTCAATGATATATGACCAAATAGATGAACAAAGTATGGGGATCCATGAACCAAGTTGAGTAAGATGAAGGGGAAGAGGCACATGAAAAACTACAAGTTTGAGCTCCAATAATAGAAGACAAACTGGACGAACAGAGAAAGAGACCATGTGAGAGTTGAGCTAATCAGGATGAAAGAAATAGGTACATGAAAGAATATAATATTGAGTTATAGTGACAATAAACAAATGGAAGAACAAAATAGGGTGCACGAGCATCGAGCTACGCAATATGAAGAGGAAGAGGTATAGAAAAGATTGAGAGTTAAAGCTACAAATATAAAAGATCAAATAGAAGAACAAAGAAAGAAAATATGTAAGGGTCAAGTTGAGTAAGATGGAGAGGAGGCACATGAAATACTGCAAGTTTGAGTTGCAATGGCAAAAGGTCAAATAGAAGAACAAAAAAATGGTGCATAAGAGCCAAGATAAGCAAGATAAAGAGGAAGAGAAACATTAAGAATTATAAGTTTGAGTTGCAAAGATAGAAGACCAAATAGAAGAATAGACAAAAGAGGATGCATAAGAGTTGATCTAATTAAGATGAAGAGAAGAGGTACATGATAGACCACAAGTTTGAGCTATAGTAATAGAGTACCCGATGGAAGAACAAAAGAGAGTGCATGCCAATCAATTTGAGAAAGAGGAAGAGGGACATGACAAGTTGAAGTTGCAATGTTAGAAAACAAAATGGAAGAACAAATAAAGAGGTCACATGAGAGTTAAGCTAAGCAAGTTAAAAATAAAAAAGGAAGAATAAAGCTATAATGACACAACCAAAGGGAAGAATACAAAAGGACACATGAAAAGCTATATTTTAAGCTATAATGACACGACCAAATGGAAGACTAAAAAAGGACACATGGGCGTTGACTCGAACCAAATGAAGAGGAAGAGGTATATAAAATACTGGAAGTTTGAGCTACAATTATAAAAGACCAAATGAAAGAACAAAGAAAGAGGACATAAAAGAGTAAAATTCAGTAAGATGATGAGAAAGAGGCATATGAAAGACTTCGAATTTGAGTTGCAAAAAAAAAGGTCAAATAGAAGAACTAAAAAAGGGTGATGAGAGTTGAGCTTAGTAAGATAAAGAGGAAGAGGGACATGAAGGATAGTAAGTTTGAATTTTAATGATAGAAAACCAAATAGAAGAATAGAGAAAGAGGATGCTTCAAATATGAGCTAAGCAAGATTAAAAGGAAAAGACACATGAAAGAATGTAAATTTGAGCTACAATGACAAAAGACCAAATGGAAGAATGATAAAAAATTTTCATAAGAAGTAAGTTGGGCAAGATGAAGATGAAGAGGGATATGATAGGATGCAAGTTTGAGTTGTAATGACATAAGACCAAATAAAAGAACAAAGAAATACGATGCATGAGAAGTGAGATAAGCAAGATGAAGAGGAAGAGGCATATGATAGACTGCAAGTATAAGCTATAATGAGATAATGCCAAAAATATAAATTTGGAGAAAGAAAATGCATGACAATTGAGCTAAGTAAGATGAAGAGGAAGACACATGGATCACTATATTTTTAATACAATGGATGACAAGGATGGGTACATCATATCTCATGGGTGCTATACATATAGCCTTTGAAATGTTGAAAGAAGGAACTCAAAACCCTCTTCTACTACTTGCACCAACTAGGGTGGTAGCTTTCAACATTGGAGACTCCACAATGTACTCAAAATTATGAATTCCTATTGGACATTTGGAAAAGTTAGAGGGCATAAGGCTATCATCATTTTAGGAGGATACGCAACATGTCAATTTTAGTAGATGATATAAGTTTCATTTGTCAAAAGATACTTTAAAATATAGATTCACCACTTCATCAACCGTTTCAACATAAAACCAATAGATGTTTTCAAGGCATGTCTATTGTATTAGTTGTTGACTTTAGAAAAAAACATAAACCTATATACAATGCCACAATTGAATCATGGTTACTATGGGAAGAGTTCAAAATTATTCTTACTTTGGACTAGTGTTTAGAAAAGGAGGACAAAGTAAAGAACAACAAAGATTTCAAGAGCTTATAATAATCTTAGGGTTGCTTATTCCATAATTGATGATTGAAAATTATTATTGATTCAAACATATGGAAAGCTAAATGACTCTACAAAGGAGAGTCCTAAGAATCATCATCTATGGAAAATTGTTCCTTCATCATTTATATTATATACCACTAAAAATAGTGGTGGTCATCGATGCTACTAGCTTAGATATCTATAATATATACATCTATTCAAAGTTGAGAGATATCAAAATCGAGGTGTCTATCTTATATGCTAAGCTTTGAAAAAGCTTGATAATGTGCCTATCTCAAGATTTTTCAAAGCTTAACATATAATATAGATGCTTCAAGTTATCTCTCAACTTTGAATATATGTATGCCAAAGCTTCTTCTACTTTTTTTATTAGATAAGGAAATACTTAAATATTTTGATGGTAATTTTCCAATTTTAAATTTTAAAATGTTTTAAATCAATTTCAATGTTGATAAAATGGATTATAGATTTTGTTGTATTAGTGCATTTTATGTTTTACTTAGTTGCATGGTTGTATTATTGTAGTATTTCAACAAACTATATATTAATATTACAAAAAAAAAATGTATTATGATGACACCCATGAAAATTAAACCCTAATGGACTCATTGGAAGCTAATATACCCATCCATCCACGCACAACTCCATGGTTGAAATTTTAAAGTTCACCAATGGAATTGAGACCTTGGCTTATGATGTGAAACTACTCACTCCTTGCCACTTGCCCTAAACCCAAAGGATTAAATGTTAAGGTTTACCAGTAAAATTAGAACCTGCTTATGATGAGAAACTTCTTATTTCCATCCACTTGCATTAATCCTAATGAGTATAATTTACATATTTTTAAATTTAATATTAATTTAATTTTGTTATGTTACATAAATTTATTATTATATTTTACTTTTGAAATAGGAATAAAAATGCTTTGAAAATTGTTGAAAGTTATTTTTTGTTTTCTTTTAATTTCTTAATCTCATTTATAAAAGTAATGTTCCATTATGATAGTTAGAATGGTTGTGAGCGATGAATTTAAATCTAGTAAAGTGAGAATGTTTGTGTCAAAGAAACTCATCAAAATTCAGTTTTTATGATTTTAAAATAGTTAGTTGTAATATTACTATTTGGTTCAATAAAATTAAATCATAACATGGTAATGTAATATAGGTGAGAAATGTTTTAAATCTTGTAAATTAACTAAAAAAAGTTACGCAAACAAATTGTTCAAGTGTTATTAAACATTAGATCTGGTCACTTGTTGGAATATTGAATTTTGTAGGGTGAAGTGGATCTTTCCTTCGTACTTTAATATTTACATAAATTCATTCCCTTTCAAAGACACAAATAAGATAATATATTATGTTTGACGATGAAACTTTGTTATCTCCCTTAAAAATAAGGAATAGCCAAGTATCTCTAGCTATTACTAGCAAAGCATAGAATAAAGATAAGATGTAGTTGGCTATTTCCAATAAAACATAGAACAAAAATAAGATGCAGTTTATGTGATCTAAATTTTGTTGGGTAATTTAAAGGGAACAACACAAAAATATGATTTTTTTGTTATGAAAGGAAAAACAAAAAAATAGAACTAAAACAAGAACAAAATGAATTTGCAATAAGAAATGGATATTTTATTGCAATAATTAGAGTATACACAATTGTTCTCTTTGAGAGAGATGCTTTCACTATGAACTCTATCTAATTATAATCAAACTCACCTACTTATATAAGTGTTCATATGAAAGATGAAGGGTTGCTAATGTCATAAGTGAAAAATCATTTGTCTTAAAAATGCATAGAATAAAAATCATTAATGCTTCAAATATCAAGGGTTGCTATTACCACATGTGAAGGACATTAAAAAATCATTAATACCTTAAAAATACACACGAAAAAAATCATTAATGCCTCAAGAATATGAATTTTGATAGAATTGGCTAATTGGATCGTTCCTCCCATTTAAGAGACAATGAAACCCATTGCATCCAACTATGGGAAATGAAGAAAATTTTGTTAAACTTAGTTCTTGGTGAACCACTTTTTCTTGTGCAATGATTGCCCTACCTTGACCACTCGAAATAGGGAAATCTATTGTTGCATAGTGTGCTTCACTTTTGTGTTAGTGATTTGATTTGCAAAAAAGGGTGTGATAAAGTTAGGATTGAACTTAGTGCTCTCCAAATGTTATGTCACATTAAAAGTGTTCAAGAGTGAAGGTGTTGAGTGATATTTTCACCTGATTATGAAAATACACTCACACTTAGGATCATGTTAGACAATCCTCTCTTACAAAGAAATAAATAGTTTCTCCAAGGTTTTGTTTGGTTAATTTCTTAAAAATGTGCTTGTATGCCTTTAAATTGTGAAAATATTATTGTAATACCTCAGAGGTGCAAGTCACTGTTAACAAGGGGTCTTTGGTTTGATATTTGATTTAAACTGTGAAAATGTTGTTCATGAAATTAATTCTCAAAATGTAATATTAATAATAAAATATTACCAAAAATAAACTTATGAAGTGCAAATATTTGAATTTAAAACCCTAATGTTTATTTCAAATGTGAATGTTAAGAATTTGATAAAATGAAATAAACATTTACCCTAATATGAAAAATTAAAACTGTGCATAAAATTATTAGGCTTTTGATTTTCTTGTGCAATGAAATAAAATATAAAGGGCCAAATTAGATCCGGTGCAATCTTCAAAGAGAAACAATCAACATACTAAATTATTGATAATGAAACTACCATCAACATGCATATGTCTCATTAAATAATTCAATGATATTTTTTACAAAAATCTTCAATTAATACAAACTTTAGAATACCTCACATCAATTAATTCTCTATGGATGAAAAACTTCTCAGTAAAGCAACTTGGGAGGAAACCTTTGGCAATGGCAATCTTCAATATTCTCTTCCGCTCACTCCAAAAATCTTCCAACCCTTTTTCATGAGTCTCAATGAATTATTTATAATTTGAAAATTTTAGTTTGATTCAATTTCAAAATAGTTTCGGGAATGGATTTCGTAACTATTTATTCTCCCTGTATTTCTGAACTTGTTGTGGAAACGTTATGAATATTATCATTAATACTTTTTTTTAATTCCTTTGTATTACGTGCAAAATGATATATTCATCATAAGATTAAAAGAAAGCCAACTTTTATTTTATTTATTATATATTTTCCTTCGTAACTTTCATTTTGCCCAAAATTGAGTCAAAATTCAAAATTCTCATATTTTAATAAAAATTTGCATGCATCTAATTATGGTAAATGGGTACTCAAAATTGCTAAAATCATCCAAAAATTTATTACGGTTCATGATATATGACATTTTAAAGTTCACAAGATACTATAGTAAACTATTGTTTTTAGGTGCAATTAACATTTGAAATCTTGTAATTTTGGTACCATTAGAAAGAGGAAATCAACATCTTTCTACCAAGTTTTTAATGATCTCAAATAGAGTTGTCTAGCTCAAGATATGCCCATTTCAATTTTACATTAATTTTAGGGCAAAAGTGATAAAATTTGAATAACCCTAAAATGAAATTTAATTATTTAAACCTTTGAAAACCTTTGAAAATAATTTTAATTAAATTATTTGATTTGAGATAATGCAATTAAGATGCAAATAATAAAAAATATTCAATTCGAAGCATTGCAACTAAATTCAAACCTTCAATATGCAAAGATGTCAATAATTTCAAAGTGAAAGCAAATTTTCGAAGATCTTGATCCAAGCAAAATTGGATAAAACAAAGAACAAAAAATGCCAAAATTTCGAGTGGGTCCCCAAATTGGGGTACGTTGTGCAATGGCAACAACAAATGGTGACTCTACTGGACAATACTTCTAAGCATTCTAGATAAATAACCCAGTCTGAAATCCAAAAGACCAAAATTAGTAACAATGTAAATCATCTAGTACTATCCAAGAAGTATGACATTTAAATAGTTTCAAATGAGAATAAACACTCCACTTACTTCAGCTTAGTGTGTGTTTTATGAATTCATTTTTTATTTTGATCCTATCAGAACTCAATCACTTGTTATGCATATAGGCTATTAAAAAAAACAATTATAAAAATTTTCCCTTTGCATTGCTCCATTGTCGATCAAGCGTCCATAGCTTCGGTGGAGATGACCTTGATCTCTTCTAGAACTTGCTCTACTGTTAACCAAGCGTCTATAGCCCCGGTAGAGATTATCCGAACCACCCAATATTTGATTGATTTGCATTGTTCTTATATATATATATATATATATATATATATATATATATATATATATATATATATATATATATATATATATTATAAGCATTTGTATGCTTTGCAAATATCATATGCGCCTCAAGGGTTAGAGATCATCTAAGGCTTAATAATGGAGTATATAGTTTTTTTTTCGAATCAACAAACCAGAATGATTTTATCCTTCAAGAATAAAAAAATATCCTTTAAATGTGATATCATATGTGAAGCTTTAGCAAAGTGTTGTATTACCTCAATATTCACTATTTTAGTCCATAGTTTGAGAATAACAACTAAACAATCTAATTTCCCTAATTTTAGTTTCATGGAATTTTAAATAAACAATTCATATTGAAATACTAAGACACACTTGCTTTAGAGAAACCAAGAGACCATTGCAACTACATAACCATACCACAATCCAAGAATGAAAACCAAAACATGTTGTGAAAGCGAAAAATAAAATGGGACCATAAACCAAAACACAAAACTTTGGCATGAACTTGTATTATTGAAAGACAACAACAAAAACATCTAAAACTTCAAAATGAAAACAACAAAAAACAAACAAATGTGTACAAATGGAGTATACAAACACAAAAATATGTATAAGAAAATGTGCAAAACAAAAAGCTATGTACAAGTCTATTTACAAGGCAAGATTGGGATTTCTCATATATGAAATTTTCCAGGATCCCAAACATGATTACCATATTTTGAGAGATGCCCATAATGATAAACATGCTAATTTTGATGGATATCATCCCATAGTAACATTAGATCTGAAAATTCAAAGTCCTTTATTTTACCTCTCTCACCCCACCAGTTCAATTTAATTACATCCTTATTGTCATACACAGGTCCATAATTGGTCTTCCATTAATTTTTGTTTACTATGTGAAATTTTTTTTATTGAACTTTTATCTTCAATCATAGTTTCTACCAACATGGTGTGAATTTCCATTTTCAATTCAGAGTTCAAAATACTATCCTCATTGCTATGATTAGACATGATCTTTTCCAAGCTTGACAATATTTTTGAAAATTTTATTGCTAAACCATTGTTCATAGTTTCATACCAATCATAACTATGCAACAATTTACAAGCATCTAGGGTATCTAACAAATGAGGATCATTATGACTTTGTATCCTAGGTTCCAAAGTCAATTGTTGATGAATTTGATCTAGTAACTCAAAAACATCTACCTTTGTTTTCTTTCAACATAGCAACCTTATTACTGATGTGAGTAGGCATCAACTCCAATTCTTTGTTAACCACAAATGGTATTTCATTATCAATAATATTTGAATTTAACATAAAATTATGTAAACTTTTACCTAGAGTTCAAATGACTGAACAAAAAGGTTGAGATTCTACCTTTTGTGTATTTCCATTTACCAAGACTTGATGAGCCTTTGAGATTTTCTCTTTTTTCTCATGGTATTCATCATCATAATCTTGTAGTCCTTCATCTTCATGGATCACCTGTTTTTCAAAAACACCAAAATTAGTCACCCAATTAAACATATGCCCATCCTTTTCAAACCATAGCTCTCATTTTTTGGGGGGGAATTTTTTATTTATTCAAAATCTAAAACAATACATTCCACAAGGATTTCCAAGTGATCCAAGCCAACACATCATACAAAATACAATAAATCCACCAAGGAAATCCATGGATCATTCTGACAACAACTTCAACAGGACACAACAACCCATGACAATCGGGTTCCTCCACCTTGAAATTATCTTTCGTGGTCCTCATGAATTAACTAATTAAGGAGTTTGGATTTCTCCTGATCAATATCATTCTAGCTATCAGCTTTCCAGTAAGGGAATCCTTCATAAGGCCACTTCACCAAACAATCAACCACTTTATTCCATTCTCTTGGGATATGAACAAAAGAAATTTCAACAAAATTCCCAGCCAAGCTCAAAATTTGTTTCACTATTCTATCCATAAACCAGGAAGCATCCTAAAAAATTATTGTTATTCAGAAGAGACACCACTATCATGGAATCAGATTCACAAATAACCCTTTTCCATCCCAAAGAAAAAGTTATTTCCAATGCATGGAGAATTGCCAACGCTTCCATATGATTATTCGAATGAATTCCCTTGTACACAGAGAAAAAGAGGTGGGCCACACCCTCACTATCATGGCTAATTCCTCCTATACCAAAATTACTTGGGTTACCCCTGGAAGAACCATCTATTTTGATAACACCCCTAGGGAGGGACTCCACTTCCTAGATCTATTAACCTTCAACGAACCAATCCTCCTAATAGGGCCTTTGTTTGCAGTTGGTGATGATAAATAAATATCCAATCTATTGATAATATTCTAGTCGGAGGAAGTAAGAGGAGAACTCAGAACACACTTGGCCTCAATAGTATCCTTAACCATTATTTTGACTCTGAGCCATACTTGTAAGGCTCCAAATTGACATCCCTAAAAAATTATTTGGTTGTGTTCCAACCAAATCTTCCAAAAGGTGAAGGACCAATATCCCAGGCAGTTTGAAGACATGAAGCAGAGGTAGGGGGTCTACCCAAGCTTTCCAAAAACTCAAAAATAGAAGTAGCATGGATGATGGGCCTTTTCTAGATATGCCACCACAAGTTCCAAACCTCCAAGGAATATGAGCATTGGAAAAAAATATGGGGAATGGTTTCCTCATTCTTTCCATAAAGAAAACATAGTGAAGGACCCTGAAAACCTCTTTTCTGAATGTTATCCCAAGTTGAACATTTCTCTGACATAGAAGCCAAAGAAAAAAATTACATTTGAATCAACCAAACTTATTCCAAATCTTCTTCCACCAGGGGGACATAATATCCTCTCTTATTTGCATAATAAGGGTTTGATAACCCAGAGCAACAGTGTATTTCCCTTTTGAATTATGGTCCCAAGCAAGAATATCAGAGTCTTCAATAAAACAACATAGTCTCTCAACCAAAATAGAAGCTAGAGTGTCATGATCCTCAGGACAACCACCCTTTGACCAGCCCTATAAATCCCACCACCAGTGAGTAAAAGAACTACCAAAAGGAATTTATCGCTTGAAGTCATCCACCTTAGACCAACCCACATCAAAAAAATATCCCGAAGAAGACGAATGTGGGGGAAAGAAGAAAGTATATGAGGATGATTATCCCAAGAATATTACCAAAATAAGGTATTGTTTCCCTTATTAATAATCCAAAATATATCCTGCTTAATAAGCATGGCACCTTTTTTGAGAGTGTCCCAAACAATGGAACCTTTCCCCCTCAACTCCAATATCAGAATCTCATCAACTGGAGCACCACAAAAATATTTGAGGCTAAGAATTTTAACCCAAATTTGATCATGATTACTGCACCACCTCCAATAAAGTTTAGCAGCCAAAGCAAGACTATTCAAATCAGATTTCCTCAGACTAAGACCCCCCATCTCTTTAGGGCAACACATAGTATACCAACTTACCAGAATCCATTTATTACAGTCCAGGTTTCTTGCCCATAATTTTTTTCTAAAAAGAGAATCAAATTCTTTGAGAAAGCACTTAGGAGCAACCAAGATAGAAAACTTGTAAATAGGCAACATGAAGTACAAAATTCAACAACGTTAATCTACCAACAAAGGATAGCCACCGAAAAGTCCAATGATTAACCCTTGATTGAAATCTATCCAAAATACTTTTCTAGTAAGCCCTTCCAATATTTTTAGAAGAAATAGGAATCCCCAGATACTCCACTAGAAAACACCCCACCTAAAAATATAGAATATTAGCAATCCTACGTTGAATTTGAACCTTCATATTGAAGATCTTTGATTTCTCTCCATTTATCATTTGACCAAAAGAAGATAAGTAAATATCAAAAGCCTTCCTAAAATTCACTTCTTCCTCAATTTTTACCCTCCCCATAAGAGCGGTATCTTCCACAAACTGAAGATGATATCAGGATAAAGAATTCTCTGCCCAAGACCATCCCTGGATAGCACCACGATTTTGAAAAATCTTGAGAAGTCTACCCAAACCTTCAGCTATAAGGATGAAAATATAGGGGGACAAGGGATCTCCTTGATGATTCTTCCTAGAGGCCGAGAAGAAAGCAGATGGTAAACCATTGATTAAAACTGCAAAGGAGGCTAAAGTCACACAACTCATGACCCATTCAATCCAATTATACGAGAACCCAAAATCTTGAAGGATGTTCTGCAAAAAAGGCTAGCTAACCTTGTTATAAGACTTGGACATACAAGCTTAATGAACGTAACCTTTTCCTTAGAGATATCCATAGAGTGAATAGCTCCAGAAGCAACCACCACACCATCTAAAATATGATGACCCTTAACAAACCCACCTTGCTTAGTAGAAATAAGAAAATCAAGAACTTTCTTCAACCAATCCGCAATAATCTTTGTAATAATTTTGTAAGTAACATTGCATAGGGAAATAGGATGGAAATATCCCAATGAGCTAGCATTTTTAGGTTTAGGAATAAGAGCAAGGAAGGTTGAATTAATCACCTTAAGCATTTGCTTATTAACTTGGGATTCATGAACAACTTTTAGCAGATCAAAAGATAACACTTCCCAAAATTCTTGGAAAATTTCTATAGGGAAACCATTAGGTCTAGGTGTTTTACCTTTTTTCATTTGAAAAACCATCACTTTAAGTTACACCATCGAGATGGGTTCTATTAGAATCTTATTCATATCATTAGATACCAACCTAGGAATACAATATAAAATAAGCCTCATATTAACAACATCATGAGGACCCTGCTCGGAGAAAAGAGAGGAGAAAAACTTGACTGCTTCATTAGAGATATCCTCAAAGTATGAGAGAGTTTCCCCCTGATCAGAAGTAAGTGAGACTATAGCATTACCATTCCTATAGTATTTAACTGAATTGTGAAAAAAATAGGTGTTTCCATCCCCTTCCAAAAACCAGTCAATCTAAGATTTTTGCTTATGAAAAATCTCCTCACGAAGCTCCCATTCAACAAGCTAACTAGAAAGGGAAGCTTCCATTTCCAACAGATCCTTTTTCAATACTTCATATTTAATTTTAAAAATGATCTCCTCCAGGTTATCCTGTTGTTGCTTTTTCTTTTGAAAGATATTTCCAAAAAAAAATCTATTCCATTGCCTAAGTTTGAATTTGAAAAACTAGAGGCTTTTGAAAAAATTAAACATAGCAGTGCCAAATTTGGGTTTCCCTTCAACCCATCGCCTCTTCACACATTCATACAAATCCATCCCTAAGCCACATAAGTTGAAATTTGAAATGTTTATTTCTTGACAATGAGAATCTTGAGGACTGAAAGAGAATGGTCTAGTGATAAGAGCCCCTCCAGCCTAGAATATTTGAGAACGAAGTCCAGCTATCATCAAACCAACTATCTGAAGTAAGGAACCGATCTAGTCTTTTAGAAATAAAATTTGTTCCACATATTCTATTATTCCAAGTAAAGAGCCCATTACGAGGCTTCACATCAACAAGATTAAGGAAAGAAATATTGTCATGAATCAAAGTAGAAGAAGAGCCTAAATACTCCACACCACACTTCTTCTCCTCTAGGGACATGATAGAATTAAAATCTCCAACCACAATTCAAGGATATTTGGGAGCAAGAGATCAAATGAATCTAAGATGATTCCATGAGAGGATTTTACCTGATAAATAATTGGGGGAATACACATTAAATAGAAGAATAGAAGATCTAGATAAAAAGCAGGTAGCAACCATAGAGAGACAGTTCCTGCTACCCACCCACGAAGAGGGATTTAAACTTTGTGGATACCAAAAACATGTAACACCACCCGTAAAACCCTAGGCTCCAATAGAAAGACAGTGACCACCTTTCCATATCATAGAAGCAATTCTAACCATAGCTTCACAAGATAATTTTATTTTCTAGATGAAAACAATATCAGGTCTATGATATCTGATCAAATTTTGAGTAGCTTTTTTTCTAGGGCTGCTACCAAATCCCTAACATTTCGAGATATCACATTCATTTTGGGGGAATAGAGAAGTGAGAATCTAATGTCTTAAAAACACCAGACTCAACTAAGGATTCCTATATCAATTTTACTTTTTCTTGATCCTTCTTTCTTCCTTCTTTTACCACCTTCTCCACCCACCTTTTTTGAAAACCATAGCTCTCATTGGTCAAGAGATGTGTTAAATAATAAATACCCCTTATTAACTACCTGAATCATATCAAATAGAGAAACATTTTTATCATTTGGATGAATAGAAGTCGATTCTAATTCCTTTTTAACCACCAATGGTATTTCTTTATTTGAATCTCTAAGACAATCATGTGAATTTATACCCAAATTTTTAGTAGTCAAGCGTAAAAGAGAATATTTTACCTCTTCCTCATCCATAACAAATGAGTCATAAGAAACATTTACCATTTCTTCCTTTTCAATTTTAGCAAGATGTTCAATAAAATCATATTCAAAGTGATTGAATTTTGGAACCTTCTCTATTTTTGGAAGTGGCTCGCCATTTTCTGATTGTATAGGAATTGCAAGATATTCATGTGAGATAGAGATTTCAACATCCTGCATATCAAGTGAAATAGATATTTCATCAGTAGGAGTGTGAGAAAACAATGATTCTTCATACCTTCCCCAACCATTATAATAATTATCTTCTAAAAACAAGGGATGAGATTATATCATGTCTTCTGCATAATCTTTAGATTCATCTATTGATTCCTTTTTAAATTCACTTTCAACCATTTTTTATGCCTCATGTGTTTTCAAAATTAAATTAATTTCAGCATTTAGATTGACTTGATTATCTCAATCCTCATTGATGGGTAGTGACTTTGAAACTTGCACCTCATTTTCAAACCATAAATCTTGTTGGTCAAGGGATGTTTTAAATAACAAATCTTCCTGAGTTATCTCAAATAGAGCAACATTTTCCTTTGGGTTTTCAACAATATTATATCCAACCTTTTCATACTCTGGATTTTTCTCTATATGAGGTAAAGTCAGACTAATTTCTTGCTACATAGACAATATAAGATCCATAGATGAGACAAAACTTTCAATTTCTTGCACAAAAAGTGGGATAGAAATTTCTTTAGGATTTACGAAAGAAGTGAATGATTCCCCTTCTTTGTATTGAATAACATAATTATTATCTTTCTGAAATATTTGATGATATTCCATTTTTCATTCGTGTCATTTTCAAATTCTTCTTCAAGTTCAAGTTTATTTAGGCTATAATTCAGGCTATGACCTTCAGATTCTTTTTTCTCTATTTTTGAAGGTTCATATATTTCTAAAATTGAACTAATGTCTACATTTTTATTAACTTGATTGCCACAATCCTCATTGATGGATATTGAATTTGGAATTTGCACCTCATTTTGGATGATATCTAAGGTAGTTGTAACATCTAGATAGTCAATTTTATCCTGTTGATTGCTCACATTAGACATCATTTGATTCAAGGGTGCCATATTGGATGGTTGATATTGGTTGGAATCCATAACTACTGAATTATAGTTCATCGAGAAGGTTGTGCATAAGCCTGACTCATTTGTGGTATCTGATTATGAGCCTTAGGTCTAAGTAATGATAATTGATCCACATTAATACCTTTCAAAATCCATTGTTGTTCTAATGTTATTGCCTCACTGTAGGCTCTAGGCAAGGATGGAACTTTAAGAAGTCTCCCTAGAAACATAGAAGTAAAGGGGTCTAAGGCTCCCATGTATATTTGAGTGGCTTCTTCTTCTAAAAGGATGTAATGTGTCACCAGTTTAGTATACAACCTATGGAACCTATCATTGAATAGTCTCATGGATTCATTAGGTTCTTTACAGATAGAGACAAACTGATTTAATATCATAGTTGGATCAACTGATTTTCCAAAATGGTTGATAAATGTTGCTTCTAGTTGAGCCCAAGAAGTGATAGAGCCTGCAAGTAAGTTAATATACCAATCATAAGCAAACTCATCTAATGTGAATGGAAACAATCTACATGCAACATCTTCATGCATAATTTGTAAATGAATTAAAGTGTTTTTGTATGCTTGAATATGTTCCTCAACTGATCTCATTCCATCATGCCTATAAGTGGTTAAATATTTTTTTGCATGTTCAAGAATTTCATGGGGTATTCCAGGAATGTTCAAAGGACTACAATAACCACCTATCCAGGATGCAATTCCTGCCATTGAACTAGTTTCAACATGCAAATCTATGTATGAAAAACCCACAATAATTTAACCATTACCATATTTTCAAATTTATAGCAAATTAATGCGGCATAAATTGAAATTTTCAAAAAAAAATATTTATTATTTTAAATTTGAACAATTTCAAATGCTAAAAATAAAATATATTCTCTTTACGTCCTCCTTATAGCATCAATTCTATTGAGTGATATTTTCACCCGATTACGAAAATACGCTCACAGTTAGGATCCTATTAAGCAATCCTCTCTTGCAAAGAAATAATTAGTTTCTCCAAAGTTCTATTTGGTTAATTTCTTAAAATGTGTTTGTATACTTGTAAATTATGAAAATATTATTGTACTGCCTCAGAGGTGTAAGTCACTATTAACAAGGGGCTTGTGGTTTGATAGTTGATTTAAACTGTGAAAATGTTGTTGTTCATGAATTTAATTTCCAAATTATAAAATTAATAATCAAATATTACCAAAAATAAACTTATGAAGTGCAAATATTTGAATTTAACCTTAGAAATAATTTTAATTAAATTTATCCAAATAATTAATGTTTGAATTTTAATTATTATTTTTTGATAAATTTGATTAATTAAAACCCTAATGTTTATTTCAAATGTGAAATACCAAGAATTTGATAAAATGAAATAAACATTTACCCTAATCTAGAAAATTAAAATTGTGCATAAAATTATTAGGGTTTTGATTTTCTCGTGCAATGAAATAAAATAAAATAAAATAAAAAGAGCTTAAGGTTAGAAAAAATAAAAAATAAAAATAAAACACAGGTTACAACAACTTATGAAATCCCCACCCTAAATCTGTAGAAGGAAATATTCTGAAACTTAACCTAATCTAATCTGACCAGTATTCACACAATCCAAATTAGATCCGATGCAATCTTCAAAGGGAAACAATCAATATACTAAATTATTAATAATGAAACTACCATCAGCATGCATATGTCTCATTAAATAATTCAATAATATTGTTTACAAAAATCTTCAATTAATACAAACTTCAAAATACCTCACATCAATTAATTCTTTGTGGATGAAAAACTTCTCAGTAAAGCAACCTGGGAGGAAAACTTTGGTAATGGAAATCTTCAATACTCTCTTCTGCTCGCTCCAAAAATATTTTGACCCTTTTTCATGAGTCTCAATGATTTATTTATAATTAAAATTTTAGTTTGATTCAGTTTCAAAATAGTTTCAGGAACGAAGTTCATAACTATTCATTCTCCTTGTATTTTCGAACTTGTTGTGGAAACGTTATGAGTCTTATCATTAATATTTCTTTTATTCCCTTGTATTACCTGCAAAATAACATATTCATTATAAGATTAAGACAAAGCCAACTTTTATTTTATTTATTATTCATTTTCCTTCCTAACTTTCCTTTTGCCCAAAATTGAGTCAAAATTCAAATTTCTCATATTTTAATAAAAATTTCCATGCATCTAATTAGGGCAAATGAGTACTCAAAATTGCTAAAATCATCCAAAAAGTTATTACGGTTCATGAGATATGACATTTTAAATTTCACAAGATAATATAGTAAATTGTTATTTTTGGGTGAAATTAACATTTGAAATCCTGTATTAGAAAGAGGAAATCAACATCTTTCTACCAAGTTTTGAATGAGATCAAATGGAGTTGTCTAGCTCAAGATATGTCCATTTCAATTTTACATTAATTTTAGGGCAAAAGTGATAAAATTTGAATAACCCTAAAATGAAATTTAATTATTTAAACCTTTGAAAACATTTGAAAATGATTTTAATTAAATTATTTGATTTGATATAATGCAATTAAGATGCAAATAATAAAAAATATTCAATTTGAAGCATTGCAACTAAATTCAAACATTCAAAATGCAAAGATGTCAATAATTTCAAAGTGAAAGCAAATTTTCAAAGACCTTGATGCGATCAAAATTGAATAAAAAAAAGAACAAAAAATACCAAAATTTTGGGTGGGTCCCCAAATTGGGGTACGTTGTGCAATGACAACAATAGAATGGAAATATGGTTTAGAACATCAAAGTTGGGTGTTGCAGCGATCGTCAGTTGATGACACTAATGTGTTGAGAGACCTTCTCTACAAAGAGTTGGTGTAGGATGAGATTGAGGCTTGTGAGCAATAGGTCAAAAAATGTGAGATTTGTTTTTCCAATGCATCTAGGATGAAAATATAAATGTTTGGGATGATGGAGGTTGAGGTCAGATCTAATGAACATTGGATCACAATTTTGACCCAACAAAGTGATGTATTCTTTAAACATGTCCATAATGATCTTGAGACATCTAGGATTTATTTTCTAGTGCATCTAGGATGAACACTGAAATAACTTTGATGATGAGGATTGTGGTTGGATCTAGCTAAATATTAGACCACCATCTTAATCCAACAGAGTGATACTTTGTTCTTCTCACATTTTTATTGGATGGAGAGATAAATAGCATAGGTAGAGTGATATTATCTATTGTGAAGGTCATGTGCTTGATGGTGACATAGGGCACTAACATCTGACATAACTCCATATGTTAGTGTTGACACTACAACATAATATGTCATAACCTTGAAGTTATGGTTGACACTATGGTGGAATTGGTGCCATGAACAAGTGTGGCACTATAGGTTGTTATGGCAATAGCCCATTTTCTCAAGTGTCATGATGGGAACCAAAGCCTATGGTTAGCATAGGGATCACAGTTGAAGACATGATTTCCCATTGAAGTAGAAAATGGTTCTTTTTTACTCAAGAATATCTCAAATCATATTCTTGATACCCTGGGTTATGGTCTCGGATTGAGATATTAACTTTTCCATTGCTTGAGTTCCTTTGTAAGGGCAACATGCTTTATGATGCTCAGATGTGGAACCTAGTGTTATACCTTATTTCTTGCACCAAGAACACACGTGGATGGGCATCTAATAATGAAGCATACTAGAAGGTCCTACATTGAGCTAGGTTTTTTGCAAATAGAATGAGAGAGATAAAAATACAAAATTGAATCCTAGTGAGTGTAAGTGTGTTCAATAACCATAGCGAAATTCCTCCAACTATGGAAGGATCCTATTTGAAATACATCTATACTAGTGTGTCTAACAAGTCTTTGGTTTGCAGATAGACCTTCTTGTATCCATTTTATGTTTGAGTGTATCTTTATGAGAAAAAATGATCTAATACCATTGATTTGAATTCTATTGGGTAATTCAAAGGGAAAAACACAAAAAAGTGATTTTTTGTGTTATTGAAACAATAATAAAAGAAAATTGTAATAAGAAATTGGCACTTTGTTATGAGGATAATATTGTATACAAGTGTTATCTTTGTGAGAGTGATGTTTTTCTTCTAAACTTTTTTCTAATTACATTTGAACACACCTACTTATAGAATTATTCAAATGGAAGATGAAGAGTTGATAATGTCATATATAGAAAACTTTCAAAAACTATTAATACCTCAAAAAGACATGACAAACATCATTAATACCTCAAAGATAAAGGGTTGTTATTATTACTTGTAAAAGACATTCAAAAATAATTTATACCTCCAAAATGCATAGGATAAAAATCATTAGTGCCTTAAAAATCAAAATTTTAACCATGCCAACTATTTGGATCATTATGCAATGAAAGTTATCATGTATGTAACCATCAATTTTAGAAAGTAGATGCATGCTAATGAGTAAAGTAGGTCATAGGTTATTAAAGTTAATTTTAGTAAATTTACTATTAAAAGCCAAAGTTACAACTCATCCAATTTGTATATAATTTTTTTTAATAAGAATCAGAGTTTAGCGTGTAAACTTTTACATGATATTAATACCAAAGTTATCATTTGTTATTAGCAAGAATTCTTGTAAGTTTCTAAAGCTATGCAAAAAAAGATATGGTAATAAATAGTTTTGGAGAATTGCAAAAGTCTTGTAGAAGGGTTCACTAATGCAGGTTTTAATCTCTTAAAGCTTAGGAATAATATGTTTTTGCTAAACAAGGATCTGTTTGGGTTAGTTTATGAAAAGAGGCCAAACCTACATAAGATGTAGATCTTATAACAAGTGGGGGATAAGAGATGGTAAGGCTACCTCTTGGAACTCTTGAATTTGAGTGATAATGAGATCATATATGTTAGTGAGTTAAAAACAACAAAAAAATCTTGGGGTAAGTTGACTTAAGTGTATGAATCAAAAGGTGTCAATCCTAGATTAGATGTTCAAAAGAACTTTTTTCAATTGAAGTTGTTCTTAAAGTATTGCACACCACACAAATAAATTTTAGTATCTTAGAAATTAGTTAGTAGTATGTGGGTCAACAATTTTAGAAGCATATGTGATGATAAAACTTCTTGGGATCTTGCCAAAATTCTATTTAGGATTGATAGTAGCTCTTAGCACTCAAGCCAAACTAAATTTGCAAAATGTAATAACATCACTACTGTCAGAAGAAATAAGAAGGAAGGATGAAATCTTGAATGTCCAGTTTTATACAACACTAATTTCAACAAGATGTATGGGCAAGGAAAAGTAGAATATAGAAAATAAGTCTCCAAGTGCCTCTAAGAATAGTCAAGGTATAAAAGAGGGAAGAAAGAAGTCTAGAAAATGCTTCTATTTTGGTGCTCAAGGGTATTTTATGAAGTAATGCAACAAATGGTTTGCATGGGTTAAAGAGGTAAAGAAGAATGAGGAAGCAAAATCTAATATAGCTTCTTGTAATGAGTAAAAACAATTATTTGCTTTCGCAACACCCACAAGATTATGCTCTACAAAATGCTAGTATTTGGATTTGAGAGCAACTCAACATATGGCAACCAAGAAAAGTTGATTTACAACATATAATGAAGCTCCCAAGGGTATGCTATTTTTGGTGATAGTTGAAGGCATGCAATGATTTTAGTAGGAAATATTTCATTAAAAATGCTTGATGGTGAGTATAAGAAAGGCCATAATGTATGGCATTAACTAAGATCTTTTAACAATTAAGTTTGTGTTGGAGAATATTACATTATTTGGTACATGCTTATGTACCACTTTGGTACAATATTATATTAGGTGTGTGTCTTATATTAGAGTGTGAGTTTATATTTCATGTAATGTAATAATGTGTAGGAAATGCACAAGTGTCATGTAATTGAGTGTGCAAGTGTTGTGAGTGTGGATGTGCACAAGTGTCCATTATGTAAGAGTGCACATGTGTCCTTAGAATAGGAAAGTGAAGAGTTTCAAAGAAGAGTGAAGGTCAAGAGTACTCCATATGAAGAGTCACATACTATTATATATTTGTGACAAAGCATTGTAATTGGTATTGAAAATGCATTGCACATAGCATGCATTAGTAGACCTTTATTCTATATCATTTCTAGTATTTTCATGAGCATTTTACAAGTGATTATTCTATGAGTATTTATGATTTATACTTGTGTTATTCATTATATTTATTGAGTTCTTTATATTACAACTTTATATTCGATTTTGTGGTTATTTACATTAAGTTTTAAGCTTCAAAAACTATTAGTGGTATCAGAGCCACAATAAGTTTTTCTTGCATAGGTTTTTAAAAGTTGCAAATAGTCTAAGGATATTTCCACTAGCTAAGGAAAGACTAGTGAAGTTAAGGATATTACCTCTGGATAAGAAAAACTAGAGAAGATAGTATTTCCACTATGTTGAAGAAAAACTAGTGAAGACAAGTATTTCCACGCTAAGAGAAAGACCAGTGAAGGCAAAAATTAATACCACTAGGTTGAAGGACAACTAGTGAAGATTTAAAGAGGTAAATTTTAGAGAACCAACTCAAGAAGAAAAGTTGGTCATTGCCATTTTGCTTTAGATTATTGAAAGGTTTTATAGAAGTTTTATATTATTGCTAGAAAATGTTATCTAAGTTTTTGTTGTAGTGAAAATTGATCTTTAGAATTTGAGAAGCTTCCTACAATGGATAGAGAAGACTTTCATATTCAATTGCTAGAAAGTTATGAGCTTTCTTCATGCAAGGATTGGTTTGAGTTGCAGTTAAATTTTAGATATAGATCTTGATAAGTATTTTAGGTCTCAAAGATAGACCTTGATAAATAGATTGAGTTTACCTATTCCAAGAATAAATTTGGAATAGAAGGTAATCTACAACATAGTTTCAAGTCTTGAAGATAGACCTTGACATTGACAAGAGTAAGGAGATCTAAGAGAAAAGAGGTCCCATAGAAGTAGACAAAGGAGACTTGAAAAAAATTCCCATTGAAGGTAGATTAAGAGACCCAAGAAAGAGGTCCTATTGAAAATATTGATAGAGAAAGAAAACTTGAAGGTAGAAGAAGACTTCAAGAGACTTCAAGACAACAAAAAGTCTTGAGGATAGTCCTAGTTAAAGGACAACACATAGCACATCAAAGAAAGCATTCTAGTAGTCCACATTGGACAACAAAGTCAGAAGATTTAGAATAGCAAAATAGGAATGAATAGTATTTGGGGTGAAGGCCACAAGGGTAATATTGAAAGTATTACAATAGCAGCAAGGATAAAGGAATTGAAGCTAGAGAAGGTAGCATATTCAATCAATAAAAAGACTAAAATATTGAAGAACAATATTGAAGATAGAGAAAGAGATAGAAAATAGTTCCAAGAGAAATAAAGGAGTTTCAAGAAATATCTCATTGGATTTGGGACAATCATCACCATTTGATGACAAGCCCATAGATAAAAAATAAGTAATTCTTAGAATTATATTGAGCACAGAGGGGGAATAATTAAAGTTCAAAGGAACTATCAAGAAACAAAGAGGTTAGAATCATATTCAAGGCAAAGACAACTTGGCATGGTAAAGGTGATTAAGTGCATTTTTAAGAAGTTAAATTATTAATAGTTATATGTATTCAAGAGGACAACATAGTGAGAGTTTAATCTTGGAGAGCATCCTGCACCAGTGATCCAACGCTTGAGTTTCTTGCACCTACATCTGCAAGAGGATAACAAGTGAAACAACAAAGGAGGTCTAAGTGAAAGCATAAAAAGATAAAGTTTGTATGATAAGGCAACATCTCCTACAAGTAAGTGAAGAGCAATAATAACACCATAAGAACATTTATAGAAAGGTGCAAAGTAAGAGGAATAGAGATAATAAATCTCTATAGATTTGATTAAGTTTGAAAGGCTCCTAAAAGAATTGAAAGTATTATTTTATAGCATTATTGTTAAAGTGTTATTTTACGAAAAACTCAAGTTGAAGCATGTGATGATGATGGAAGTCACTTGAACCTGCATCATATTACAGTAGAGACAAAGTTAGAATGTAGCGCAAGATAAGGAAAAGAAGATGTTGTAGCAACGTAGAAAGCATTGAGTGAAAGCCAAAAGAATACAAGGATAAAGTGCTAGAATTTTTAAGCACAAAGAGAGCCAACTTAAGGCCATAAGAGCATAAGGAATATTGGAGTTTTGTTTAAGCATTAAGGAGCCAAACTACAACAAAGTAACAAGGGTAGAAAGCTACAAAAGAAGGACACAAGAGTGTCAAATAAGAGGTAAAACATCACCTGAGAAATAGACATCAAAATCTAGGCTCAAAGAACACCAAAACCAGGTAGTGAGGAAGATGTTGATAAAGCTAAAGTTGAGTGCAAGGGATATTGAAACCAGGCAACATGAGAGACGTAGAGTTTCATCCAAGAGCAAGTCAGAATTTGAGCACGAGAAGAGGTCAAATGCAGACAGAGCATCACTTGGAAAGGGAGTCAAAAAGCCATCGAAAGGAAGAAAATTATTACCAAAGAAGAGAGTTATCTGAGCAAAGACAAAGCATTATCAAAAGAGAGCTAAAGCTCCAAGGGAAGAGCATTATTTGAGAGTGAAGTTAGAGCACCTCAAAAGACTCAATTGCTAGAATTGTGATGATGAACTTGAATGCCACATTATGAGGAAGTAACATCTTCCTGAGAAAAGGAAGAGTTTCAAGTGCCACTTGTCCATTCATAAGAAAAAGCACCAATAAGATACCAGGTAGCAAAACATCCACTTAAGAAACCACTGATGCATGAAGGACACACATTCCAAGGTGTAGAATTATCGAGAGTAGAGGTTGAGCGTGACAGAGAAGTCAAGGATTGAGCAATATCCATAGAATTTTGAGCGAAGTAGGAGGTGAAAGGTTGAGCAAGGTCTAAATTTCCAAGTGTCATTTCGAATGATGACAACTATCATTCCAGAGAGTAGGAGAAATAAAATGGTTGAGTGCAAAAATGCCATGTTGGAGCATATAGAATGTTTCAATTGGTAGAAGAAGCAATCTTAAAAGGGAGGAGTTACAACCAAAGAAGGCACACACTTCAAGGAAGTGAAACACGCTCCATGCAAGTGAAACATCCAAGCATTGGATAGGGAATGCATCAGTAAAGAGTGCAGGAGAATACCAACGTGCTAGAGAAATTCAAGTGCACCAAAACTAAGGTATAAATTTTCAAATTGATTTTAATATTTCCTAAGGTTTAAGGAGCAATAAGGTTAAGTTTTTTAAGGTGTAAAGAAATATTAAGATTAATTCTTTGCTATATTGAGGTTTAATTAAGTTAAAGGAGAGATAAGGAACTTAATAGGAAAATTAAAGCCTTAGTTGTTTTTTGATAGCAATTTTGAGATTTGGAGAAATAAGTAGATATTTAATTTGAAGTTTTATAAGGTTATTTATTTTATTGCCTTATTATTATTTTAAATTCAAGTTATAAATATTTTTTGCAAATTATCTATTTATGGAGAGATAAGGTATTCTACATCAAACTTAGATTATTACATTTGCAAAATTCTGAAGTTTTATAGTTTCTAATTAATTAGGGAGTTATAAGGAATTTAACTACAAATATTTTTAAATCTTAGAAATTTGAAATAATTATCTAGGGAGCTATAAGGAAGTCTACATCAAAGGAATTAATGGAGAAATTATCAAGAGGGACTTATCAACATAGAAAACATTATGGAAGAATTCAAAATCACAATATTCTTCATAATTCTTACCAACATTGCAAGATAACATCAAATAGTGATAACCATATGGTTCAAAAAGATAAATATATTTGGTACATATATTTTGGTGCCAATCATCATATGACAAGCAATCTATAATGGTTTGATTGTCTAGAAGTCAAAGATAACTTTGGTTTGAAAATTGCAGATGGTAAAACCTATCTTGTTCATGGATGTGGTTGTGTGACACCTAGTACATCATTTTCAAATTTTGTGTTACATGATGTGATGTATGTTCCTGGATTAACATCAAATCTCATTTCAATGACCAAATTGGTAGAAAGTAAAAGGATGATTGAGTTTAGATATATAAATGGAATCAATAAGTATCTCATTAAAAATCAAAATGAGATAGAAGCTACATGATCAATCAAGAATAGAATTTATACTTTAGACTCAATTAGATTCTCTCAAGACCTTGTTTTAATTCAAAATAATATTGTTGAATATTCTAAGAGATAGATTATAGGAAATGAGAATCAAGGATCTATCCATCAACAAAAATGTTGGATCAATCCAAAATTCAAGATGATGAAAAATATGAGAGGTCAACAACAAGTTGCACACCAAAGTCATCTACAAGAAAATATTGAAGACTATCAAGAGGAAGATAAACCAGATCAAGACTTAGTCCATTATAAAATTGAAGATCCATATTGAAGATAAAAGTCTTCAATAACCAAATAATGTAATGCATGGGGGTGTTGGAGATTATTATATTATTTGGTACATGCTTATGTACAAATTTGGTACAATATTAGATTAGGTGTGTGTCTTATATTAGAGTGTGATTTTATATTTCATGTAATGTAATAATGTGCAAGAAATGCATAAGTGTCATGTAATTGAGTGTGCAAGTGTTGTGAGTGTGGGAGTGCATAAGTGTCCATTATGTAAGAGTGCACATGTGTCCTTAGAATAGGAAAGTAAAGAGTTTCAAAGAAGAGTGAAGGTCAAGAGTACTCCATATGAAGAGTCACATACTATTATATATTTGTGACAAAGCATTGTAATTGGTATCGAAAAGACATTGCACATAGCATGCATTAGTTGATTTTTATTCTATATCATTTCCAGTATTTTTGTGAGCATTTTACAAGTGATTATTCTATGGGTATATATAATTTATACTTGTTTTATTCATTATATTTATTGAGTTTTTTATATTGCAACTTTATATTCAGTTATGTGGTTATTTAAATTAAGTATTAAGCTCAAAAAAACTATCAATTTTTTGATGCTAAACATCAACACAATTTGATAGCAAAATCTATGTTCTAAAAGATGAAAATAGAAAGTTTATTGAAAAAACATCTAAGAGGAAAACTTGTATAAGTTATGTGCATCAAATTTGAAATAATGGTGGCAACAATTGATGATAAAATAACCAAATTCCATACTTTGGCATTGTAGATTTGGTCATCTAAATGCACAATCATTGGAAATTATGACTAAAGAGCAACTTGTAGAATATTTGGATCTTTAATTTCCAATCAAGTTGGGAATGTGTGAAGATTGTAACCTAGCTAAGCAACACAAACTACCATTTTCAAAGGGATCGAAAAGAGTAAAGGAGTGAATGGATCTGGTACGTTCAAACATATGCATGCTACTACAAATTCCATAAAACAAAAGAAAAAAGTATTTTATCACCTTTATTGATGATTTTTCAAGAATGACATTTGTTTATTTTCTTAATTCAAGTACTTTAGAAACATTCAATGCATTCAAATATTTTTCTAAAAGATAATTTGATAAGCCATTAAACTGGCTAAGGTGTGATAGAGGGAGTGAATATACCTTTAATTCTATGAAGAGTATATGTATGTAACACCCCAAAATAATGAAACAAGAAAGCACACAAACAAAAAATAAAATCTTACATATTATTTTTTTAGACTAATGAGAAGGATTCATAAATCCTCAACCAACCTTAGACCAACTTAATGTTTGACATCCCCTAAGTTTCTCAAAAACTATACCACACAAAATTCCCTTCACGCAAGTCCCATATGCGGAAGCCTATCTTATGTTATGCACATAAGTCCATCCCTCTCATCAATCTTAATGAGCTAGAATTACCACCTCCAATCGTTAGAAGGTGTACATGCATCTCCATATCCACACAAGTCGTTATGTATGGGCATGCTATGTGTACTACGAGCTAAGCTATCAATATTGTCCATTGACAAGCTATTTTAACTCTGATACAATCTTCCAAACCTAGTTACCAATCTCCCTAAGGGGGTATTAAACCCTTAGGGTAACCTCTAAGTTCATCTAGAACTTACTAATGTTTCTTTTTTAAAAAACACAAGAGCAATAAAGATCTAGATACTAAATCTAACAAAAATGAACTATCATCAAGCAAGAATAATCAAAGCATAAAGAAACAATCACCAATAAAACATACATTAAAATATTTAAATGTAGGAAACTAAATAAAGAGATACTAAATGTAGCAGTTGCAATGTTTATTTAGATACATAAGTATGGTACACCCCATACTTTCCACAATATTTTACAGCCATTTTATCGAGGAAATCTCCTCATAATCTAATCTATTGCATAAATAACAAGATGTAAGATAGAGAGAAAACTTGTGAATTGGTCCATCTCATGAATTTTGCCTTCCCGCTCTTCCATCGATCAAGTGAGGATAGTAGGGGATCAAGACACTCATGGATCCAGATAGACATGCTTCTAAATGCACTTATTTCATTGCCAAATTGCAACTATGCAAATAACCCAAGCAATTGAACTTACTAATGCATAGTACTTGTCATAGAAACTACCCTTTCCATTTTCCCTCTCACTCAACTTGAGAGAATCAGTCAACCATGCATTAGCTCATATTATCTATTTGCAATAAATGAATTAACCCTCTCAACAATTAAATTCCCATACCCTTAATTGCTAAGTAAACTAGGTTCACACATTCCATCACTTAAAGCAACTACTTTAATTCCCAATAAACCTTTTTCTTCATTTCATAACATAAGGTCCCATACCCTTAAATTACAAAACAAACCATTATTCCATTTCATTTCATAACATAAGGTCCCATACCCTTAAATTACAAAATAACCATTATTCCATTTTATTTCATAACATAAGGTCTCATACCCTTAAATTACAAAATAACCATTTATTCCATTTTATTTCATAACATAAGGTCCTATACCCTTAAATTACAAAATAACCATTATTCTATTTTTTTCAGAACATAAGGTCCCATACCCTTAAATTACAAAATAACCATGACTCCATTTTATTTCATAACATAAGGTCCCATACCCTTAAATTACAAAATAATAATTATTTCATTTTAATTCCCCTAAAATTTACCATTTTAGTTAATGTACAATAATTATAGCTTTCACACTTCATTAGTCTAAAATCTATCATCTTAAATAATGAGCAACACTTAAACTTTCTACATTTCATTATTCTAAAATCTATCATTTTAAATAATGAACAATACTTAAAGCTTCTACACTTCATTATTCTAAAATTTATCATTTTAAATAATGAGAAACACTTAAATCTTCTACACTTCAGTGAATAAGAAGACGACCAACCTCCAACAAGGAAAGACACAGGGTGGACTAAGGTTCGATCGAAGTGGCTTTCACCTCGATAGCTCAAGGCATATGGTCCTTACATACCCGCGATGCTGATAGTTTCCATGACATAGCAGATCATCCACGATGCCAACAAAACTTGAGAAGACTTCCCAACTAAGCTGCAACTGCAATGGGAGGTTATACATGGTGCTACTTGACTAGCTACCTCCTAATACACCTAGTCGACTACCAATGATTGTGGCAAGGCGACGATGTCATTGCATCTAGCATCCATAGGGAAAGGTGTAGACCATATTGCCAATGACAATGGTTACTCATAGCATTCACAAGGAGAATGTAGATCACATTGCCAATAGTAGTGGCTACACACAATACTCACAAGGAGAACGTAGGCCACACTGCCAATGGTAGTGGCTACACAACATTCTCATCATTCATAAGGAGACGTAGACCATGCTACCAATGGTAGTGGCTACATATAACACTCATAAGGAGAATGTAGACCACACTGCCAATGACAGTGGCTACACGTAACACTCACAAGGAGAATGTAGACCATGCTACCAATGGTATTGGCTACACACAACACTCACAAGGAGAACATGGACCACGTTGCCAACGGCAGTGGCTACACACAACACTCACAAGGAGAATGCAGAACACCCTACCAATGGTAGTGGCTACACAACATTATAAACATTCACAAGGAGATGTAGACCATGCTACCAATGACAATCGCTACACACCATTCACAACATTCATAAGGATACATAGACCATGCTACCAACTGTAGTGGCTACACACATCACTCACAAGGAGAACATAGACCATGCTACCAATGGTAGTGGCTACACACAACACTCACAAGGAAAACATAGACCATGCTACCAATGGTAGTGGTTACACATCATTAATATAATTTACAAGGATACGTAGACCACACTACCAACAACAGTGGCTACACAACATTCACAACATTCACAAGGAGACATAGACCATGCTACCAATGGCAGTGACTACACATAAAACTCACAAGGAGAATATAGACCATGCTTCCAATCAAAGTGGCTACATAGCATTATCATCATTTACAAGGAGATATAGACCACACTGCCAACAATAGTGGCTACACATCATTCTCAGCATTCATAAGGAGATGTAGACCACGCTACCAATGGTAGTGGCTACACAACATTCACAAGGAGATGTAGACCATGTTGTCAATGGTAGTGCCTACACATAGCACTCATAAGGAGAATGTACACCACACTACCAATGAAAGTGGCTACACAATATTCTCATCATTCATAAGGAGATGTAGACCATGCTGCCAATGGTAGTGGCTACACACAACACTCACAAGAAGAATGTAGACCATGCTGCCAATGGTAGTGGCTACACACAACACTTATAAGGAGAACGTAGACCATGTTACCAATGGTAGTGGCTACACACAACACTCACAAGGAGAACATGGGCCATGCTACCAACGGTAGTGGCTACACAACATTCACAAAGGAAATAAAGATAACAATAATTTTAAGATGAACCCACCTAGACCACCTGCACTACTTGTGTGGACGTACATTGTCTATTGTTCTATGCTCTCCATGCTCTTCCTATTTTTGTGCTCCTTTTGCTATACTTTATGCCCTTCTCTTCACTCTGCTTCTCCCTTCTTCTGCTCTGCCAACTCTTGCTTTCCTTCATGATTTTTTCCCCCATACGTGTCTTCTATCCCTCCTCGATCTACATCCCCATCTACCTGCCATTACTTCCTTGATCACCTCCGACAAGCGGTAGGGTGGACATATCTCTCTCCTCTTCCCAAGGTGATCGCCATAAAGAGCTTTCCCTTCATGTCAAGTGAACCTCATGCATTTGAACTAATCGAGTCTTTAAATGGCAACCTGACCCATTCTGTTGAATGCCATCTTGTCGCATTTATGCCTTATGGGTCGATCGTTGGGTGGGTGGCAACTTCCTAGACACACCATGGCAAAGACCTTACCTTGGAGATTTTAAAGAATTGTATTTATTTTCTTATTTTTATTTCAAGGTAAGTTCTCCACTAGCAATCGTTTGGTAAATTGATTACGTCTTTGCTTTTTCAATGATAATGCTATTAAATAAAATTAATCATTATATTATAAATAACATCTACCAAAATCATTTAAATAATGAACTGCTCATTTTTAATGAGATCTTTGCTTTTATATAAAATACTTATTTATTTAAACAATATCTTCTTGTTTTTCAAATAAATAAAACATTTATTTAAACAATGTCTTTTTGCTTTTAAAATAAATCAAACATTTATTAAAACAATATATTTTTTTTCTTTTTTAATAAATCAAACATTTATTTAAACAAGCATACATGAAGTTGTGAAGGCAAACCATTTACTTTATGCTCACTAGTTATCAAGGTTAATACTGTTGAAGTAAAATATAATCATGCAAGTGCATCAAACAAAGAGGGAGTCTTTTCATAAATCTAATCACCTATCTCAGTCTCTAGAACATACGATGGCTACTAGGCCATCAGTATGGGGCTCAAGGTGGCTATATATTAATGATTATCCCTTAACCGAATGCATACCTATATGAAGGTATCTATTCGTGTTACATTCGAGTTACCTTATCATCATTTCCCCCTCCCCAAGTACTCTCATCTTCGATGGATTACTTGATTTCTTCCACTCACGAGCGCACCCGATACTACACATTGGCAATTCATTAGAAGTATCATATCCTTCACTATCTATATATTATTGTGAGGCTGCTTAATTGCACAAAATTGACTATTAGTCACATTTGTTAATACATTGATTTTCCATGTTCAAAGGTTCATCTAGGAGGGTCATGACAATGTATAAAAGAAGGGACCAAGTCGGAGTATATATTCCCTTACTCCCCACAACAAAATAGTGTACTAGAGAAGAAGAACTAGACGCTTGTTGAAAACCAAGATGCATATTTAATAGTAGTCGATTGTCAAATTTTCTTGAACCAAAGCAAGATCTACAACAACTTATATCTTGAATAGATTGCCCACTCTTTCCATGAATAAGAAGAATCCTTATGAATCTTGGGATGGGACCAATCCAAGTGTTGGACATGAGAGAATTTTTGTTATCTGACATATTGCATATACTATATAAGAAGCAAAAGAATCTAGTTGACAAAAGCAAGAAGTGCATATTGGTCTAGTATACCTTGGATTCAAAGATATACAAATTATATTACTATGTAGAACATGAGGTCATAATAAGTAGATATGTCATATTTGATCAAATTTTATCCATAAATAAGCCACTGGAAGTGAAGAATGTAGAGGTAACATAAAGATATTCTTTATGATGAATTTGAATAAGTAGAGCAAGATGACTTAGAAGAACCAACCATACAACAAGATGAACGTGCACAAGAGCAAAAATAACTTTGAAGGACAATGAGAGCATGTAAGCCCATTCAAAATCCATTAGAATCATATGCCCTTGTTATTGAAGTTGATGAGCCACACAATATTTAAGATGCTTTTGAAAGAAATAAAGCAACACAATATAAGAATGTAATGGATGTTGAACATAGATTACTCAAGGAAAATTAAATATGGGAACTCACAAGTTCCATTAGGAATAAAAATTATTAGATGTAAGTGGTTATTTAAATTAAATTATAATTTGGGTGGATTAAATGAATGATACAAAGCTCAATTAGTGGCAAAGGGATATACCCAAATTACAAGTTCAAATTATCATAACACTTGCTTACTTATATTGAAAATAACTTCTATAAGAGTTCTCCTATACATTGCATCAACATTTCATATGCACCAATTAAATGTCAAAAGAATCATTTTAAAATGGTCTACTAAAATATGAGGTTTATATATAATATTTTGGAGGTTATACACAAGGGAATGAGCAGTTGATATGTAGATTAAAGAAGACTTTGCACGAATTGAAGCAATCCTCAAGAACATGGTATACAATTTTTGATCATTTTTTACATAATCAAGGATATCTTCATTGCTATGCTAATTTAAATATCTACATTAAGCATATTAGTGAGTTAGTTATATTTTTCTTTTACTAGAGAAAAAGAGGTTGTACTTGGGTCCTCCACCCTTGAAAAATCACAACTCTCTCCTTTAGAGTTTGAGATTTTACAAATAGATTTAATTATTGTTGAAGTATATTACATTTTTTGGTACATGTCTTAGATTAGGATTTACTTTATGTAATGTATTAAATGCAAAAGTATGCATAATATTCAATAATGTAAATTTACATAATAGTCCATGTGCACATGAGTTTATAGAATAGGGAGATGAAGAGTCTAGAAGTGTGAAGGCCAAGAGTGCTACATATGAAGAGTCACATTACATTATATATACATAGTAATGTGAGGATGTAAGTGATGTGACTTGTAATATCATTACTTGGTACTTTCAGTGCTATGGCACCATTTCCATGAGAATTTATTTATGCCATATGTAGGAGTAGTTATTAAAGTTATTTATGTGTTTTATATTCATAATATTATCATTATCATATACATTGGTTTAGTACTTTATTTCATATATTCTAGATTATTAATCTTAAGTAATAAGCTTCAAAAGCTAATAGTGGTATCAGAGCCACAAGGGACTTTGATAGGAGATAGGGAGAGCTATTGCAAGGAGTGGACTTGCACAATTTTTTAAATTTGCAAAGAAGAAACCAACAAAGATGAGGAGATTATATCTGGAAGGTGAAACCAAAGAAGATTGGAGATTTTCTATTCCAAGAACAAATTTAGAATAGGAGATTTCAGATCTTGAAGTTAGACCTTGATATTGTGGAGATTGAGGAGATTAAGAGACCCAAGAAGGAGGTTCTATCGGAGACATTGGTAGATTTAAGAAGACTGTAAATTGCAGATTTGCTAGAGTCTTTCCACAGGGTTGTATAAGAACTTGTGAAGACCATGACTTAGCACAAAATTCTTTCCACTAGTTTTTTAGGATAACTAGTGAAGTTTATTTATTTTAGAATTCTATAAATTCTAATATATTTGATATTACTATCAAAGTTTCTTTGTTGAAAAAAATAGATATTGAAGAGATCTAAGAAAATACCCCATTGGATATTGAATATTGAGGAGACTCGAGAAGGAAGTCCCCATAGAATATTGCAGATTAGAGATTGAAGAGACCTGTGCAGAAGATTCTTGTTACATATTGGAGATTGAAGATAGAGAAGACCAAATAATAGGTCCTATTGCATATTTGAAGAGTTGAAGACTTTAAATATTTAGGATATTGAGAGTAGCATATTTTGGAGATCTAGAAAAGAGAACTCAATGTAGAATTCCCATAGTTCGAAGATTGAGGAAATCGAGAAAAGGTTCCAATAGACATTCAAGAAGAGAAGTTGAAGAGTTGTAGAGAGGAGTTGAAGAGTTGCAAAGAGGAGTTGAAGAGTTACAGAATTAGAAGACTCGAGAGATTTCAGAGAAGAAGAAGAAGGCTAGAGAAAACCTTGTTGCAGATTTGGAGAAGTGGCCATTGAAGGCATCTTGGAGAAAGCAAAAAATGGGAGATTGTAAGCATAAAAGAGTAACCTAGTAGAAGTTACTAATGTAGGAGATTTGGATAAGGTTTGTGATAGGATATTAGAAGTAAGGATAAGTTTTTGATAAATAGTTTTTTGGGATAATTGTTGTCATTCGACAACAAGTCCAAAAGGAAGAAGTGTTTGGCAAGAAGTTTGCCAAATATTGGAGAAGGGATTTAAAGATCTTAAGACATTTAGATTCTTGAGAAAGCATACAGTGGAGGAGATCAATTTTGAAGTTAGAATTTGACAAAGAGACCGCAAGAGAAGAGAATATTGAAGAGCCCAAGGTTTTGGGAGATCTAAGGATAGTCACACAATTTTAAAGGCTAAAGAAGTTGCAGGTTTTGGAGAAAAAATTAAAAGGTTACAGGAGAGAATATTGAAGAAATCCTAGAGCTATGATTTAGAGAAGACTTGGGAAGATTTTGGATAACCCATGAATAGGATACTGAAGAAGCTTTTGACAGTGATAGAAGACAACATTCTGGAGACTTTCATTGCAAGTTTTTGAAAATGAAAGAAGGAAGGAGTTGACTACATAGTTGCAGGTTTATAAACACCATTTGGGGCAACATTATTAGTTGCTAGTTTTAGCATTTGGGAGATCATGTTTGGCGTAGATCGAAAGCCACAAAAACTATATTTGTGGACAATATTTAAGAAGGATAAGGAGTTGCAATTTTGGAGAACTCTAGAGCAGCTTTGGAAGAGTTCTTAGACAACAAACTTGGAGAAATTTGGGCAGCAACTAGAGCTGCAAATGTGGTAAGATTTGGAGCAGAAGAGTGAAGGAGAATAGAGGTGCAAATTTACAGGTTGGAGATAGAGATTTGGGTGAATCAAATCACCAACAAAATTAGCAAACAAAATATTAGTAAGGTATGTAGTATTGGTGCAATATAATTTTATTATCTATACATTGAAATAAGATTTACATCAAGAGCACCATATTATTATTTGAGATATACATTTGGAATGTGAAAATAAGAGCTTAAAAGAGTTCCTTAAATCAAGGTGCTATTAGTGCTTATATCTTATAATTTCCAAAGACAAAATAGGAAGAGTTTAAGCTAATAGCTAAAGGAGAAATAAGAAGAAGCACAATATTATTAAATGTTATTCTATAGTGATTAAGAAGTGCAGATTTATCTACGTGGAAAAGGGAAACCAAGTACAATAATGTAAACAAGCTGAAGCAAAGGGTTAAATAATCAATGCAATATTATAAAGTGTCCAAAGACACAATATAGCTACAAGATCAAACATAGAAGATTCAAGTGTCATTGTTGCTCAAGGAAGAGCAAACATTCATCGTAGAAGACTCGCTCCCATTGGATGGAGTATCACTATGATTAAAGGAAGAGTCATAAATTTGTAGCTGAGCATCGTTGCAGTATAAAAGAGCGTACATCAAATTAGATAAGATCACCATAACACAAAATCATCAGATTCTCACCAAGGAAGGTGAAGCGAAGATGTTCCTGTGAATAACATTCTAAATCCTACGTGAAAAGGAATATTTAGGAGTAAGGATATTTTAGGATTTAAGGAGAGGCTACAAGTATCATCCATTATAACCCATGCACATGCCACGTGGAGGAAGAGACTAAGGTCATTGCTTGAACATAGGAGAGGTATAAAACCAATTTGAGAATGCCTTCGGAGTAATGCTCAACGCCCAAGAAGAATAATTATTTCAAAAGGAAGTGGAAGAAGTTAAGTGAAGACCAGGACTTAGCACAAAATTCTTTCCACTAGTTTTTTAGGATAACTAGTGAAGTTTATTTATTTTAGAATTCTTGAAATTCTAATATAAATCCATCTATTACTGTTAAAAAATGCAGCGTGCAGTGTGTGATGTAAATTTTATATTTCTTGTTCTCTATGGTGTTCAAACAATGTTAAAGATGACTAATTTTACTAATCTAAACCAGAAGCCAACACAAAGATGCAAATTTCATCTAAAGAGTGCATAGTACACCCTTAAAATCCCCAACTACTAGTGATTAAAATCACAAGAGCAATCGAAGGGTTCGTCCACCTCTCTGCCAAAGGGTCCAACCTAGGGCAGATTACTTTATGCGTCAAGATGTTGTTCCTATTTAGATATGCAAAATTTAAGTGATATTTAACTCCTAAATGTAGAATCTAGGAAGTTTTTCCTTTTCATATGCAGTCAAGAATGTAAAAAATCACCTAGATCTACAATTCCAAAACAAGAAATGAATTTGGTATAAAAAATACACACAAACCCTAAATATGATTTGCTACCGATTCTTTCCCAAAATTACTTAATGTTAAACCCAAAAACGGTGAAAAACAACAACAGCAAAAAATAGAACACATAAATTGCTAAATGGCAACCTAGGGTTATGGAACTTACTTGGAAGCCTTAGCTTTGCTCCAAATTACTACCAAGCGTGGTAGGTTGCCTGCGTAGGCACGAAAGAGCGCCTGCGTGAACTCTAGAACTGTTGTAGAGTGCTTTAGAAACCCTAGTGATAAATTCGGTGATCTCTACGCTTTTGAAAATCTTACAACAAACAGAAATAAAATTAAGTTAGCAAGGTAGATCTATCAAATAATGAAACCCTTGTGGGGTCCCACCATGATTGCCATTTATGAAGATAAGAACATGACACTTAAATAAAATAAGGAAATAAAATAACACAATGAAACACAAGATTGCACAAATGGATATATTCAATAAAATAGGGGGAGCCAATAAACTCCTTTGATACAATCTGTCCTCAATGAGAGTATTTGATACAATGATTTACAAAAAATGCTAGGGTTCTCCGAAACCCTAGCTATAACAATGAAGTGTCTTCAAATTGATGTGTCTTTGCTTCCAATAGGGTGAGTGGGCTTCAGGTATCCTATGGTGGGCCACTCCAACTTCAATAGTCGTTCAACAATATGTGAAATTTGTAGATCTGTATACACACAAAAATAGAGAAAGGGGTTAATAACACCTATGAGGGCTCCACAGTGTGAGGCCCTCAGACATCAGTAAAACCTAACTAAAAATGGATCAAATGGCATGTGAAATCTACAAATCATGTAATAGAATAAAACCAATAAAGATATACCTTGCTTTCATTTTGTTGTTGCAGTTGGTGTGGTGCAACAGGCTCAAATTCATGTTTTTGTGGTTGCAGCAAGCTCGATCGTGCACTTGGTAGGCTCTAGCATGAGCTTCGCAGGCTCTAGAGCAAGCCTGTGATACAACAGGCTCTGGTGAATGCCTGGCAAGCTCTACAATGAGCTTCATAGGCTCTACAGTGAGCCTAGAAAGCTTGGGAGGGGACTTGTAGGTAAGGGTAAATATGCAAAAGCAGATTGAGGGATGGTGATGCATGCGAAGGATGGATGGGGGTTGTGAAGACAATGGAGGATGAACAAGGGATGGCTAGAATAGCAAAAGTCTTGTTGACTAGCTAGGTCTTTAGATCTTCAAACTCTATCTCTCTCTACTTTGCTAGGGTTTCAAAAATGACTCCTCCAGGGTATAATTTCTAATCTCAAGGTTCTAGGGTTTGGGCATTTACAAATGCCCTTATTTATAATTCAACCTAGGGTTTTATTAGCCGTACACTTTTGATCGTGT
Organism: Wollemia nobilis; assembly: GCA_028583015.1. NCBI lineage: Eukaryota > Viridiplantae > Streptophyta > Pinopsida > Araucariales > Araucariaceae > Wollemia > Wollemia nobilis. Next base: position 2,572,663 of record JAQPPZ010003090.1, on the reverse strand, counting down.
GGCTAAGATTAAATTATATCCTAAGGTTGAGATTACTTTTTGAATGTGGCATGGATTAATGAAGATGGGCAATGGAGATTAGATTGGATCGGACGGTTGTGGTTAATTGAGTTTATAAATATATATTTTATAATAAATATATTATAATATAACATAAAATATTATATTAAATATAAAATAATATTAAAATAATCCCAATTGGGTTAGGGAATGGTGGGAAAGGGCTAAAGTGGTGAAATGGATGGCGGAAAGGTGGATTTGGGTCAAATAATTGGCGGGAAGGTGGAATTGGGCCAAATAATTGGCGGGAAGGTGTATGGTGGACAAGTGGGTGGTGGGATGGTTAGGATGAAGGATTAGTGGCTGTAATTTGGTGTCTACAATTATAAATACAGGTTCTATAAAATATTTGAAGAAAAATTAGTATTCAAACTAGATTTTTTATTTCAAGTTCTCATTTTTGAAGCATCTACTAATGATGAATTCAAGTTGGATATTTTTTAATATAACGTAGACAGGTTATTTAGAGAATTAAATGAAATATAATGGATGAATCATGATCCTCTCATGACGTGCAAAATTATGAGTTCTATAGTTCATCAGATATGCTTGAAAGATTCTAGGGACAAAAGCAAAGAGAAAGTTGTTTTGCAAGAATCACTTGATGATACGACATCAATGAAAGACATACAAAGTGATATTATTGATGAAAACAAGAAAGAGGAAAAAGAGCATGACCAAGAAGGGATACAATGTAAAGTAAGTAAGAGAATGAAGATCCATATCGAAGACTAAAGTCTTCAATAACCAAATAATGTAATACGAGGGGGATGTTGGAGTATATTACATTATTTGGTACATGTCTTAGATTAAGCTATACTTTATGTAATGTAATATTATGTACAAGTGTGTATAATATTCAATAATTTAAATGTGCATAATAGTCCATGTGCACATGAGTCCATAGAATAGGGAGATGAAGAGTCTAGAAGTGTGAAGGCCAAGAGTGCTCCATATGAAGAGTCACATTACATTATATATACATAGTAATGTGAGGATGTAAGTGACGTGACTTGTAATATCATTACTTGGTACTCCTGGTGCTATGGCACCATTTCCATGAGTATTTATTTATGTCATATTTAGGAGTAGTTATTAGAGTTATTTATATGTTTTATAGAGTCAGAATATTGTCATTATCATATACATTGGTTTAGTACTTTATTCATATATTTTGGATTATTAATATTAAGTAATAAGATTCAAAATCTAACAATTATCATCTCAATTGAGTTGCTATAGCTAAATAACTACATATTTTTCATAAAAAGTCTGAATTCTTGATTTTCATTTTTTGGATCTTCTTTGATTTTCTTTGTAACTATAAATATTTTGAAATTTAGCATCCTTATTCTTGATATTTTCTTGCAATAGCCTTCACAATACCAAAACTCCACCTCTACTATTTATGCATTTCATTTTAGTAGAGTAATATTTCTAAAACTTCATGCTATCATAGTCCACTTTACTAGATCTAAACTGCTAGTTTCCTTCGTAAAGCATAAGTGCAACCATAAGAACTGTAATAAATATTTTATATGAAAATACATTCATGTTATAAAATACAAAAAATATTACCAATTGAAATCATTAAAGTAAATCTTAATACTTATTTGATTCAGGCAATCAACATTTTCTTGTCAGCTTCAACTAAACTTACTACTTCCTCTAACCATAGAAAAAAAAAATTAACTTCACGATCCTCTATTAAAACTCCTCTATTGGCTAGCCTATATGCACATTTGTTTCCTTCCCTTAATGTATGTGTAAAATTAATTTCTTCAAAGCAAGGTATTGTATTTCCATAATTATCTCTTGCATATGCCATGGGGCCTTTGCTTTCCTTAAAATTGTATTTGTTACTATTAGTGAATCGCCTTCAATCCATACTTTATTCTATTTCATTTGTCTTTATATTTTTAACCCTTCCAAAGCTACCTAAGCTTTAACTTCATTATTTATCTTAAATCCACTATTGAAAGTGTAATGAGACAAAATCTCTCTCCTATTATTTCTAATTGTTCCTCCTCCTCCTATTGGTCTTGGATTTCCTTTAGATGCTCCAACAAAATTCAATTTGACCAATTCCACTTCTGGTGGTTTCCATATTATATATTTTTTTTTCTTTTGTTTCTCCTATACCCAATATCATAATTTCATTTGATGACTTGACTTTATCTATGAAAGCTCTCAAATTCAAAATTAGGGATTAGGTGAGTTGATAGGGTTGGTTTAGACTACTCTATGGCTATACAAATCTTATTTATTCATTACATCTTGTTAGAGTTAATGTAATGTGCACTATGCCAGTTTGACACTTGTCAGTTTCATTGACAAGTGTCATGTTTATCATATAGGCTTATGCCTATATATTGTAACCTATTTTTATCAATAATTAATCCCATAAGTTTTCCCTCCTAACATTTGGTATCAGAGCAGGCTTTCCCTACCCTGTGAAACCCCTTGAGGGGGGATTTCCCTCAAGGAAATCCTCCCTCCCCCCTCATATTTTTTTTTCCATTTTTTTAATTTTTTACCGAGGGAGTATGCTCTCCATCATTTGATGGATCAGAAACCAGATGGTAAAAATTTTAAAAGTTTGGGAAATTTTTTCAATTTTTTTTAGATGGTGTTGAAATACATATTGCTTGCATAAGGGTTTGGTCAGAATTTTTTTTTAGTTTTTTATAGGGCAGCGGGTGTTGATTCTACTGCTGCTGGAGATCAAAGAGATGATTCAGTATTTTCGAGCAATGGCAATGTGGTGGTGAACTACTATGAGGATGAGCCACAAAAATGGATTTCAACAGTATGGAGGAGCTAAAGTTTTTTATTAGAACTGAATAAAACGGAAGTTAATGGGCAGTCTTTGGTTGTTGAAATGGCAAAATCACTTCCATTGAAAAAAAAAAAGAACCATCAGGTGCAGTTGCAATCACAGGGCCTGCTCAGCATCTACCTCTACCATTGATGATGTAGAAAGCAGTTGCAATGCAGCAATTGCAATTTCAGCAGGCATTGATTATGCAATAGTCAATGGCCTCATAGCAAGCTGCCAACCATGTTGCATCAAAAGTCTGCAACTGAAATGGCTTCAGCTAGGGCTGCTGAAATAAGTAAACGGTTGAAAGCAGATGGAGATGACAATAATAAAAAGCTTCAAATAAGATCTCATCGTCATGAAAAAAGTTGTAGTAGGGATCAGGTTTATCAGATAAGATCTCATCGTTGTGACAAAATCGATGTTCTGGAAGGAGTTGAAGGAATGCTTGGTGAACGCCTTTCTGTGCCCCTGTTATTCTGATTTGTCAGAGAGACCTGTACACGCAGCGGGTTTAACCCTTGACCAAAGGCATCAAGAAGATCATTGTCATCTTTATAACCAAAGCCATCGGGGGCATTATTTTCTTCCATCCTGGCGACGGATGCCCAAAACTTAGTCTGCTATGTGTGCTCCCCAAAGCACCTACCAGCCTGGATCTACCCTCTGCTGTGCTTCGACGGTCACATTGATGTGCACTTCGTGGGTCGCTACAATTGGTTCTCATTTCACCCCGGCAAGACCAGCCTCAGCAAAGGATCGCAGACGATTCGAGAAGAGGATTCCCGAGATAAGGAGCCGAAGGAGTTGGAGAATTTGAAGCTGCACAGGCTGGCCATGGAGGCATTGAAGGCCTGCAAACCCAACTCCCTGTTGAGCGACAGTAATGACAGTAATGACGAAGGATGCAATTTATTGAAGGAGGTACCTGGCGAGGGAGCACGCGCGTAGCGGCCACTTGGCGACGACGTCAGTGTTCGAGGGGGTTGGACGTCGGTGTTGGAGGCGTGATAAATTTTTTGGTGACCGTTGATAGAGTAAAGATAGCCCATGTTCCACTGGAGACATCGTGCAAAAATTGCGGACCACCTGCAATTTCGGGTTGTACAAGTTCGTTGGAGATAAAGATGAGGGAGGAACTGCACTTGGAGTTGGAGTCAAAGTTGAAGGCGCAGTAGAAGGACTGCTTTCTGTTGTTGGCGATAAAATTGAAGGCACCTACAGAGGAAGAAGGAGCTGGAGCACCCATAGCTATTCATCAGAAGAGAGAGCACGAGCCTAGACCAAAAAGAGGATGATAAGTTACTTTTAGAAAATTCAACATTAAGGGGGAATGTTACCTAATGTTGACTTATTTTTTTCTTTAGTTAGGATAGTGCACATTAAGGGGGAATGTTAGAGTTAATGTAATGTGCACTATGCCAGTTTGACACTTGTCAGTTTCATTGACAAGTGTCATGTTCATCATATAGGCTTATGCCTATATATTGTAACCTATTTTTATCAATAATTAATCCCATAAGTTTTCCCTCCTAACATTTGGTATCAGAGTAGGCTTTCCCTGCCCTGTGAAACCCCTTGAGGGGGGATTTCCATCATGGAAATCCTCCCTCCCCCTATTTTTTTCCCCATTTTTTTCTTCATGCGAGGGAGTATGCTCTCCATCCTTGATGGATCAGAAACCAGAAGCTTGAAAAAATATTAATGGTGGTAAAATATGTTATTTTTTAAGTTTTTTTTTTAGCAGATCTATTTTTTGTGGGCTATTTTTTATGACAGTTAGTTTTCTTGCAAGAGATCTTAGAGTAATATGATGGTGACTATTATGGTGCTGATGAGCTACAGTCTGCGACTCTACGGGGTCATGGTCTTCAGACGTGTGGTGTTGTGTGAAATTTGACCTAATTAATGGAGGCTACAAATCATCCGTTCTATCACAGTTTTAATGGCACTTTTGCCAGTGTGGAGAGGCGCTCGTTGTTGACATGTAGAAAAATGGTTATCTTGATGGAGAATCTAAAATGCCAGCACGCCAGCCCCCGAAGATCCGTCGTTGCGATAATTTTTAGTCGAAAATTCTATTTTTTTTAATCTTCCACAAAAATCTTCTGCCTGGCCCAATTCAAACAGTTCTTATAATGAGGAATGCAGGTGTTCTTCCTCACGCTGGCCGGCTCTCCAATTGTCCAGCCCTCGGGAAGACCAAACCCTAACTCTACCAGATCTAAGGAGGCATCGAGTTCAAATCCCACAAACCCCAACTCCATCATCACAACATGCACGATAGTTATAGGTGGTTTGATGATTGACCGAGGCGTCAAAAATTTGAGCGATGGGGCAGACGCTGCAGCCCTGCGATATGAACAGCTCCACCAGCACCGCCCCCTAAGCGGTGCCCTTAGCCAGATTCGACAAAGCGAAGGTCAACGCAGCTGCTGCCGTTTTCTTATTATCAATGTCTATTCCGTCGGAGGTTGTGTGCACCCTAGCCATGTTCGTCGCCATGGAGATCTCTACGGTCACCTCTGTCACCCCGTGCTTCATGGCCCATCTAGAACAATAGCAGATCCAAAGCTTCCTGTGACACTGCCTATGTTTTCTAGTTGCAAGTCAGCATTCAGATTAATGCTCCTATGAATTGAAATGAGGGTGGGTTTTGCCTGAAGAATGCTTTGAAGCATGGAAATTTGTTTCGTTGGAGCATGGAACGCTGCCTGTGTTTTGTCGAAAAGCTTGCTATTGTAGCACTAGCATTATCGCAACTGTCCGTTCAGTATGAGAAGAACACGACACCACTCCTCGCCAAATTTAACCACCGATGCTTTGATCAAAGCAGCAATGTGAAAGTTTGTAGGAGAAGCCTATACAACTTGCTCAAAATATGGCAGGAGGCCTAGGTTTAAAATTCTTAATAGCCGATCGAAGACGCACCAAGCAAGAGTGCCCTTCGTATCCGCTGCTATAGCAGCCGTGGTCTACGAACTCTACTATACACCCAATAAATCAGGGCGTTTAGCTAACAGCCATCATCGGTGAGGAAAAAAAATCAGTCGACATCTCTTAGTCGAATACTCCTGCCATGATGGGTTTATGTGAGCACTAAAGAATCACATAGCTTTGCATGGAGTTGTTATATGTCTTCCATTGGTTCGCATGAGTTTGAGTTCGATAGATTGGTAGCCAGAGGAGATCGGGCCAGAGCCGCATGGCGACGAGGGAATTCGGGCTACGCGTCATCGAGGAGGACATCCAGAATGACAACGACAACGACGAGGTTTTTCGTGCTGGGAAAAACTGTGCGGTTCCCAGCACCGACGCTCGGGCGGCGAAGACGACGTTGGCGTTTGGTATGCCGGCGAGACGTTGGGGATATTTTTTTTGCTGCCAGATGGGGGGAGAAAAATAGTGTTCATTTCAATTCTAGATATTTTAAATGTTTATTCACATGCACATTTTATTGGGAGGGAAGAACTTTAATTCTCACATGTATGAAGACACCCACAGTTTGAAAGGTTGTCTTGCCCCCACTAAATTTAAGTGCCCGTGATAATGCGGCCGACATCGTTGGCCAATTTTTTAAATATATTTTCCACATGGAAGTCAAAGGCCCTTCTGGCCAATTTATTGTATTTTTCAGAGATGATAGGGCCCTATTTTTTTTTATTCCACATGGAAAGTGGATGTAATTCCCCTACGAGGGAAACTGAGCCTGTTTTTATGCCGCCAGAGTGCGATGCCGGGAATTTTTTATTCCTGAGGTTTATTTTGTTGCCTAGAGAGGCATGCTATTGATTTTTTAGCAAGTTGAAGGCCCCATTCAAACACAAGTATAGGGGTATTTATAGTCGTTGGAAACATTTTTTCGCGACGGACACAATGGTGGTGCCATATTGTAATTTTGAGGCTATTTCACTTCACTTTTTTAGCCTCAAAGTTTTTTTTTACCTTGGAGTGCACTCTCGGTTGTACCCGACACTCCCAAGGTAATTTTATATGTGATCCTTGTACCTAGTGATCTTTTCTATACACTTGGCAAATGCAGCAGCTGGTTACCCATGCATTTCGGTGGGATGACATGGTCACCATAAGGACACTTATACTAGGGACTATAGACAAAGACACCCTAGACTCTATCCAAGGTTTTTTTCGGATCTACTTCTGAAGACTACAGACAAAGACACTTCAGAAGATTCTCTTCTTTTCTTCTTCTCTCCTCCTATTTGGATCTATGGCTCATTTTATTGTATTGAGTGCATTTTTGGCAGAGACCGACACTCTTATATGGCTCGTTTTTCCTTTCATTAGGTGCATTTTCGGTAGAGACCGACACCTTCTAGATTGAGTTCACCATGAGGAGGGATTTCATACTCATGGTGAATCTAGTCAGTGACCTACGAGAGGCAACATCCTCTGAGGATGACCTGCAGAGGCAACAGACCCAGATGTGGCTGACCCCGAGGCACCCATGATGACCCCGAGGCACTTAGACGGCTGACCCGGTGGCAACAGACCCGTGGAAGTGGCTGACCCTAAGGCAACAGACCCAGATGTGGCTGACCCTGAGGCACCCATGATGACCCTGAGGCACTTAGACGGCTGACCTAGTGGCAACAGACCCATGGAAGTGGCTGACCCTAAGGCAACAGACCCAGATGTGGCTGACCCTGAGGCACCCATGATGACCCTAAGGCAACAGACCGAGATGTATACATAGTGAATCTAGCATTATTCATAGTTGGAGAGCCAAGCGCAAAGAGCACGAGCCTAGACCAAATAAGAGAGGATGATAGGTTATTTTTAGAGAAGTCAGCATTAAGGGGGAATGTTACCTAATGTTGACTTATTTTTTTCTTCTTTAGTTAGGATAGTGCACATTAAGGGGGAATGTTAGAATTAATGTAATGTGCACTATGCCAGTTTGACACTTGTCAGTTTCATTGACAAGTGTCATGTTCATCATATAGGCTTATGCCTATATATTGTAACCTATCTTTATCAATAATTAATCCCTTCAGTTTTCCCTCCTAACACATCTAAATTGATTTCCTCTAAATATCTTGTTTTCCTTTCCAACCATACAATCCAAAGTATTATATCTTTTAATATATCCTAAATTGTCTATAATGCCTCACTTTTAAAAGTGTTTTGCCATTGCTTTAACAATTCTTCAATCTTGTTATTCATCACCATGCATTTACCAAACATATTAAGATTACATTGCCATAGTTTACAGACTATTGAAAAATGTCCCAAGATATGGTATATAATCTCCTCTTCCTTTTTATATAGAACATATTGTGAGGGGCCATGAAAACCCCTTTTCATAAGATTATCCAAGGATAAAAATTTCCTATGACCTATTAGCCATACAAACATTTTGACTTTTGGAATGATTGGGCTATCCCAAATATCTCTTCATATTCTTGTGGTATTCCTATTTTATTGGTTCTTTACATTATATATGAATCTTGTTGTGTATTCTCCTAAATTATTCAACTCCCAAATTAACTTATCCTCAACTCCCACCAAAATAATCATTGTTCTTATCTTTCTACTCAATTGCCTCCTAGCAACAATGTTTGGTAAACTTACAAAAAAAAAAATTCCATTTATATCATCCTTCCTAATCCTTGTACATAATGTTTGAAATCCTATCACCATATTTATATTGAATTAATCTCATCCATGGTCTCAAAATTGGATCTAGATTGAGTGTTTTTTATTTTTGGAAAGCACCCTAAATGGGATGCCACTTTGGGTAAGTCCCAAGGAGGTAGGGGTATCTATTATGCTAAAAATACCTAGGGATCACACTTGGCCTGCCCCCTTCGACACACTTAACGATCATTCCTAAAACAACAAAAATAAGAACAAACAAACAAAAAAATACAACATCAAAAAACAAATACAAACAAACAAACAAAATAAAATAAAATAAAACCAAAGACAACACAAAACAAACAAAAACAACATAAAAGTATAAAAACATCAAAAAACTTAAAAAACAAAAAACAACAAAACACAAAACACACAATAAAACCATAAAAACAACAAAACAACACACAAAAAAAATAAAAATAAACACAATAAAACAAAAACAGACAAAAAAACATAAAAACAACAAAAATAACACAAAAAAACACACACACCTCGAAAAACTAAAAAAAGAAAAAATATAACACAACTACGACCTTTCTAGGCCAAAAGACTTTTAAGGCAAGATTCAACGGAGGAAACATAAGAAAGATATGTCTGAGATAGGGAACTAAAATACCTCGACTAAACCAAAGAGAAGCAAAAACAAAGCAAAAAGGAACTAGGTACCTCTAGTATTGGAATCATCCAAAGAAGATAGAAAGAAAAGCTTCCCTTATATGCAAATCCCAAGTAGGATCACTTTTGTCCAAAGCCCAATTAGCTAAAGCATCATCACTCATGTTCTATTATCTGACCACATGATTGTAATCAACTTTCAAAAAGCTCATCTGGATTAATTGAATCTTCTCAACAATTCTTTTTATTCTCTAATCAACCTTATGATTCTTAGGAGTCTTTAGAAGATTAATCATGAGTTGAGATTCAGATTCAACTAGCACCTTTTCCCATCCAACCTTAGTAGCCTCTTGAAGGCCTCTAAGGATACCATACCCCTCAATAAGGTTATTGGAAAGGATACCCAAATTCTCAGCAAAAGTGAAAACTAGGGAATCATCTGAAAGTCTACCAATTCCTCCTGCATTAGATTTTCTAGGGTTCCCACTAGAGGCTCCATTAGTATTGAATTTTCCAAAATCCTTAGGAGGAGGTTGCAAATTCCTTGTTCTATCCATCTTGTAATTACTCACATTCCATTTAAGTTGGTTTCCCTTAGAAGAGTTAATCTTCAATATTTGCATCACTTGATCCCATATTTGGTGGGAGTTTTAGGGGTGATTAAGGAGCTATTGGATTGATTCAACTAAGTTGGCAATGGTATTTTGCTAGATATAGTGAATATCCTTCCTTTCTTGATTGAAAATATGGGGTTTCCCTTTCATTTCAGATATTCCAAAGTAGAATGGTAGAACCCATCCAAACTAACTGCCTAATGAAATGATCAACACCCCCCTATTTAGGCCAATCCCTCCAAAGCTATTCAAAAGTAAAAAATTGGACCACTGTAAGCAAAGTAAGATGGCCATTCTTCTCCACAGCTCAGAGGCTAAGGTACACTCAATAAAAATATGACTAAGATTTTCCACATTCTCTCCACACATTTTGCATCTAAAAGGGCCATAAAAACCACGTTTCAGAAGTTTTTTACTTGTTAGCACCCTTTGATGCAATAAAAACCAAGTAAAGAATATTACATTAGGCCAAAGCTTTTGAGCCCAAAATTGATAAAATATGTCATATGATTGGTTGGGTTATTATGACATAAGGCCAACTAACCTTGAGCAACTGAATACTCACCCTTAGTAGTGTTGTTCCATCCAAAACAATCTTTATCATGGGACCAAGAGAGAGATATCATATGAAGGATGCATTGGATGTCTTGTCTTTGCTTTTCTAGAAGTGAATAGGCTAGTCCTCAATAGGGATCCAATATCTACCAACTTCTAAATTATCAATATGGTACTAATAATAATTAGCCACCTTTATCCAATTAGCTCGGTGAAGCTCCTCCATCCAAGACCTCCAATAGAGAAATTGAGTTATCAAAGGTTGGTCACCATCCCAAGTATCTATCCAAAAATTTGCTTGTTAACAATTATGAATAATCCAAAATAATTTTTTTTAATAAACTCCTCACCAGTCTTAAGAACCGCTAAAATGGGAGAACCTTTGGTAGGCAATTCATAGCGAACAAGGTCTTCATGACTTTTGTTCTTAGCATATTTAGCACAAATATTTTTGACCCAAAGAGCATTGGGATTATGTAAAATCCTCAAATACAATCTAGCAGTCAAAGCTTTGTTGTTATTAATAGCAATGCAAAATATTAACCCCTCTTCATTCTTAGGAAGACATAAAGTATCCAATTTCACCAAGGTCCATTTTCTTTTCTCCTTGGTACCACTCTAGAGGAATCAATGATTGATTTGATTCAATTTTCAAATAATAGCCTACTGTCCTCTAGGGGGGTCCAGGGGGAGGCAGTGACACTTTTATGGAGTTCCCCCCTAGCAGGGGTTTCGGGGGTAACACCCCCAAAGCAAAATATATATTTTTATTTATGTAAATATGGACCATTTATTATTAGGTCACAGATCAAATGATGGATTTTATGTGGGTTTTTATCCTAAAATTGTAATATGTTTATATATATATGGACGATGTATGGCGGTTGTATGTATGGTAAAGAGCAATGTGCATAATTTTTAATTGACGGTAATAGAGAGAAGAGGAAGTTACATCAAATATGTTGTAGGTTGTATCCCTTCACAGTTTTTTGGATGAAATAAAAATGTTTGGTTATTTTCTCCATAGATGTAGCTCATATTGGGTGAACCACATTAAATTTGTGTCTCATATATTGCTTTATTCTTTTGTGTTTTATTTTCACATTTATTTATTGCTCATATTTTATTATTTAATCCTAATAGAGTCATCAACAAATTGAAGATGAGAGATAGGCCTAGCTCCATGAGCAATGGTAACTCCCTCGAGGTTTTTTTCTCTATTGTTTATTATAGTCGTTTCCAAGCATTCAACAAGAATGATGAATATATAATGGGAGAGGGGATCACCTTGCCTAATACCTATAAAAGCTAGGAATAACTGTGAAGGCCTACCATTAATAAGAACTGAGTAGGATACTAAAGAGATACACCCCATAATCTCGTTCATCTAATCCTGAGAAACCAAATTGCCTCAAAAATTTGATAAGGAAGTGTCAATTCACTCTTTCATAAGCTTTGGATAAATCTAAACAAATGAACATAGAAGGAGTTTTTTGCATTTCCATGGAATGGATGGCTTCTTGAGTAAGAACTATCTCATCCACCTTTTGACACCGTTCTACATAACCTCCTTGTTCAGGAAAATAATCTTATGAAAAAGAGGCTTCAACCTTTATGCCATGATCCTAGTAATGATTTTGAGAAGAACATTACATAAAGTAATAGGTTTAAAAGTTGAGATATGTTCAACCTCTTGAGATTTTGGGACAAGAGTTATATAAGTTTTATTGATAACCTTAAAACTTTCTTTGGCTTTCCTGGCTTCTTCCACCACCTCTAATAAATAAACATGAAGGATATCCCAAAACTCTTGGTAGAACTCAATGGGAAAATTATGAGGACCTAGGGTTTTCCCTCTTTGTATTTTAAAAACCACCTACTAAAGCTCATTGATAGTAACACGAGCATTCAAAACAAAGTTCTCAAAAATGATAAGAGAAGGGATTGCTTGAAGAAAATTGTTTTGAGAAGCCAATTCAAGAGGACTGGCAACAAAAATATTGAAAAAGTAATTGTCAACAATAGAGTTCATGCCATCCCAAGTGTAGACACCATCTCTAGAATATGATTTCAGGGAAGAAATTAAGTTGTGAGATCTTCGAGCTAGAAGATATTTGTGAAAGAAATATGTGTTTCGATCTCCTTCTTTAAGCCATTGAATTCTATATTTTTGCTTCCATAAGTGTTCTTCTTTTTTTCCCATTACTCTAACTGAGTTGTGAGTCTAATTTCATCTGTACTTCTACTCTCTATGAGGTCATCTAAACGGATTTTCTTATTCAAAATTTCAAGCTTAGTAGTAACTTCATGTTTTTTGTTGAACATCCTTAGCATTAAGCTGAGGCTATCCACCACAAAGGGCATCCCTAAAATTCATTTTTGGGGCCGAGTCTTGGAAATCCTTGCCCTTGAAATGGGTTTCCATAGTGGATTTATTTTGGGGGTGCACCTTAGTACTAGATTCGCTTGAGATCCAAACCATTTTTTGATCAGTTGCTTGAAACTTGTTTTGTGATCTCTTTAATCGATGCCTTGGACATTGAGAAAAAGTATGATTTTCATTTTGTTTTTGTAGAAAATTGGAATTCGTTGTGAATCAAGTTCACAACATGAATATCTATTGAAAGATAAATTTCTAACCCATCTTGGATCCCCTGCAACATATCCTGCTAGAATATTTGCTGCTAGGGCTTGAAGGCCCAAAAAAAAACCTTTGGAGCTGCTTGTACTCAACCCAGATGAAACCCTCATATAGTCTCTTGCTTCTTTGAAAAAACCCTCATTCCGATAAAATCCAAAGTTAAAGTAAACTTATATCCTAGATTGAGTGGTTTTATATCATACCAAGTATCCATCCAAATAGAAAATTTTTCTCTAGTTCCCACTACTCATCTTAGACCTTTAATCACTAGATTAATTAATTTTTTAAAATTGTTCCATAGTGCAAAACCATATGGTAGTGAAAGTGTAGTAAATATTAAGCTAAAGTCATTGGGATCAATGTACTTAAAAGATTTTTTGCCTGTTGTATTTAACTCTCTTTGTATAATATTCAAATTAATTTTCCTCTTAGAGCTAGTTTGCATTCATAGGAAATCTTAAATTCAGACCTCCCCTAGTTTTATCATCACACACCTTGTTCCATTTCATCAAAGAAAATTTCCTTTTATCATGTAAACCCGACCATAAAAATGACCGCATAATATAGATTAAACTTTTTCTATCGATTTTGGCATAATATACAAGGACATATAATATGTTGAAATGGCTTGCAAGACCGATTTAATTATAATCACTCTTGCTACTAACAATAACTATTTACCTTTCCATGTTGGTAGTTTATTTTGAACTTTACTTATAATTGGATTCCACAGTTCTATCCTCATTCTCCCCTCAAATAAAGGTATTCCTAGATATGTTGTTGATAAATTTACCTCCTCCATTTGAAGTAACTTGCATATCCCTAGTTTGTTTCTAGCTAGAGTGTTAAGGAAGTAAATTTTGTATTTTGTCCTATTAATTTTTTGTTGTAACACTCTTTCATAATCCTTTAATAATTTATTCAAAGCTCTAACCTAATTTATCCCTACCCTCCCAAAAGGGTTGTATCATCTACAAACTATTGATGGGTGATGTTGTCAATGTTATTCCTAGCCTTAAGTTCACTTATTAGCCTATCTTTGTATGCCTTCTTCAAGTTCCTTCCTGATACCTTCACCATAGTTATGAATAGATATGGTAATAGAGGATCTCCCTACCTAAGACCTCTCTTAGCTTTAAATTATTCTATTACTAGCCCATCAACCATCACTGAATATGATATTGTAGAGGCACAAGCTTTAATCCATACAATCCATTTCTTCCCAAATTTAAACTTTTCTAATACCATAAAAATAAAATCTCATTTAACCCTATTATAGGATTTACTCATATCAAAATTTAATATCATTGCTCTCTCTTTCCTTAAATTTGTTGAATGTATTACTTCATGAGCTACTATAATCCCATCCATAATTTTTCTTTCTTTCATTAATCCTTCTTACTCTTTTGAAATACTTGTCTAACAATGGTCTTAACTAATTTTCCATCACTTTGAAGATTATCTTATATGCCATATTACATAGGCTTATTGGCCTAAATGAATCAAAAAAATTTGCATCCTTCTTTTTTGGAATCAGGGTAAGATATGTTGCATTTATTTTATAAGGTATGTACTATTTTACCCTAGACTGTTCTATTACCACCACTAAAGAATCCTTCACTATTTCCTAGTTATGCTTATATAATACTATTGTGATCCCATCTAAACCTAGGGATTTATCCTTACCAAAAGAGAAAAAAACTAAATGAACTTCTTCTAGAGTAATAGGCTCCATTATTTCCCTATTATCTTCATCTATTATAATTGAAGGTACTTCTTATAATAGTTATTGTTAAGAACTTCAAACTTCTCCAATACTAGAATATTCTAGTAAAAAAACCTCACCTCCTTTCTGATTTTGCTCTAGTATTTAATCCAAACCCATTATACTAATTTAGTTCTACTACTTTTAGATGTTGATCTATGTACTATTGCCATCCTATGAAAAACTTTGTGTTTTTATCTTCTTTTAACCAAGTCTGTCTCAATTTTAATCTCCAAAATTTATCTTCCTTACTCAAAATATTATGATATTCACTAAGCAACTCCCTTTCCTCCAAGCTTAGATTATTGTGCTCACCTTTTTGGAATTTTGAAAGTTTCTCTTTTAGTTCTTTCTTCTCAAAAATATTTTTGAAAGTGTTCTTATTCCATTCTTTTAATCTAGATGTCATTGATTTAATTTTTTTTGGAAGTGTATGCAACCCACTATTTCCTAAATATTTCCATCTTTGTGTTATCATATCAATAAATTGAGGATGGTCTTCCCACATCTGCTCATATTTAACATATGATATATTTTTTAATTCACTTACCACCATTTTAATTCTTATTGACCAATGATATGAACCAATCCTTGTCAAGGTATCAATTTAAGCATAATTCCTTTCATCTAGCCAATGTTCTAAGAGTATGCATATGTCTAATTATTTTGCTATCAAGTTTTGGCCTATCCTATTGTTGGTCCATATATAGTTGTTTTATTCAAACTCAACCTCCCATATATTATTATTTTGTATTAAAAGGTGAGAAAACTCTCATTCTTTGGGTTATTTTTTGAATACCCTAAATTTTATATCCAACTTGGTTATGACATTAAAATCTCTTATGATTATGAAATGGGTTTCTCGATCTTTACTTCTCATAAAGGCTTCACTCCCACTCCATACTTCTAATTTGATTTATTAGGATTAAATAATAAAACATGAGACACACATTTACGTGGTTTACCCAATGTGGGCTACATCCACGGAGAAAATAACTAGGCCTTATTATTCCATCCAACAAATATCGAAGGGATACAACCTATAGCAAATTCATCATACTTCCTCTTCGATCTCACAGTCTCTCTTCCTTCTTCACTTCTTTCACACCCTTCACACTCTTCACACTACAATATCCAATGTCGTACAACATCCTATTATAAAACAAGGGTTACAATATTAGGGCAAATCATTAAGAACCCAAAATAAAAAAAGAATTAATATTTTCAACAAATTATCTTTTCTGTCACAATTTGCAATTTTTAGTAATTACTATTTTCAAAAAATTATTTTTTTGTCAAAACAATTTTCGTTTTTAGTAATTACTATTTTCGAAAAATTATTTTTTGTTAAAAAAAATCCGTGTTTAGTAATTACTATTTCGAAAAATTATTTTTCATCAAAAAATTTCCTAAAATAGTGATTCATAAAAAAACTCGGATTAACATGCAATTTGACACATAATTACATAACGTCCATATCCTTTCGTAGAGTGGGTCCAAATGTGGCTAAAATAAGACCTCCAAATTAGAATCAGGCTCCACAACCAACAATCTCCCACTTGGAGACTGATCACAATAACTCCATTGCTAATGCACCTGTTGGACTATGCTTCAACTTTGGACCTAGAAATTTTCTCACCTTTTATTGTCATGTTTGAATACCAACTAAAACTGAGCAAGAACTTAGTTTCTCCCTAGTTACTACCTTTGTGAACATATCTGCAGGACTCTGGCTAGTGTGTATCTTCTCCAGTTTTAACTATCCATCTTCCAACACTTAGCGTATGAAATGGTACTTCATCTGTGTATGATTAGTCTTGGAATGAAAGGTTGAATTCTTAAACAAGATGAATGACACTCTGATTACCATTGTATAATATGTTATTCTCCTACTTCTTTCCCAACTCCTCCATAAACCTTTGTAACCAAATCATCTCCTTACTAGCCTCTGTAACAGCAACATACTCTGCTTTTGTTGTTGAAAGTGCAACAACCTTCTGTAATTTTGAAATCCAACTTACTGTAGTTCCACCTACAGTAAAAATATACCCTGTAGTACTCCTTTTGCTGTCTATATCGCCTGCCATATCTGAATCAACATATCCTTGTAAAGCAGTGTTAGAACCTCCAAAGCATAAAACCTAAGTGATAGTACCTATCAAATACCTAATAATCCACTTTACTACCTCTCAATATTATTTTATTGGATTATTCATAAACCTGCTCACACCTCCTACTACATGTGCAATATATGATCTTGTGCATACCATTGCATACATCAAACTGTCAACTATTGATGAATAAGGAATCCTGGACATATAGTCAATCTCCTCTTATGTCTTGGGATACATCTCTTGGGTCAATTTGAAATGATTGGCCAAAGGTGTACTAACATGTTTTGCATCCTGCATATTAAATCTTTCCTATACCTTCTCAATGTACTTACCCTGAGATAATGTTAATTTATGATTTTTCCTATCTCTTGTTATTTTCATACAAAGGATTTACTTTGCAGTACCCAAATCCTTCATTGCAAATAACTCTACCAATTTTTATTTTGAGCATAATTATATCTTGCATGTTAGACCCTGCAAAAAGCATGTCATCTACATACAATAATAGGATAATATAATTACCATTATCCAATATCTTAAAATAAATACAATGGCCAGAATAACTTCTACTATAACCTTGTTCTAACATAAACCTCACAAATTTCATATACCACTACCTTGGAGCTTGCTTTAGGCCATATAAGCTCTTTTTCAACCTGCATACTAATTCCTCATTCCCTTTGACCTCATACCCTTGTGATTGTTGCATATAAATATCTTCCTCCAAATACCTATGGAGAAAATATTTTTTTTACATCTAATTTTTCAATATGCAAATCCTCTACAACCACTAGGCTTAAAACAATTCTAATTGAAGTCATTTTAACAATAGGAGAAAAAAATTCATCATAATAAATACCTTTCTTCTGTGCAAACCCCTTTACAACCAGTCTAGCCTTATGCCTCTTGTTACCTCCATCTTCTTTTTTCACCTTGTAAACCCATTTATTCTACAATGCTCTTTTTCCTGTAGGCAACCGAACCAGATCCCAAGTCTAATTGTGTACCAAGGATTCCATATCCTCTTTCATGCCTTGCTCCCACTTCTTCCTAGTTTCTACCTACATCACTTCTTCATATGTTTATGGTTCACCAGAGTTAGACAATAATACATAATATAATTAAGGAGAGTAATGATCAGGAGGTCTATTTATCCTGGTAGATTTTCTAACAACACTTGCAGGAGTTTGATGTGCTTGTTGTTGTTGTTGAACTTCTAGCACCTTTGAAGTTCAATTTCATCAAGCACTGTGTATTATGTGTTTACCTTTTCTTGTTTCTTTTGTTGCAAGTGGTCTTTATACATGAATTTCTCATTGAATACCACATCTCTACTCCTAATGACTTTGTGATTTTCATAATCCAAAAAATGATAACCAAAATAATTAACTTCATATCCAATGAAAGTGCACTTCTTGGATTTTACCTCAAGTTTAGTTCTATTTTCTTTATCAATATGCACAAATGCTTCACAACCGAAAGTATTCAAAAATGAGTAGTTAATAGGCTTACCTATCCATGCCTCTTTTGGAATCCCACCATCTAGGGAACTTGAAGGCCTCTGTTTCTTAAATAAACTACAGTATCCACATCATCTATCCAAAACTATAATGGCAATCATGCATGTAATCTCATACACCTAGCATGTTCTATGATAGTCCTATTCATCCTTTCTGATACACCATTTTCTTATGGAGTTCGTGGAACCGTATTCACTCTACAAATCCCATGGTATGAACAGTAACTGTTAAACTACAGTACTCACCTCCACTGTTAAACTACAGTACTCACCTCCACTATTTGATCTGAGACACTTCAACTTATTTCTTGTCTCATTCTCAACCAAAGCTTTCAATTTCTTAAAAGTATCAAATACATCTGATTTCTTTTGAATACAATAAACCCAAGTTTTTCTAGTTGCATCATCAATAAGCATAACATAATATTAAGAGCCACCAAAAGATGATACCTGAGCTGGTCCTCATACGTCTGTATGCACAAGCTTTAGCTATTCACTCTTCTTTTCTTTTCCAACTCTGAGAAATATCTCTTTTTTGTTTTCCATAAATGTAGTGCTCACAAAGGCCTTCTCAAAGGCTCAATCAATCATGCTCAAGTAGTACTCAACAATGAATGGCAATCTCAACTCAAATTAACTTCATAGAAGCATAAAGAGAATTGTTAGAGACTCAATATGTTCTAATCTCACTCTCAACCCAAATCAATCTCAACTCAACTCAAATCTTATAGAACCATAAAAAGAATTGTTAGAGACTCAATATGTTCTACCTTAATCTTTACTCAACATAGAATGATGGAATAGTTTATTTCATAGAACTTGAACAATCACTTCACACATCACTTGACTAGGCTCAATCAACTCAACTCAACCAATCATCACAAGGAACAACTCTTTCTCACACAACCCTAGTCCAAGTATGTATCAACCAACTCAAATGTTTCCAACAATGCTCAACCACAAATCTCACATAATAATGATACTCATGTTCTTTTATAACTCAATTTCTTTTACAACCAATGGGCTTCAACAACTATTCTTATCAAACAAGGTTTATACACAACTCTTAATTCATAAAACCTTGAAGCATTCAACCAACCACTTTCGAAAAGGAAACTACAAACAATCCTTTTCCCTCTAATGATATTTCAAAAACCAACCACCATAAACAATCAATAGGAGAATGTGCCCATACCTTTTATGAAGATGAAAAATCCTCTTTGTAAATCTACCACGATCACAAAATTCTTTTGCCAATCTTCACAAGGGTTAGTAGATCACAAAATACTCAACATTACTCGACTTTTCAATAATCATCACCAAGGCCTTTAATTGCACAACTTCCTTATCTCTCCTAAAACCACTTGTACCATAAAATAAAATAAATCAAAACATTGCATAACCTTTTCACTCCCAAAACCACTTATACCATAACATGAAATAAATCACAATATTGCATACCTTGTCACCTCATGAAAGAATTAATCCTCTTGAAAAAAAGAACAAGGAAAACTTCACTTTTGGAACCCCTTTGCAAAATCAGAAATATCTCTTTACACACACCTTATTTCTCCTTCTAAATAAGTTATTCAAATAGCCCTTGAAATAAGCTTTCCGGTGATATATAATATGCCCCCTTTCCAAAATAAATTGAAACCTTTACATATATGTATATGCCAACCTCCATTAATTGCACATAGGTCGGCCCTCCATTAATTTAAACTTAAACTTTAAACTTTAATATCTTCATCATCGAAGGTCCTTTTTCGATAAAACAAAATTCCACCTTGGCTTTTAAGAAAAACCCTTTCCACATAAACCCACCATGGTTTTAAATAAAACCTTTTATTTTTCCTGCCTTGTTTTTCATAAAAACCCTGTATATATCCATGCTCTCCAAAATATCATAGATGATTATCTATGAAGTGCTTTTGCCACCAAAACTCAATATGATCCATGTGACATCAATGACAACATAAAATACCTCAAATTAACTCAAATTTCCAATAATTTCTCCCTTTGTCATTGATGGCAACACTTCTAATGCAAGTCACTACGATCACTGCAAAAGCCATCTCTGAGAATCAAAGTTGCTCCCCCTAACTCAATACTCTCTATGGAGGCTACTCCCCCTAACTCAATGCTCTCTTTGGAGGTTGCTCCCCCTAACTCAATGCTCTCCCCATTTGACATCAATGGCAAAAGGGACACCTATGGGGCTAAAATATATGACTCTTAAGCTTAGCCCCCTCACCACCTTTTCTTTTGAGGTGATTAATTTTGGGGTGGGAGTACTTTTACTCCCATATCACTTTGTTTCTTTCATCTATCAACTTCCTTCCATGTTTTTTTGATATCCTTCTCTTGATGAATTACTTGATTTTTTTTTCTAGAACCTTTTTGACCTTCTTGCCTTGAACCTGTTTGGAATTAAGTCCTACACCATATTACAATATGACCAAAGTTATTGCAATTAAAACACTTGATATTGTAGCCTTTGGTTGGTGCCCATGTCCTGAAATCATTCTTAAAATAATTTCCATATCCATTCCTTTCTTGAACCCTGTATTGTGTAGCTCTGTTTTCATGACCATTATAACCATAACTTCTGAATTGTGTAGCTCTAAAACCAAAACTACGTTGCTCATTTCTTTTGCACTGAAAAGCTCTATGATCAAACCTGTTGCATGAGAAGCAATGTCCCTAAAAACCATACCTTCTTCCCTTGAATTTTCTTCTAGCAAAATAATTTTTTTTTGATCCAAGGATTCTGCAATGTATAGCCCTGTGTCCAAATCCATTACAAGAAAAACAATGTCTTTGAAAAGCCCTTTGTTCATGCCTTGGTTCCTCATATCTTTCTTGACCATAATCCTTATTATCATCTTAAACTTGTGCATTGCATTCTTGAACCTTCTTTGTAGCATCTAAAACCTCTTCCTTAGTTTCTTCCTTACATTTCTCTTCAAGAATTTCTTTTTCTTTTGAACTTGATTCACCTATCTCAAAACAAGAACCAAACTGAACATTTGGAGCCATAGGAACTTTGGAAATTTCCTCACAAATCTTAAGTGCTTCCTTGCTTTTATCTTTTAGAACTTCTTTTCCTTTTGAGTGTGACTTTTCTTGGAAGTAAGATACAGCCTTAAAATAAGTTTCCACTCCTTTTTGAATGTTTTCATCTAATGTATCATGTCTTGTCGTGGTTACCCTTAGTTCTTCATTTATCCTTTCTTCTATCCTTTTTGCATTTTGAATCTCTTCTTTGAGATTACTAATTATTTGAAGTAGTTCTTCTCTAATTTTGACATCTACTCGAATCTTGTTTTCAAGATTCTTGTATTCTTCTTTTAGCCTTTTGATTTTTTATTTTTATTTACTTGGCTCATCCTCTTCCTTTTTATTACCAAAAATGAGACTTCTTTGTTTTCACTTCTACTAGAATTGTCACTAGAACTGCTACTTTCTTCTTCAAATACACTTTCCTTGTTGTAATTGTTGTAGTATGTGCAATCATCATCTATATGCCAAAAATATCTGCATATGAAGCATTTTAGTATCCTTAGACCTTTCTTGTACATATTTGCTTGCTTAATGGCTATGGAAAGCTCTTCATGTCTTTCTTCAATAGGCACATCTTCTTATTTAACTTCAATACCTAGGAATAGGTGTTCTTGATTTTCTTCACTTATTCCAAAGAAAAACCCTTCTTCATCTTCACTGTCACTAAGATCATTATAATCTTCTATAGCAAACAAACTCTCAAGATTTCTTTGACCATGCCTGTTTCCTTGATGTGTCATCTCATCTTAACTATCATTGAAACCATTGCAAAATCCTGATCTGTGATCTCTTTGACCACACACAAAACATTGTTCTCTTTCACCTTCTATTCGTAGGAATAAATGCTCTTCCTTTTCATCATCTGAATTATCTCTATCACTATGATCTGAGCTATCACTTGCTTCTACAATATAGTAAGATTTTTTTGCCTTATGAAAATTTTTCTTCTTCTCATACTTGTTTTGCTTGAATTTGTCATCTTTGTCATGCTTATGCTTTCCATCTTCTTTTCTTCTATGACCCTATTTTTCATCATCACTGATTTCTTCATGTGGACATTTGTATGCATAGTTACCAAGATCATCACACTTGTAGCACCTAACTTTCCTTATATCTCTACAAATCCTTGAGTCCTTATTCCTTTTGATGAAGTTAGCTTCCTCATCATTTTCTAAAACTTTATCTATTTCTAAAACTTTCCCTTTATATTTTTCTAAAGCATTGAATGCAATCTGTTTTATTGGAGCTTGATGCTTACTTACCCTCATCTCATAAGTTGTGAGAGTACCTTGCAATTCTTCCATTGTTATCTTGTTGATATCCATTGTCTCTTCTATTGCTGAAACCTTAGAATCATATTTCATGGGAAGTGATCTCAAAACCTTTTGAGTAACTTATGATTCTTTCATCTCAAAATCTAGGCCTCTCATGGTGTTAGTAATCTCATCAACTTGAAGTAAAAACATTGCAATATCTTCAGAATCTTCCATTTTCAATTCCTAAAATATTTTTCTATGAGTTTGTAGTTTTGCCAACTTTACCTTGGAATCTCCTTCATAAGTATTCCTCAACTTGGTCCACATCTCATTAGCTGAAGTACATACCATGACCTTTGCAAAATCTGTCTCACGTAGCCCACTCAAAATACAATTCATTGCTCTTGCATTGATCTCAACCAATTTCCTGGTAGTCTTATCTTCCTCGGGATCACCTTCAACATTATACTCTTTTTCAACCATTTTCCATACCTCGTATCCTTGTGATATCAAGTAGTTCTTCATTCTCATTCTCCATAAAGCATAATTGCTACAATCAAATAATGGAGACTTATTTGTAGATGATTCATTCTGTGAAGCCATTTGTGTTCTTGTAGAATCTGTCCTCAAGCTGTTAGCCTTTCTGAAGGAACCTGCTCTGATACCAATTGAAGAACACAAGCTTATACTGAGAGGGGGGGTGAACAGTATAAGACCACTTTTTACTTTTTCTTCCAATTCAATATTATGTTGTGTAAAGATAGCAGTATCAATAGCAGTAATCAAAGTAATGCACATAAACCATACACAATAGAGACACCACAATTTACGTGGTTCACCTAATGTGGGCCACTCCACAGAGAAAATCTTTTACTAGAACTTTCTCAATCAATCTCTTTGGGAATCACTCCCAATTACAAAGTTTATGGATCTCTGTCCAAAGGAGATGTTGATCCCCTAATCTTAAGTTTGTGGATCTCTTCCACAGGAGAACTCTTTACCCTTCTACTCTGGCTATGTGATCTTCTAGAAGACTATGTCTCTCTACTGCACTGACTGATAGACCTCTCTCCACTTGAAGACTCCTCACTCAGATCTATCTTCAACTATGCTATTTTTGGATCTCTATCCACTTATACTCTGTCCTTTGTACTCTGTCACCTCCAAAGCTCTGTCAATAGGCTCACTGAGAACCTGCTCAATAGGCTCACACAAAACCTGCTTAACAAGCTCACACACAAGTTTTCAAATCTACTCAAACAAGCTCACCAAGAACTTGCCCAAATTTAAATAACAAGCTCACATAGTGTAATGACCCTCCCCAAATTGAGTTTTCAAACCCTTGCTGTAGATATGGTAATATTCCTTACTAAAATTTTGAACCATGCAAATAAAAATCAGATCTATAAATAACCCAAAAAAATACACCATAAAACCCTAAGATTGTCACAAACACACCACAATATTTTATATTATCTTTTATGGAACCACAATTACATAGATCACACCTGAAACATTAATATAAACCCTGGATGCTGAACAAACAATACAACCTTTGCTAAATTATTGAATGAAAACAACTCACAAATGCCCGACCACAAAACTGCTAAACTTTCTGCAAAAATCTAAAACTATAATGCCACACCAAATCTGAAATACCACACCAAGAAGGGTTCCCAAAACCCCAAATCTAATCTCCCCAAATCCGATATGAATGCTTGTCGAAGAAATCCTCAATAAATGATGCAGAATGTCTCAATAAACCCAATTGTAAACCCTGGCTGGATTTACCTCAAAGAAACTCTAGGATTTTCGTCCTAGGTTTCTAGCCAAGAGGGTTTTCGTCCTCAAAGCTATCCCTTGCAGGGTTTTGTCCGCAAGAGAGAATTCTCTCATAGGATTTCGTCCACAAGAGAAAAGTGTATTAGCTGCAAAGCCAAATACAACAATGTAGAAGAGATAAAATGATCCAAGCTCCCTCAAATGAGCCCCCTACTCCTCTTTATATAGACATTCTTTTAATTCTTTATTGAGGTTGCACTTTTTGATTTCACTTAATAATACCTTAGAAAATAATAATAAAATGATATTTATTCTCCTAATGGGGCACACACCCTCATTTCCCACTTTTTATTATTTAATTGCCAAATTTCACCAAAAATACTCTTAACACACCAAAACACATCAAGACTCCACTCCACAACTATGTATAATAAAAATATGAAAAATGGGGACATTACACATAGAACTTGTCCAAAATTGAATAACAAGCTCACACAGAACCTATCCAATGTTGAATAAAAAGCTCACACAAAACTTGTCCAATGCTGAATAACAAGCTCACACAGAACTTGTCCAAATATGCTCTAGCAAGCTCACCAAGAACTTGCCCAAATATGCTCTAGCAAGCTCACCAAGAACTTGCCCAAATCTGCTCTAGCAAGCTCACCAAGAACTTACCCAAATCTATCCACAAATCTGTCCCAACATTGTCCTCAAATTTGTCTCAACATTGTCCTCAAATCTATCCCAAAGGCCTTCTTAAAGGCTCAATCAATCATGCTCAAGTAGTACTCAAAATGAAATCAACAATGAATGGCAATCTCAACTCAAATTAACTTCATAGAAGCATAAAGAGAATTTTTAGAGAGTCAATATGTTCTAAACTCACTCTCAACCCAAATCAATCTCAACTCAACTCAAATCTTATAGAACCATAAAGAGAATTGTTAGAGACTCAATATGTTCTAACCTTAATATCAACTCAACATAGAATGATGGAATAGTTTGTTTCATAGAACTTGAACAATCACTTCACACATCATTTGACTAGGCTCAATCAACTCAACTCAACCAATCATCACAAGGAACAACTCTTTCTCACACAACCCTAGTCCAAGTATGTATCAACCAACTCAAATGTTTCCAACAATTCTCAACCACAAATCTCACATAACAATGATACTCATGTTCTTTTCTAACTCAATTTCTTTCACAACCAATGGGCTTCAACAACTATGCTTATCAAACAAGGTTTAGACAAAACTCTTAATTCATAAAACCTTGAAGCATTCAACCAACCACTTTCGAAAAGGAAACCACAAACAATCATTTTCCCTCCAATGATATTTCAAAAATCAACCACCATAAAGAATAAATAGGAGAATGTGCCCATACCTTTTATGAAGATGAAAAAACCTCTTTGTAAATCTACCACAATCATAAAATTCTTTTGTCAATCTTCACAAGGGTTAGTAGATCACAAAATAATCAACATTACTCCACTTTTCAATAATCATCACCAAGGCCTTTAATTGCACAACTTCCTTATCTCTCATAAAACCACTTGTACCATAAAATAAAATAAATTAAAACATTGCATAACCTTTTCACTCCCAAAACCACTTATACCATAAAATAAAATAAATCACAATATTGCATACCTTGTCACCTCATGAAAGAATTTATCCTCTTGAAAAAAAAACAAGGTAAACTTCACTTTTGGAAACCCTTTGCAAAATCAGAAATATCTCTTTACACACACCTTATTTCTCCTTCTAAATAAGTTAGTCAAATAGCC
Source organism: Wollemia nobilis (assembly GCA_028583015.1). NCBI lineage: Eukaryota > Viridiplantae > Streptophyta > Pinopsida > Araucariales > Araucariaceae > Wollemia > Wollemia nobilis. Next base: position 2,546,402 of record JAQPPZ010003090.1, on the reverse strand, counting down.
CTCGAAATAAGCTTTCCGACGATATATAATATGCCCCATTTCCAAAATAAATTGAAACCTTTACATATATATGCCAACCTCCATTAATTGCACATAGGTCGGCCCTCCATTAATTTAAACTTAAACTTTAAAATTTAATATCTTCATCACCGGAGGTCCTTTTTCGATGAAACAAAATTCCACCTTGGATTTTAAGAAAAGCCCTTTCCACATAAGCCCACCATGGTTTTAAATAAAACCTTTTATTTTGCTTGCCTTGGTTTTCATAAAAACCCTGTATATATCCATGCTCTCCAAAATATCATAGATGATTATCTATGAAGTGCTTTTGCCACCAAAACTCAATATGATCCATGTGACATCAATGATCCATGTGACATCAATGACAACATAAAATACCTCAAATTAACTCAAATTTCCAACAATGAATATTTGCAAATTAGCATGTGACTATTAAGGTTATTCAATGCCTACTTTTATGAATTGTTTTATAGGATGTTCTAACTAGATTTCAACATATTATAATTCCCCCTAAGACTCTTGAATCCACAACATCCTATTCACATCTTGTCCACACTGCTTTCATAGTTATGGAAACTTCTTTGTCATTTTAGTTTCCTAGATACAAAAAATATCAGGCTTATTACTTAAACAAAGGTTCTTAATACACCTATGCTTTGAGGGGATATTAACACCCCTTATATTCCATGAGATGGTAATCATGTCTCATTAGGGGTTGTTGGCCCCACCTATGAATTACCAATATCATTTTGTTGGTAAAAAGAAGTCTAACGAACTTATATTGTGTCCCTTTCTCTATGTTTTTTCTTGCTTCCCTTGCTCTTGCTTGATAATTTGAAGTTTTTCCTCATTTTGCCTTGTTAGTATCAAGAGCAGGTCTTATTATTTTATTCCTCAATTTTCTTTCACAACTTTCCTTTTCATGAGATTTATCCTCTCTTGGCTTTGCTAAGAAAGTTTTTTACTTATCCTTCTCATTTTCTGGTATTTCCTTATTAATGGTAGAGGTATTAAATTCTAACACTGCATTTTCTCTACCATGTTCCTTCTCCTTAATGGTGCTTGGTACTTCAAGAGTGTCTTCAAAATTTGATGAGGCACATTCCTTAGGTTCAGTGAGAATGTTCATACCTAAATTAGGATCATATTGAGTAGATAATTTCTTGTTAATATATTGATCTTGTTGTATTGTGTCCTTTAAGCTTTGATCTACGTTTTCTTCATAGGCTAAAGCCTCAAAATAATTTGTATTTCTTTAAATTTCCTTCCTTACAAGTCTCCACTATTTATTTACTTTCATATGTTTGAACCTATTTTTTAGAAGTTAAAAACCATCCTCATCCATATCCGTTTGTAAGTTTCTCTTGAATTTTTCTATATATATTTTGGCTAGACCCTTCTTAGGGCATGATCTCTCAATATATCCCACCTCATGACATCTTTTACATCTAAAAGATATATTTTCATAATCCATTGTTTGGGTCCACAACTTACCCCTATATTTAAGAATGATTGATTTTGGTAAATGTTTATTGATATCAATCATGACCAATATTTGAGCATAAATAACCAAGATTCCATATTTTGTTGTTTCTAAAATCTCAAGGAATTATCCTAGAGTGTTGCTTATTGCCTTAAAGGTATCTATTTCCTAGAATTTAATGGGAAACCCATACATCCTAACCTAGATTGGTACCAAGGATAGATTTATGTTTTCAAGTGCAAAGCCTTCATACCAACGAGTAAGGAAGAGTCTCGCTCTTCCCATAAACCAAGGACCCCTTTCAAGATTCTCTCTTTCCTCCCTAGAACAAAAAATAGCTAGGAAGAAAATTTAGGGGAGAAAGGATAGACTCACTCCTAGAGACTTCTATCTCCTACCAATCCATTTTCTCAAAGCCAAAGCCCTTGTCCAAGACCCATTAAATTTACCAATAACTGCCTTATCTTTGATTAACAAGGATTATTGCTTTGTGAGGTCCTCCCTAACCTCTAGTACTAGGAATGATTCTAATAATTTAACTATAAATCGTTCCATGGGAAGAAAATTATAACTCAATATCTACTAAAATTTACCAATATATCCTATAGCGATTATATTATTTGAAAATAAAGCTACAATAATCTACATGAAAAGATTCTAAGATAATGAGGAGGTAAAAACTTAGCTAAACAATTCTACGCCCAAAAAAAATATCTTGCCTTGCTGATATCCTAGCCCTCCATTGCGCCTCCCATCATCCAAACCCTAGTTGATAGATATCTTCCATTTTGTTTTCCACAACTTAAAAAATCATCACTGTCCTTGTTTCAGATGTTTGACTTCATAGGGTTGTATCTCCCTTAATATCACTCAAATTCTTTCACATGACCACTCATTTTAAAGTTCTTCAAATTTTACACAAAATCTTTTAAGAATCATCTAAACAAGACAATCCTTCACAAAGATATGACTCTTGAAAGATGAGATATTTTTCTTGAAAAAATTATCCTAACACTACCCTAGTTTCAAATGACTATCTTCTCATGGTCATATCTCCCTCAATAGTGCTTAGATTCTTTCATATGACCGTTCATTTCAAAGCTTTTCAAATTCCACATAAAATGGCACACAAATTGTTTGAAGCGAACAACTCTATGCAAAGATATGACTCCTAAAATATGATTTATTTTTTGAGTTAGTTATAGTTTTAGCATAATATGTTAATGATGTTATTGCTATTAGCAATTATTTGATGTTGTTAGATTTGTTCAAATCTAGATTAGCTACTAAATTTAAGGTGTCAAACTATGGTGAGATTCACTATTGCTTAAACATTCAAACTGTAAGAGATAAATAAAAGAAATAAATTCATCTTGTCAAGAGAGGTACATTAAGTATATCCTCATGAATTTCAAGTTGGATGACTACAAGTTAACGAGTACTTCAATATAAACTAGTAAAAAGCTATCATTAAAAATGTGTTTGAAGACACGAGAAGAAGAATAGGTGAAGAGAGTTCCTTATCAAAGTACAATAGGAAGCTTTATGTATGCAATTGTTTGTAACAAACCCAATATAGCATATGCAACAAGTGTTGTAAGCCTAGTTTTTAGCAACCCTAGACCACAAATTTTGTAGTAAAGAGAATTTTCAGATATCTACAAGGAACAAGTAAACTTTGGATTATATTGAGTGGAGTTTCAATAAATCTTTAGAAGTTATGGGATATTATGATGCAAATTGGATAGGGGATATTGATGATCACATATCAACATCAGGGTACTATTTCATTTTGAATAGCGGGATGATTTTTTGGTTGAGTAAGAAAAACCAACAATATCACTTTTTAGTGCTGAAGTAGAGTGCATATCAATTTGACACTAAAGTGTAATATCATTTTTTTTGTAAATAAATCTAGAACTTAGGAATGTTAGACAATAAAAAATGATATTAGATACAATGACAAAAATGTTGCCAAGAGATAAGTTGGAGTAATGCAATGACATAATTCAATCTTCAACAAACTAATTAAGAGATATTTGTCTAAATGAATATTAAAAATAAGAGATAGTGACTATTTCCTATCAAATATTTTTTGGTATAGTGTAAAGGGGTTGTGGTTAGGTCCCCTACCATTTGTTATAATGAGAAGTTTTTTTTATTTGGTTAGTGTGAGAAACCCCTATGACCAATGCACAGGGTTGAGCAGTCTCCTCCCAACCATGATCCCTCATAAAACCGAGAGCTATGCTTATCAATAGGGAATTTAACACACAATTACCACACACCCACCCCTCACATACTTGTCCATGCCGTGGTTTGAACCTTGGACCTCCTGAAGAAGAGCCAAAGCTCGAACCGTTGCGCTGTCCGCCTTGGGACTCCTAAATTTTTTAGGTTAGTGTGAGAAACCCCTACGACCAATGCACAGGGTTGAGCAATCTCCTCCCAACCATGACCCCTCGTAAAACCGAGATCTATGCTTATCAATAGAGAATTTAACACACAACCTTTGTGTCCCTCTTTGCATAGTAGAGGTTTGAACCATGGACCTCCTGTTCAACAAGACTAGGTTCACCTTCTCCACTTACGCTAGTTATAATAAGATTTTAACTAGGTCCTCAAGCAAGTTATAATATCTCCCATATTGGGTTTCACTATATCAACTAATTACATCAAGCTATATAACCCTTTTGGTGTCGTCAAGCTTTGAACTTTGGTGTGGCCTATATCACCCATATATCTTAACCATTGAACCAAGACCCATTAACCTATTTCCAATAAAATACATAATAAAAATAAGATACAACAAGGAGCGGTTTTCCTTAACATAAGGTTTACTTACCAAGAAGAGACCTAGGTTCAAACCTTGGGGGAAGCCAACCCTTTGCAAATGTAGTAGTCTAATTTGAATCTTCTAGGTGTGTGTCAAACAGACGATACAAATCCTGAGCGACTGGTGGTCTAGTTCATGTTAGGTTATAAAACAACGAGATGGTATAGAGGTTATAAGGGATTAACCCTAAGATTTGAACCCTACTTGATAGTAGAAAATGCCTGTAACTGTAATTGATTCCCCTATGTATTAAAAAAAATTGTTTCTAACAATAATAAGATATAAATAAAATATAGCTTATGCAATAAAAGATATACAATAGGTAACTATTATTTAAAAAATGTAAAAAATATAAAACAATTTATAAGTTTTTTAAATTATTTTCTATAAGCTTTATATTATTTTTTGAAGATTTAGTTAGTGTGAGAAATCCCTACAATGGATGCTTAGGGTTGGGCATCCCCATTCCACGATGACCTTTCGTAAGGGGAAAAGTTGATCCCCATTCCACCATGACGTTTCGTAAAGGGAAAAGTTGATCCCCATTCCACCATGACCTTTCATAAGGGGAAAAAGCTGAGTTTATCGGGAATTTAACGTAAAACGCCATACACACACTTTGTTTTGAACCTTGGACCTCCCAAAATAAACCAAAGCCTGAACCGTTGCATTATCCTATAATATAAATAAAAATCGAGTCTACACATTTTTAAGAGGGTAAGTTTTATATTATTAATTTAAAAAAAAAAAAAAACTTTATATTATTATTATTTTTTTATATTATTATTATTATTATTACTTTAACTACAAGAAAATAACCCCTACCCCACTTTTTAAATGTTTACTTTTAGATTAAAAAACATTAAAAAAAACTAAAAAAATTTGTATTATTAAAAAAAGTTCACTACACATCCAATATATATTATTTAATAAAAAATAAAATTCCCAAGTATAATTAACTATAAAATAAAGACGCTATGGTTCTGTTCGGATGCTGTACCATATCGATGTCATTCAAAAGAACATATGTATACTCATTGCTAAATTTTTAATATAATAATAATGACAATAATTTGTATTTGGTTCTGCAATCCTCAAGATTTCGCAGATCACAATTTTAGCATTTGACAGGAGGATCACAGAGCTGGAAGAAATTCAGAAACGCCCATCATTGCTCATGGTGGTGAGTTTTGCTCGACTACATTCCTGAAGAGATTTTGCTTTTACCCGGATACATTGAACATATGAATTCTGCCCAGATGAATCATGTATTGGATTTTTTGGAATAATTTTGATGCCCAAATAGATATCTGTTGAATCGGATGTATGAAACCCTGCTGCCCTAATGAATACATGTTCACCAAAAATTACTTATATGGCTGCCAAAGGTCAAAAAGGATTCAGCATATGAAATCTTCAGGCACAGTGGTTTTCTTAACCATTTCTTAAACAGTTCTTCCCTCTCTATATGAAAGTTGAACCTAGTTTTGACATAGAGGTAGTATGGACCTCCGACTTTCAATTTACAGCAGAGCAGATTTGCTGGTATTTTTTTATTTTTATTTTTAAAAAAGGGGTCAAACGGAGAGGGTTACTGTTATAGTTCTCATGCCCCCTAGGTGGTCCTATGAAATGTAACTAATTCGAGAAACATTTACTAACTAATATTATTGAGGAGATTTTTCCTTAGACCTTGCATTCTTCGGGGAATGATCAATGTTCAAGCCCTAATATTTCTGTTGTGGTACCCTCATGTTTTGCATGTCAAAATTGCTTGAGATGTGCTCCTCTGGAATATGTGATTCAGGAAGTCTGTTGGAAATCTTCAAATTCCAATCCTAAACTTGAAGTTTTTACAGGGCCATTTAAAAAATTTATACATTAAAATTATGCTACATAATTCTAGTCTTGCAATATATGGTTGGTCAGATACAATTTCAAGAACTCACCTGTTGGAATTTCAGCGAGAAGTATGCCACGTGGAAACAATGGGTTTGTAACTGGGCTTGTCCACGTCATAATGAAATACACGAGCTGAAGCTCCAATGGTACAACTCTTCAAGTCTTAATAATAGAAGAAAGACTATATCCAAGATTCCACACATGAAATCTGTTCTAGGCATGGATAAAATTGTATAGCTTAAATGGTTTCCTTGTACCCTGCTAGACATTTTTGTGAGTGTCCGACAACCCAGTTGATAACTAGACCTATTGTATTGCGGTTGCAAAGATAGTAATTTTGCAGCCTGTTTGTTTTGAAAGACCTAGGACTATTGAATTATACTCTAGCACCCAGCTTTTTTATCAACTTGTACGGTTTAGCTCACCACCATGGGAACAAAAACATTTCAACTACTAGGCGTTGGCAAAATATTGGTCCTGGATTGTATGGGTCTGTTCTTGGTGCACCTAGTGCATGGAAATGGAGCTATGCTTCTCCAACCCTAGGGGACTTGCACTTTTCGCTTGAAAAGGATTTGTAGATAAAGTGGAGTAGGTATGCATTTTTAGCTTGTCGGTAATTTAGGCCTTCGGTGAAAATCCAATAAAATGGAGACATTTTGGAACATAAGCATCTCCTGTTTCACAGTCTCAGTAGAATTTAGTAGCAGCTGTTGTTCTTATTCATGAAACACTGGTTTTGTAAATGAAGTTTGAAGTTTCTTAGCATTCCTGTTTGACACAATTCCATTTTAAGTCGGGGGCTGCCTTCTGTTTAGCCATGTTGAATTTTTTTTTGTCTCAGTTCTACAGTTGAGGGAAGTAGTGTAGTCTATCTTATGTTTCACTTTTGTTTCCTGCAGTTTACTCTACTGTTCTCAATTCTAGTTTCTGATTCTAATGCATCTCTTCAAATGAAGCACTGTTTAGATTATGAGAGACTACCTTTCCAGAAACTCAATTAGCAATTATACTTGTTTCAGAAGTCTTATAATTCTTGATTCTGGCTGGGGTATTTGGACTTTGCCTAAATTCTAAATAGGTTCATACAAACTCACATAATCCCCAGCACTACATCATATTGTGTTTCAATGTGGTTTTGCTGGTTCGTCAATTGCTGCTGCAAAATTCTAGCGTCCTTTTAAAGTTATTATTTATTTGTTTAAAAATCAAGCACATAATTCTTTCGTTGGGTTTTTGCTTTTCTTACAGAATTTTTTCAGTCCAAACATAATACAATATTTGTAGAATACACAAGCACATCAGGAGAAATGATTTGCCTTGGTTACATTTTGGTGCCCAGGTTTTGTCCATTTTTTATTTTGTCTCCTGGAAAGGGAGTTGACAAGCGGATCAAATGTCATATTATATTGCAGGAAGAGATCAAGTTTCGTTTGAAAGACATACGCTATAGTTAAAGGTACATTAAGGGCGTTTTCCATTTGCTATAATTGACTTATCGAGAGTATATGGATATAATTAGTTTTCTTAAATGTGTTTGTCTTGCTTGACAATTGTTATTCATCTTATTCGGAACAGAAAGCCATCAGAGCGTGTGGAACAAGAATGACTGCTTCTTCAGCATTTAATCCTTCATCCATGAACGTTTCAAGGGATGAAAACTGTAAGCAACCACCTCCTCCTGGAGTTGCATTTCCTTCCCCTTCACCACTACCACATACTTCCATTCCACATCCGCAAAACTTTTCGCAGTGTGCTACAGGACAATTTTCTCAAAATCTTTCTTTGCATCCAAGCCATCCCCGAGTAAATTCTGGACAATCAGGCCCTTTTGCAGAGCAGCAAATGGTGCAAAGTCAGTTAGCTCATTCATCTTTACAACCAAACATAGGACAGCCACCTTCTGCAGGATCACGAATTAGCCAGCAAGGAAATCAGTCTCGCCCTGCTTTTCAGCCATCAACGTTGTCTTGGCCTACTGCAAGTACAGGACAGACTCCAAATTCTCCATATGTGCAAGCTTCATCAGGTCTTCCTAGGCATCAGTTTGCATCTCAAGCAGATACTGCACAATCTGGTCCGATAACTCACACTGCACCATGGCATATGCCTAATCAATCAACGGCAGCAAATTATACTGCAAACCAATATGCAGTGCATCCTTCTGGGCAGAATTATGGACATCCATCTTCGTTTTTGCAGCAAGAGCAATTTCAAGGAGGTATGCCTTCTTATCCATCCCATGTGCCAGGTGTACCTCCTTTTGCAGAGCCACAGACAGTGAATGCTGGACAGGTACCAAATCAATCACTTAAGCAACTGGTATCAGATCAGGCATCATCTGGACAAATGTCAAACCAAACCATTCAATATCAATGCAATCCTCTGCAAGAAAGTATTGCTTCTCAATCAAAAGAAGATCATGAGCTTGGACAGTTGCAGTGTCTGCAGAAGCCTTTCCAGGATAAGCCTTTGGGGCCACAGGGAGAGAACTCAAAGAAAATGCTTGAAAACATTTGTGACCAGATTGATAAAGGTAATCAGCAAAAACCTCAGCGAGAAAATAAGCGCAAATCACGCTGGGATTCTGATGCAGAACAAAACCAAGCCGATGAGCAGAGTGCTAAAAATGTTAAACTTGCATCTAGTCCAGCTTCACAACCCAGTAGTGGGCAACCAGAAACTGCATTTTCACCTTCTCAAAGATTGTCTATGTCTACTGCTGAAAATTGTTCTGCATTTCCAGGAGTTTCCAAGGGATTCCATTCCATGAATGCAGATAATGTGGAATCTGCAGTGCAGGAGGCAGTACTGCTTGAACAGGTAAAATTATTGCCGGAGATGAGTTACATATTTCTTTGTTTTCTTTAATCTCATTCATCCTTATCTGTGATCTTGAACAGGAGGTGGCTACACAACATGTTATTAGTCACCAAAGGTGAGTTACTTGATGCATGACGTTGTAGAAGTGAATGTTTCTTTCATTGGTGTGCCATGAAAACTTACATCGCCAACATTCTGGAAAAATCTACTCTAGTTAAAATTTTATGGTAGAAGTTTTAAAATTTTCTAAATTTGTCCATGTATTAGCTGTTTCTCTATATTTTATATGGCCTTTTGCACTCAAACACAGACAAGGGAGGATAGGGAATGAAAGCATGGAAAAGGAAGAAAAGGATATATTATCAGAGCGTCATGACTCTAAGGCTTTGAAAGTAAGCACTAGTGAATTTCATTTTCTAAAATGTCTCCTTTCGATGAAGAGTGATTATCGCTATATTGCTATGCAAGTAGTAGGACTGGCAATTTGCATGGTAAGATAGTCACTATTTTTTCTTCTGCAGGAGGTTCTTTTGAAAATGACTACCGACCATCGTGCAGGGGTCGCTTCAAAGCGGGGAAAAGTGACTCATCCCAATCAAGGTGGCCATTCTTACAGTGAGTTTAGAATGCTCTCTCGTTAGTTGATTATAATAGCCACTTATTCTCATGTTTTTTGGATTCTTTCTTGAATTCTAAGGACACTTTTTTTATTATGTTTCTATTAGGGTAGATCTGCTAAATTAAAGGATTGTTATCTGCATCCTTTTGATAGAATTTACAATTTAGTTTTAGGGTAGCAACATTGCAGCAGCCATTGTTGCTTAATCCTTGATAAATTATTCAATGAACAAATATGGAAGAGCTTTAAAATAGTCTCTCTTTCTCTCTCTCTCCCTTGACTGTTTTGGTTCCGACTCTAATGCTGATTAGAACCTTGTTATTCATTGGCCCCCTTGTCTTATATCTGTTTGAATTCTTTGGACAGTAGGCTTTACTTTTCCAGATTGTTTCTCATTATATGGCTTCTTTATATACATTGTCTAGCATTTATCTGTTTGGGTTTGTCCCTCTTTTATATTTTGGTTTCATTTCTTCGTAGATATAACTCTAAATACTTTGTTTCTGGTTAAAGTTTCCTTTTCCTTTATAATTAATAAAATATTGTATGTACTTATGAGTCACATTGACCTACTTTTGTCATCCATGAACATCAAGATGATTTCTCCTTTCTTTCTGTTTCCTGTGAAAGTTGTGATACCGTACTTTAGATTCTAACAAAAATAAATACATGCCTTTTCAGATTCGTCTCTCTGTTAACCTTTTTATTTATGAATTTTTTTTTTTTGTTAATGATGCAATTTTCTCTCTGGATGCTAGCCTGGTCATCCAAATTGATCAGAGATAACTTTGGTTTCAAGAAAACGAATTTACACTTGAAATATGGGCTTATTATTTTTCTTAATATAACTGAAGGAACCATTTATAAATAAAAACTTTCCTCTTCAAGGGAATGTTCTTAAATTTCAATCACTTGAACCAGGGAGCTATCTTTGATGCAAAAACTTGATACATTGATTCTTTTGCAAAATAAGGTAGTGACATTTCTGTTTAGGATAATGAATTAAATAGAAGGATTTGGTGGCATTTTTTGATTTGTATATTCCTCTGGGAGTCCTTTGCAGAGGTTTGACACCATGCTTTGGAGCTAAATGCTCTTCAAGTTAACAAGCATTAAGGGATACATTGAGGACATTTTGTAGTAGCCCTTCATAAGATCATCAAAAGACGTTTTTTAACTTCAATGGCAGCATATTCACAGACTTTGAAGTTTGAGCCACCTTTGACTTGTTACCCAAATTAACTTGTAGTTAGTTGGCAAGGATCCCAGAAAGATTAATGAGGAAATTTTGAAAAATGAAAAAGAACAAATAATTGACAAAAAAAATAAAATAAAATTACATTTATGCTATAGAGGTAAGGGAAAAATTGTGATATTATTAGAATTGTGATTAATCAGAGATTTTGATAACTATATATGTTTGAGTAGTCAATTGATTAAGAAGTATAGTTAATAAATAGTTATGGAGCAAGGTGATCAATGGTTGTCGAGGCTTATGTCATTTGTTAGCTCCTTGGAAGGAGTCAATTTTCACAAGGAATGTTGGCTGAGTCAGGCTTATGATTTTTCTGGCTGTTTTTGGCATATCTCTGAGTAGTTGTTTTTTTCCCTTGTGACATGTTCTTTGTGATCCAAATGGATCCATGACAGGTCACTTAGAAGCATGATAAGATGGTATTATGGATGAATGACCGAGTGATGGTGACCAGACAATCTTCCAAAACAGGGCAGCATTGTCTTTTGGCCACGACTCCTTTAAATGAAGTTGGATTCCAATGAAACTTCAGAAGGAGGTTACCAACACTAGTAAGAATGCTAAGGATTATTTTGAGCTCAAAATACATCATCTAACCCCGAAAAAATTGGAAAGAACAATAAAAACCAGTGAGTCGTTTTTTGCCATTTGAGGCATAATTAGACCAAATGATGTCCAATTTGAGTGTTTCTTCTAGGTGGAAGAAGACTGAGAGGACTACATGTGGTATAAGTTTTAAAATACATCCGTTCGATCCTTCAAAATGGCAAAATTCAGTCTGCTATACAGTGCTATTTTCCCTCTCTTGAAAGTTCCAAATAAGAAGAAAATCATATTGAAAATTATTTTTATCATTTTCTACTTGTCTACAAAATCTCAGCTCCAAATTCATCGATTTGGACCTTCAAAATACCAAAAAACAGTCCCACCAACAAGCTGGCTAGGAATGGGTTGATTTGGCATGTGCAAGCTAGCCAAAAAGTGAGCTGTGCAAGTGTCGAGGAATATGTGCAGGGGTGGAGCATGACATATCACTTTCATGAATACCCACACTTGGAAGAACCTCAGAAAACAAGAAACATAGTTGCACTTATGGTTTTGGAAGTGGAAGAGACTAGATGAGGCTTATTTGGTCCAAGACAAGGAAGGAGAAGAGAGTTTGTGAAGTGCCAGGAATGGGGAAAAGCAAGTTTCAGAGAAAGGAGGCAAGAAGCCACTATGAAGTACTGTGTGAGGCTGCAAACAAGTGCATGGTAGTTGTACATTGCAGCCAAGGCCAAGTTGATGGCCAATATCTCTTGTACATTCTCCATTTTTGCAAGGAATATGAAGCTTGACTGATTGAACTGTAGGTTTTCTTCCCCTAGAGGGTTTCTCCCACTTTAAATTAATATGTCATTACTGTTGTTCATTTCTAGCTCAAACTTCCTAATTTCTAAGCATTAAAACCACATGCAACTATGCAAATCCATAAAATGAAGTATAAGGCAACTTAACTCGAGCTCTTCATGGACTATTGATACTCTTCTTAACATTTATGAGTGTTTGGGGCATAGAAGAGTAGTTTGGATGCCAAAATAGAGGGATTTACTAGTGGCTAGTTTAAGCACAGGCCAAGTGGAACTCAAGCCAAAGAGCATTGTACCAGTATTTAAAGGATCTCTTTAAGGTTTCTTTAGTGGAAATTACAGATCACTTTGTAACATCTAAACAAGCTATTTTGTGAAAAAAGATTCCTGTTTAGGTATAGATTTTTCAACATTTATTAAGTGAGAAGCTACTTCATAGCTTGTTGATATGCACCATGAGCTTGTAAATAGTCCTTATGTTGAATTTCTAGCATTGTCAAATTGAGGGTCCATGCAATGATTCAAATAGAGAAACTAAGTAGTCGATGAAGTGAAACTAAAAAAGGACCATTGATGCTTAACTCGCTTCAAAATTGGCAAACCCAGAGAAGAATTTATTTTGAATGATTTAAAACTTCAAAGTATGAAGTTATTATTTTGGTTAAAATATATAGGAAGCACATATAAAATTTTAAGATGTTCATTTGGATATAAAATATTGGTGTTCAGATGTGATGAGTTTCTTCATCGGCAGTGCAGAATATTAAGGTTCACAATCATAAAGCCTTTCATCCAAGTGACCGTTTGCAATTAGGACAAACAACTGAAACTCAAATTCTGCATGCTTACAGCATATGTTTTCAATAAGAGCACTCTTGTTTGCTGGCAAACATGATGAAATTAATCAAGAATGAAGGTTGATGCTTGAGGCATGAACATGAAGAGAGGTTGGGGTGGAGAGAACACCCTATGAATGATTGCCTTGGATATTGGAAGTGGATGGTCCTAGACTCTAAGGGTTGTTGATTTTGAGCTATTTGCATTACTTGTTCTATTATGTAGTCATTCTACTGCAGAGTGAGATAATCATTCTGATATTTTATTTGCTCATTCTGGCTTTTTGAACAGGGTTTTTTACGGTCCTCTTTGCTCTGTTTCAGGGTTTGCAACCTGGCATCTCCTTTATTTTATATTATCACCACATATTTGATATTTATTGTGTAAACATAGACCTGTTAACTAAAGGAGCACATGCAAGTTACTTGGCTAATTTTATATGCTAATCCTGTAGTTCACCTCATACAGTTCAGAAATAAAAAACTGAATTTCTTCATGAGAAGACACCACTTTGAAGGCTTGATAATAAGACTCAAGTCTGGTAGCATATGTCTCGTAAATCATATACTTAATTAATTTATTTATTTGTATATGTATGTAAACATATAAGCAGTATTCTTGGTTAGGAATTAGTTTTAGCCTTTATTTGCTTGCCTGCCTAAACTAGTTTTACTTTCATATTTGAATACAGACTAGTGAATTATATATCATCTTACTTTTAACCTATGTAATTACCATTATTTTCTTTGATTTTGTGAATGTTGCTCTTCTTCTGATTTGTAATGTCCCAATCCAAGGCTTCAACGAGAGACTGGCTATTTTTACTCTTCGTTGAGTCTTGGTATTCTTCTGTGATAGTCTCTTCCTTATTGATCTTAGATCCTTGGTCTATTTAGCTTTATTGCAAATGTCAGTACATGGAAACTGTACTATCCTTTTTTGAATCTCTCTTCTTAAGCAGCTTGCTTTCAATACTCGAGAAAGTTTTTCTGCTTTACCGTCAACACATATGTTAAATTTTTTAATCTCTCTTCATTCAGGCCCAAGGCTAATATGATTGGAACTATAGGATATTCTAGTATAGTGCTGATTTTCAGTCTTACATTGTTTGTATGATGATACAAGGCATGGTGAAATTGTCTTTGTTCCTTTCAGGAAATACAGAAATTGGGAATGGCTATGGAGTGCCTGGTGGTGGTGCATATTATGGAGCACCTCGACCTCCAATGTTTAGCATTGCTTCTGAATCCAGTCACCATAAACCAGAAGACCATATTACATCTTTGAAGGGTACTCCAGATTGTCAGATGTCACTGGATGCTGTAAGCAATGGTGGTTCCCTTGTGGTGGAAGAACATCCTTCAAGAGAAACCAAGATGCAAAAGAAAGAGCTTCCTGAACTGTTGAAACAGCGGCTTAAAGCTCGAGGAATACTTAAGGAGACTAATGTGACAGATGCAGCAACTCACAAAGTAAGTATTATGTTTTTATTTCTTGAGCTTGTGGTTTCCAATCTAATTAGATATCTGGAGTTGGACATGCAATTAGATAGTTTTGATTCCTTTGCATGTAGGTCCTATCTTTTTTTTTCCATCTTAGTTGATCTTTGGTTTAGAGGAAGTGGATGAGATTAGAGAACATGTCTGATTGATGTAACTCCGGTGCTTCTTTTACATGGCAATCTCTTTGCTTATTCTAATCTTGTCCATTTACCACAGAAAACAGAAGATACTATGCCAGCAGGAATCAACACATCATCGAAATTATTACCTCAAGGATGGGTGAGTTTTTTTCCTGGAAAGTTCTAATTTTCTATTCGCTATCGATTTGTTGCGTAGATCTATTTAGGATAGAAGCATTTCTTAGGTCCCTTAACGTTCACAAGTGTTGACATAAAAATCTTAAGATCCTTATCAAACACAAACTCGTGATCCGTACTTTGTACAGGTTGTTAACAATTTCCATTATAGGTTGTTATTGTCTTTGTTGAGACGTATGAGTGGTGCAATATGGTGCTATGCCATGTGTGGGAAAAGAGAACTTGGTTCAGATCTCCACTTCTTGTGCACAATGGTATCAGACTACTGTTATCTCTGTTTGCTGTATGTCTATCTTGCCTGTGCTTACAAATGACTGTAGTGTCCACTAGGTACTTAATAGTTCTATCTCAAGCTGGTAGTATGGATCACCTTTTATGAGATCATATACATGACACAGAGAAAACAAACAGGAGTGGCATTAGATCCATGTTTAAATGGCCAGCTGTATGTCGTAGAGGATTTTGTCCCTGGAAAATGGTTTATAATGAGATATTCAAATGTTGTTGCCTTTCAGGTCACAATGGAAATAATGCAATATAATTCACAAATGAAAAGTAAGCTGAGGCTTCTGTATGAAATTTTATAGCAAACCTATGCTTTTGTCATATTTCGTGTTAGCTTGCTAAATGAGTAGAAAACAGCTATAAGGAACATCTTTCAAAAAATGAATTGGAATAGAGAATAATCAGTGTTATGTAAACTTAATAGGAATTACTATTGATTGGAGCTGCCAGGGAAATTTTTAAAAAATGCAAAGGTTTATATGCTTGGTTTTACAAGGATCAGAACCGGCTACCCAGGGAATACGTGTGTATAGGATTGGCCTTCTCCTGGGGGCCAGTCAAGCAAGGGAGTGTCTATAAAGAATAATTCCATGATACATGAATTAGATGGAATTAGAAATCCTATGGTGGTGGTTTTCATGTAAGTCTTCAAAATAAGTCAAGATGAATTGGTATTCTCCATGGCAATTTCTAGCAGGAAGACTAAAGAAATTGAGACTTGTTTGGACTTCTGCAAGTTGAATGTGGTGATTAAGGACTCCCTTGTACCTGGCTTTCTTTATTTGATGGCTACTCGAGATATTGTCACTGAAACGAACATGGGAATGTAAAGTAAAGGTGAAGTCCAGCAGGGTTTTTATTGCTGTTGTCACCTTTTTATCAGATCATCTTGTAGTTACCTGACAACCTTTTGCTAGGAAATTGTAAGGCTTCCCGGATGACAGTGTATGTTACAGAATATATCTGGCTATCAGTGTGTAAAAATTCCTTGAAAAGCTAGACTGTCCAGATATTACTTAGGTTTCATAGTCAGAGAATTATGTAGACCATGATAAAATTTTGGTAATTAAAGGTATTAATTGTTGAAAATGCAAGTGCATATAGAGCATTTTTCGGCCATATCTATTACTGTAGTTCACTGAAGAATCAAAGTTGGGCCATTGTTTGCATTTTGTTTTCAAGGGACGAGTTATGTATTATGGACCTCGGTAGCAGATTTTGAAGGATTCAAAGGGAAGACTTATGATTTTTCCTTGTGTTTGTAAAGGACATGTTAGTTTCTTCAATGATTACCCTGTTTTAAGCAAGGTGTCACATTCTTTGGCACTGTATGTGTGTGTTGTCCTAATGAGTTGAATGTGGTCAATCTGAGTGAAATCCTTCTCACAGTCTGTATGGTAACTAAAGTCTGATCTGCAAAGCGAGTCAATGAAATTTTAAGCCCTCTTAATTGAATTTTATATAAGCGTGTAAGGTCCTTCCTGGAAATAAAGCATACACATGCTGATTAATGGTTGTGATAAGTCTATACAAGCTTGAACAAAGTTCTGGTAAATGGAATTTTGGAAAATGGAAAAAGTATATGCAAAAGGATAAGGCCGGAATGTGAAGTTGGTTTTGCGGTTGAAATTTATTTATGAAATGACAGACTCAACCTTCATGTGGTTGATGACGTGGATTTTCTTGCTAGTTTTTTGAAACCTTGTAGGACGTAATTTCATGACAGTTGGATTTCAAAACTCAAATATCGTTGATGCACATTAAAAGTTCATGGAAAGAGCTTATGATGCATCAATTTATAATAGCCTTAGCAAAAGCGGATTGTAGATTTGAAGTGCACCATTTAGCAAGAAAAATCATCAAATTAATGGTTGAATAATTGTAGATGACATATGCAAGGAAAGATATAATTAGAAGTGAAGTTTGAGCTGGATTGGACTAAGCTCCAATTCAAGTTAAATATAAGATCATTCAAAGAGGTTGGAACAAAGAAGATGGAAACATGTAGGAGTCAGAACAATGCCATGGGATTATTGACTGTCGGCTATATCTCTCTTGTCAGGTTTATCACTGTCATCTTCAGTGCCTAGAGCAGTGAACTTGATAGACACTAGAAAGATAGTAGCATTCATTTCTTATCTAGCATTTTGCCTTTGAGCAGGATGCCAAAGTCTAGAAGAGTTTACTGATATCAGCTATTTAGGTGACTATATTTATTTGTCAGAGTCTTGTAAAGCCCACCGCCTGTCTCCTTCCTGCTCCCAGGGTACATACCTGGATTTGAGGACAACCTATTTACTAATAGATGAATTTTTTTTTGGTAAGAGATGAATAGTGCCAAATTAAAAAGAGCAAGTTTAGGATGGGAATGGATTTAATAATTTTTTTCTGAGAAATAGCAAATGCTAGTGACTTTAGAAGTCCAAATCATAGACATGATACTATAAGAAGAACAAAGCAATGTTCAGAATATCATCTTGTAATCTTCACATAAGGTATGTCAATTAGTTGCTTTACGTTTTTAACTTTTTATCAATTGTCCTTGTATACTAAACTGTATGTGCCCAGCAAGTCCATCATAGTAGGTAAGAATATCAAGCAACATTATTGCCTTAAGTCTTCTAGAAAGTATAAATTTTGTTAGCTACAGGAAATAGGAAGTCACCAGTTTTTGTATCTGATTTTCCATATAAGCTTTGATGAGTTATTTGATTTAATAATCTTTGGTTAAAACATCTCTCTGTATCAGTACTTTAAAAATTGACTATTGCATTAAAAAATTCAGCTACTGCTGAGTATTTTCTCTTTCTCATGTCTTCATAAAAATCTGCTAATTTGATTTCTTCAGGTTGAAGCTATTGACCCTGGAAGTGGTCATGTGTATTATTATAATGAAAGCACTGGGAAAAGTCAGTGGGAACGGCCATCTGAAAATGTTATCCTTCCTCCACCCCCTCCACCCCCTTCTCTTCCACCTTTGCCTCAAGATTGGGAAGAAACTACAGATAATGTAACAGGTATGCCACATGACATAGAGCCATCTTATCTGTTTCTTCAAGACTTCTTGTGCGTGTCAGTCATGTACTGTTTATTATAACTGCAGGTCAAAAATATTACTATAATGTTAAAACAAATATATCACAGTGGGAGCGTCCCAAGGCCTCAGATTCTGCAACCATTCATGGTGACAGTAAAACTAGTATTCTGTCTGGAACCGGGAAAGCTGGCAATGGAAATCCTTCCACATCCAAGATTAAGAAATGTGCTGGCTGTGGAGGATGGGGACAGGGTCTTGTTCAGGCCTGGAACTACTGCAATCATTGTACCAGGTAGAAAAATATGGTTTTAATTTGTCACTTTTTCTTGTACCAGATGCTTTTACACTCTGCTTTCTGCCCCTGTTAAGTGAGTATCATGTGCAGTAATGTTATTCTTATGAAGTGGATAAGGGTTCCATAGCTTGCTTGTGTATCCTCTGTAATGCCATCCCCTTGCATTTCAATACAAGCTTATGAAACATGATTCTGAATATTGTGTTTTGAACCGCTACACACTTAATACAGCAACTTGGAATAAATTGTATAAGCCATGCTCTTATCCACGATTGCTTGTGGTATATATAATAATAGAACTTCCATCACGGTTGTCTTTTATTTTAAGCAGCATGAGTTCATTCACAATTTCCATTTCCTTTTTTCTCATGTCATAAAACCTCTGAAGGAATATGTGTTTTCCTGTGTAACTACCTTGGACATAACTTGTTTAAAATACAATTTAGTTTCCAGCTTTCCAGAGCAAGTATTCACAAGAATTCCTTTCCATGAATAAACTTGTGTTATTGAAAAATAGCACTGTTGCACAGGCAGGAAACATCCCTTGCTGTCTTTAAGATACTGGAAATGACCTTAGGACATCCTGGGGATGTTTGCCCCTAGTTGAGAATGTTTGGTAGATGTCCAGACATCCCCCAACCAAACTGGAGACATCTGGATGCACCCCTCAACAGCCGAAAAAACACCAAAAGAAGATTTATTTCCTGTAGTTTAATGTAGAGCCACGGTCTTCTGTTTGTCTTTTGTTATTAATCAGATTTATAAAAAATTCGAAAAAAATCTTTTTCTTATAAAATATAATATTATTATATCCTTTGACGTTGACTTGCCCTGTGCCATTCTATGCAATTTTATGAGATCTCTCTGGTTGTCCTCAAATCCGGTCCCTTGTGGTGTTAAATTGAAAAGATCTTATGACCCCAATTGATGCTAACTAAGACGTTAATTAAATTTCCATTCTTGTCTTCAATTTTCACTTCTTGGATTTGGATGCAATGCATAATGTGACTTGAATGAGCATTTAAGAGGGCTTTAAGTTCAGAGGTAGCATCTTGCTGCTTCTTCTGATAATGTTACTGTCATTGGTGCCTCGGGCCTTTAGCAGAGGCAGACAATTAGACAGGGTATTAACATGAATGGAATTTGACCTTAGGAATATGCCATGATAGTCACAAAAGCTGGCATTACAGAGACCCAACTAGGAGGCAAGAGGGTGTTAGACAAAAAAGACAACAAAATGTGGAATTCAACACAGGATTTCCATGAAGTGAAACAAGTAACCTATTTGTTAGGAAAAACTCCAAGATTTATCACCTGCAAGAGGAAGCACAATAACAAAAATATAGAACACGGAAACAGTAACACAAGTGACACAGAGATTTACGTGGAAACCTGCAATGTGCAGGAAAAACCACGGGGCAATGGCAACTTCTCTCTTTATTATTTTCAGCAAAATTTACATCCATGTCTTTCAACGTTTTTAACAACCATCATAAAGTGCAAGGGATCAAATCCCTTTTATAGAGCAGAAGGAAGACTCCAAACAGTTTGTTTCCTCTCCCAAAGGAAGCCTCCAACAACCGTTCGTTTCCGTTCCCAAAGGTTGTTCATTTCCGCTCCTCAAGACTGTTTGTCTTCCGCATTTTGATGTCTACCTAGACGTCTGTTTGGCTTGACGTCAGGCTGGACATTTACCAGCCTAGACGTCTAGCAGCCCAGACGTCAGGCCCAGACGTTTGCCAGCCCAGACGTCAGGCCTAGACATCTAGCAGGTCAGACGTCTGGTAGCCCAGACGTTTGACCCAGACGTCTAGCAGGTCAGACGTCTGGCTTGTTGCCTAGACGTCTGACCCAGACGTCTAGCAGGTCAGATGTCTAGCTGACCTGCTTGCTGCATACTGTCTTCATACCTAACATTCTCCCACTTGAAGTCAGTATTCAGGAATTCTTCTGCTCAAAAAATTTTCATCCAGTGCCAATTGCCCAATGCTGCCCTTGTTACTTTTTCAGCAAGCCTAGAGAAGTTCTGCACCATTCAAACTTCTCTACCTTGACCGGCTTTGTAAGCATATTTACAGGATTCACTTCAGTGTCGATTTTCTGCAACAGGATCTTACCTTCTTCCACCACATTTTCGATAAA
Source organism: Wollemia nobilis (assembly GCA_028583015.1). Classification (NCBI taxonomy): domain Eukaryota; kingdom Viridiplantae; phylum Streptophyta; class Pinopsida; order Araucariales; family Araucariaceae; genus Wollemia; species Wollemia nobilis. The sequence continues at coordinate 2,525,699 of JAQPPZ010003090.1, read as the reverse complement.
GTGGTACTTGACATCAATGTGTTTCGTGCGATCATGGAATGTTGGATTCTTCACTAGCTGAATAGCACTACGGCTATCACAATGCAGCGTAATTTTCTCCTGCATTACCTTGAAGTCACCCAACAATCGCTCTAGCCAAATTGCCTCTTTGTTGGCATGAGTTGCTGCAATGTATTCTGCTTTAGTGGTTGATAAAGCCACAACAAACTGCAACTTAGAAGCCCAACTCACCGCTCCTCCAGCAAGAGTGAAGGTATATCCTATAGTGGATTTGCTCCCATCTCTATCTCCACCATAATTAGAATCCACAAAACCCGTAACTTGCAAATCTGCCGATCCAAATAAAATGGCAACATCTGAAGTGGCTCTTAAATATCTGAATATCCACTTCACCACATTCCAATGCTCCTTACCAGGATTTGCCATGTACCGGCTGACTACTCCCACTGCTTGGGAAATATCCGGTCTGGTGCTCACCATGGCATACATGAGGCTTCCTACTGCTGATGAATATAGTACACGAGACATGCTTGTCTTCTTTGCTTCTGTTCTAGGACACTGGTGGGAAGACAACTTTAAGTGTGGAAGAAGTGGGGTACTAACTGGTTTAGCATTCTGCATATTGAAGCGCTGCAGAATCTTTTCCACATATTACTTTTGACATAACCAGATCTTTCTTCCTTTTCTGTCCTTGTGTATCTTCATCCCTAAAATTTGGTTTGTTGCTCCTAAATCCTTCATTTCAAATGTCCTAGCCAACTAAGCCTTAAGATCAATGATTTTCTTCATGTTGGGGCCTGCAACCAGCATATCATCAACATACAACAGCAAAAAATAAAACTGCAATCTTCAAATTTCTTATAGTATGCACAATGGTCAGCTTCACTCCTGCTAAAACCTTGGCTCTTCATGAAGGTGTCAAATTTCCTGTACCACATCCTTGGCGCCTGTTTCAACCCGTACAGTGATTTCTTCAATCTGCAAACCAAATGCTCTTTGCCTCTTTCTTCATAGCCCTCGGGCTGATCCATATATATCTCTTCCTCGAGATCACCATGCAAGAAAGCAGTCTTTACATCAAGCTGCTCCAGTTCCAAATCCTGTACAGCTACAAGTGCAAGTAGAACTTTAATAGTAGTCATCTTCACAACTGGAGAGAAAATTTCATTAAAGTCAAGACTTGACTTCTGGACATAGCCCTTTGCCACCAAGCGAGTTTTATAGCGTTCCAACAGCCCATCGCTGTTCTTCTTCACTTTGTACACCCACTTGTTTCCAACAATCTTTCTTCCAGGTGGGAGATCCACAAGTTCCCAAGTTTTATTCTTTCGAAGTGCCTCAATTTCCTCCTCCATGGATTTCCTCCACTTTCCTGCATTTTCAGACTCTAGCTGCCTGAAATGAACTAGGTTCACCATCATTAGTTAACAAAGCAAAAGAGGATTGGTACACATGAGAATACCTTTCCGGACACTTTTGTGGACGTGTAGATCTTCTAACCCAATGATCTGTCGGTTCTGGCTCTTGGTCTTGTGACCATTGTGGCTGCTCTACTTCCTGTTCTACTTGTTGTTCTACATGTTGATCAAAAACTTCAGCATGTTCATCTTCACTAAATTCTACTTCAACAGGTACAACATTAGGATTTTGCTGTACCTCCTTCCTTTGCATGGATTTTTCATCAACAATTACATCCCGGCTAATAATTACTTGTGGGCAGTAGGATCCCACAGTCTATACCCGTTACGATATCTCCATAGCCAAGAAAAACACATTTACTTGACTTCGGGTCAAGCTTGGACCTTTTTTCTTTGGGTACATAGGGAAACGCGTCATAGCCAAAAGTGCGCAAATGAGAGTAATCAACTGGCTTACAACATCAAACCTCCTCCGGAATCTGTCCATCCAATGTAGTTGTAGGTGACCTGTTAATAAGATAAACAACTGTATTAACAGCCTCCGCCCAAAACTTTTTCTCCAACATGGCTGCGCTAAGCATGCTTCTTGCACGTTCCATGATTGTGCGATTCATCCGCTCAGCCACACCATTTTGTTGTGGAGTGTATGGTACAGTCTTATGGTGCTTAATACCTTCCTGCTTACAAAATTTATCAAATTCCTTGGAGCAATATTCACCCCCATTATCTGACCTGAGACACAAAATTGACTTGCCCAAACTCTTTTCTACCCGTGCTTTGAACTCCTTAAATTTCTGCAAAGCTTCCGACTTCTTCTTGAGAAAGTAAACCCACACTCTCCTAGAATAATCATCTATAAAAGTCGGAAAATAGATGGCGCCATTCAAGGACTGAGTGGGGATAGGTCCAAATATATCTGAATGTATAAGTTGCAGAAAATCAGAACTCTTACCAGGACTTGCAGTAAACTGAACCCTCTTTTGTTTACCACAAATACAGTGCTCACATAAGTTTAAATTACAAGACTTAATCCCAGAAAGCATACCTCTGTCATGCAGAATTTTCAGGCTTTTTTTCACTCATATGGCCTAGGCGTTGATGCCATAGCATTACTGCATCCTGAACAGAAGATGTTGTTGCTGCATGGTTTGTCACCGTGTCACCGCATAAACGGTATAAGATCCCATAAGATTCTCCCTTTGCTACTACAAGAGCTCCTTTGGTAATCTTGCAGTAGTTGTTACAGAAGGTGATAGAATACCCTAGCTTATCCATCAATTTGATTGATAGCAATTTCTTCCTCAAATCGGGCACATGTCGCACATCACATAGCATCCTTTCTCTACCATCGTCCAACCTGATCCTTATATCCCCTCTTCCCACAATTTCTAAAGGATGATCATCACCCAAATAGACCTTTCCACCACAATATGGCTGATATTTGTCAAACCAGTCTCTGCGGGCAGACATGTGGAAGGATGCACCTGAGTCCAAAACCCAGGTATATAAAACCGATCTGTTGTTACTGATACAAAAGGCTTCACATGTTGTCGTCTCTCCTGAATCTGCTGCACTGGCTTCAGCTAATGGCTGATTTTGCTTTTCACCATTCTTTAATTGCCAACAGTCCTTCTTGGAGTGTCCTGGCTTCCCACAATGCCAACACTTCCCTTTCTACTTACGTCCTTTAGACTTAGATCTGGACTGCTTTCTACCTTGTTTACTCCCCTCAAAAGATCGACCTCTCACAGATAGGGCTTCATTGGTTGAGGGTTCCAGAGACATTTTTCGCCTCAACTCTTCTTCCAACAAAGCGGCTACCACATCATCAAATTTGAGAGTTCCTGATGATGAATTATTGATGGTCATCACCATATGATCCCAAGTGTCCGGGAGGGAACAAAGTAGGGTGATAGCCCTATCTTCATCCTCCATCTTCACATTAACTGAAACCAGTTTATTGATCAGAGTATTAAACTCATTCAAATGATCTACCACAAATGAAATTTCCTTCATCCTCAAGCTATAAAGCTATTTTTTCAGAAAAACCTTGTTAGTTGCTGATTTTGTTTCATACAAATTTTCAAGCTTTTGCCAAAGGGCTTTCGCGGTCTTTTCTTCAGCTACATTGAACAAGACGGAGTCCGCTAGGTAGAGACGGATTGTAGAAACCGCCTTCCTGTCAAGCGTTGTCCACTCCTCATCTTTCATGCTGCTCGGTTTATTCGTGACCCCTTTCAAGGCTTGCGCTTGGTCATTCTGAACCAACAAATCCTCCACCTTCATTTTCCATAGATCGAAGTTCCTGCCATCAAATTTCTTAATCTCGAACTTGGTTACACCTTTTGTCATTGTTGCAGCTCCCACTCACACAAAACCTTAGCTTTGATACCAGATGTTAGGAAAAACTCCAAGATTTATCACCTGCAAGAGGAAGCACAATAACAAAAATATAGAACACGGAAACAGTAACACAAGTGACACAGAGATTTATGTGGAAACCTGCAATGTGCAGGAAAAACCACGGGGCAATGGCAACTTCTCTTTTATTATTTTCAGCAAAATTTACATTCACGTCTTTCAACGTTTTCAACAACATCACCAAGTGCAAGGGATCAAATCCCTTTTATAGAGCAGAAGGAAGACTCCAAACTGTTCGTTTCCTCTCCCAAAGGAAGCCTCCAAAAATTGTTCTTTTTTGTCAGAAAGACCAACACATTGCATTAATAAAATGATAATTAAATAGTACAGAATACGCCAGGATTAGTCCGTAGGAATAGGATCTAATCAACAGCATCAACCCAATAATGAAATACGTTCTAACAACTTAGATACGCTGCCCTAATAATGTAATAACTAATAATAATACGCTAACAGTTTCCGTTCCCCAAGGCTGTTCGTTTCCGCTCCCAAGACTGTTCGTCTTCCGCAGTTACGTCTACCTAGACGTCTGTTTGGCCTGACGTCAGGATTTATGTCTACTGGCCTAGACGTCAAGCTGCCTAGCCGTCAGGCCCAGACGTCTGGCAGCCTAGACGTCAGGCCCAAACATCTGCCAGCCCAGATGTCTGGCCTAGACGTCTAGCAGGTCAGACATCTGGCCTGTTGCCTAGACGTCTGACCCAGACGTCTAGCAGGTCAGACGTCTAGCTGACCTGCTTGCTGCATACTGTCTTCATACCTAACACTATTTATCCAGAAACAGAAGAAAGGGGATACCTTTGGATCTGACAATAGCAATTCCTAGAAGATGAACCTTGAAACCCATCTTGGAAATTCTTCCGGCTATCCACAAGCACAAACTTCATTCTCCATTCTGATGCTCCAAATGATCTAATCTGAGAATGCAGATAACTTTAGCAGATGCAGCTAAGAAGAATGAACGTCATGGAAGATCATCCTAAGGATCACATATTTACTGAGCAATAGCTGTTGAAGCTCAAGTCCATGACAACTTCATTGTGTGGTTTGGAGCATAGTTAGAATTTTCGCAGATTTCTGGTGATTTCTTGTGCAACTCGCGAGAAAATCTGGGCAGCGAGTTTTTTTTTTAATAAGAACTTGGCACCGAGTTTTAAATCAGCTACTGTGGCAAGTTTCGGTTTTAAAAACGGTTTTGCCTTCATTTTGCCATTTTTTCTTCTCCCCTGCTCAGAAAGAAATCTTCCTAGAGGTCAACCATGAACTTTAAACCACATTTGGAGATCAAATTGATGGATTTAACATATGAGAGGATTGGAGGAGATATACCATGATGATCCCATATCTGAGGAGCCTCCAATTCAACCACCTGTCCAAAGTCAACCATCCAGTTTGAGGATGAGGAAGGGAAAACAAAGAACAGTTTAAAACCTGCTTTATATTTTGAAATTTTATGATGTATTTCATTATCAATAACTGTAATTGTACTCTTTTTTATGAATATCTAATATAAAGTCAGCTTTCTGGCTCTTAAGTTCAAATTGTATTTTTTTTTTAAATGAAATTTTTTCTTTGGTTTTTTTTTGCCAAGTTTTTTTGAGTTGCCGATAAAATCTCCAAAATTGGAGTGCCTAGTTTTTTCTGAGTTGTGATTTTTCTTACTATGGTTTGGAGAATTTTCAAAATGTAACTATGGTTTGGAGAATAATGAAAGTTGATGTCATGGCAAATGCTTTTTTGCAAAGTATTTTAACCTATGTTTAGGCTCCTAGGAAGGTCATTAAAACATGAAAGTATTTTAACCTATGTTTATGCTCCTAGGAAGGTCATTAAAACATGACCATGGGAACCCTTCAACAACAACTCATCCCATCGAGTGTCATGGAAACTGAAATCTCCAAACATAATGCTAAGAGAGTGAATTCTATTACAGTTCAGGAAACGTTTTTCTTGAACAACCACGATCTGTATTAAGTTCTTATTTTTATTGGTTATATGGGATTGAAATGGACTCTGCCCATATTATGTCATGACTGTATTACTGCAGTGTTTCAATGAACCACATAGTGGTACTACGGCATACTGTATTGTCATGGCATCCTTGGAAACTGAATCCTGGGAGGATCTTTTTGAGCCAAACATTCTCCTAGTCAGACTTCAACCCCATGGGCGCACAATCTATATTAATTACATATCATATAATTATGTGTTTCAGATGTATTAAAATTGTTATTTTGGTTCTTCGCTCATTATGAAACAACAGTAAATGGGATAATCCAAGTTCAAATCCCTGCATTGTGATGGACAATCCTACGTTAAGGCAGCTTGTCATAAGATGTTTTGTTGTAATACTGCAATAATATGGTACCTTGAAATACCACTGTATCCATTTGAAAAAAAACTTTCTTTGGAAACTTCCCCCACCTCCTGATCAAGATTATTGTAAATTAATGCTTCTTGTATGCTTCTTGTATCTGGGCTGAATAGTCAAAGCTGATCTTTATCATTTTTGATTGCCATCTAAATGATTCTATTTGTTTTGTAGGTAAAACAGACATTTATCAGGCAGCTTACTGAATGAATTACCTTTGCATTTGTGTTAGTTACCTCTCAAAATATCTGTCCTGTTTGCATGTAGGACATTGAACATTCCTGTGCCACAACACCTCCTTGCTGGCACCAAGCAAAATGCATATTTGCCAGATGTGGAGGAACAATCACAACCTGAGTTCAAGCACAAGTGGCAACCAGACATTGTGGCAGCTGTTGAAGATGGATCAACTAAAATGGACACAAAACATAGGTAGGTTATTGTTGTTAGAGGTTACGGAAATGCAGGTTCTGTTAACGTGGAAACGTAAATGGTTTAGAACATTGTCAGGGCATATAAAATAACAAGCTCATCACCAATACAGGTCTGGAGGGAAGCCACCTCTTGGAAAAAGTTACAAGAGAGATAACAGGAAGCGGATGCCCAGTGATAATGATGAACTTGATCCAATGGATCCTAGTTCTTATTCGGATGCTCCACGTGGTGGCTGGTATGTTCATTTTCATCTCTCTCTCTCTCTCTCTCTCCACACACACACACATATATAATTATATTTTTGACTGCGTAGTCTAACATTATTTGTGAAATAATGTTTTTGAAACTCGATATGTAGTATGATAGAACAATTTGTTATTGATGTCCTTCAGGGTGGTTGGATTGAAAGGTGTACAACCAAGAGCTGCAGATACTACTGCAACAGTAAGTTTGAATTTCATCAGACCTAAGTACTAAATCTTTATAGTTCGTTTATATTTCTGTTATGTTTTTGGATGTCTGGCACTCAACAATTGGCTTTTTAAGCAGAAATATTGCCTCACATACTGTATTGTTTGATTGCAGGGTCCACTATTCCAACAGCGTCCTTACCCATCCCCTGGAGCTGTTCTTCGGAAAAATGCTGAGATTGCTGCACAGCAAGGAAAACCTAGTTCTCACTATATTCCAATACGTAAGAGAGGAGATGGGAGTGATGGGCTTGGCGATGCGGATTGATTTTAATCTGTGTGCAGGCTCTTAATGTTAGAGTAGTTTGGTATTGTAAACATAGTCACTGTTCATTGGACCGAAAATTTTGAAGTTCAATGTTTCCAATTCCTTCCCATACATGATCTTGTCTATGAGGAGTCGGCAATGTGCAATTGATGTTTGCCCTTCTCTTCTTTTCCTTTCCACTCCAGGGTATTTCACAATGCGCTTTTCTGGCCAAGCATTCTCCTCCATGTATGTTGAACATGATGGCCTCAAGGGCTAGATTGAGACATCATGAACTTGTAAGGGCAAGGGTGCTTGTATGCAAATGTTTTAATTTTAAAAAGGAACTAGACATTTATTATTTTTCAAAGATAAAAGGTGTATATTAGTTGAGGCAAATTTGTGATAGATGTGCTTTTAATGATTAAAATTATTGGGGTCATTGAATTGACACCAATGTATTGGAGTTCTTGATACTGTGGAGGAGAATGCTTGGGGTCATTGAATTGATACTGTGCTTGTACTGTTGACAAAGGACATGATAATAATTCTGATAATTTTTATGGGTTTAAGCTAACTTTCTAAACTTCCTTCAATGAAGGCAACGGATAATAAAAGAATAGAATAGTCGAGGCACTCTAAATGTGTCATGTATAACTGTCTTTTTGTCAGCATAGAATGTGTGTTAGAGTTTTAGGCGTTTGAGGAATATGGCTTAAACTTTTAAGTTTATTAAAGTCATTTGTGCAGTCACTTAGTATAAAAAATAGTATGTTTCTATCCAGAAAAGCACACTGGAGGATGGAGCGGCACATCACTTTTTGTGCTTGTTGTTTAGTAAGTGATGGTTTACATTATGCAGAAGCTTGCTTAGTTTGATTATCTTTTCTCATCTTTTCCATCCTTTTCCATTAACTTTAATTTGCATTTGACAATATCCTTTGTGGTAAGCATTGGCATTTTGTCATGACCCTCCCTTGGCAGACCCTTTTTATTGAATGGATTAGTGCTCAAACTATGTTATCATGGGATGGATGGATTGATTTTAATGATGGGTTTGTGCAGGTCATTTATTTTATGGAAAATATAATGCCACTCGAAGTATGTTGGCAAGCTAGGGAGGTGCATTTATGAGGAAACAATATTTTGTTGTGCTTCGGTTAATTCATTCTCTTCTGTTAAGGAATTAACTAAAACGTTGGTGACTAGTGCAATTATGAAGCCATAGGTGGACTAGTGAGCTTTTTGGTTTTGCTGCCACGTTGGAACGTTTTGGGTGACGATAGCTGGGAAGGACGGAGTGGTAGTAAGAGAGTATTGGGGAATGACAGAGAGGAGGATCGACTTGGGGAGTAGAGAGCGAGTGGTTGGAAGGCGCGCAGGGGGGAGAACGAAGGAAACGAGTAAGGGAAGAAAAAGAGCTAGCTAGAGAGAACGAGCAGATAGAAGGGAAGTGAGTTGGAAGCCCTGTGAGACTTCGTTGAATTGTGCCGAGTTTCAAAGGTAGGTTCTTCCTGTAACAATGAATTCCCCTAATGTGATTATTTATTAGCTGGTATTCGGATGACTTGCCAGATTCGTAACTTGTTAGCTAAGGATATATTTTGTTAAGAATGGTTACATCGTTTTGTTCGGCTCGGCTCGTTGGGATGCCAATAATTTTAAAGTTGTTTGAGTGAGGGATAGCTATAATGAAATTCCCAATAGGTGGCTTTGTTAGTGTATATACCTTTTTAGGTATCTAGCATGTGTTAAGTTCACTAGGTAAGTAGGTGTGTCTAGCATTTAATAATTAAGGCATGCTTTGTCATCCTTATCTGGTTGTTATATTTCGACGGTTGAGATCTTGATCCTCTCCAACCGATCGTGTGGCTGTCATTTGTTCACCTTGCTTATTTAAGCAAATCTCTTTTGCTCATTTTCTAATAATGCAAAGCAAACATTTCAGCTCATTGTGATTTTCTTCATGGCTCTTTGATCTTGGCTTTCGTTTCTTTCTTCATGGTACCAGAGCTAAGAAGTTTTTGAAGATTTTCCATTGGCTTGCATTTTCTCTTGGCGGATCAGGGTCTCCGTCTCCCACAGGTTTCGCTATGGCCTCTTAAGTACCCTTCGCACTTTTGTGCTCTCGCGTGGCTCTTCTCGGAGACTTCGCAGATCTCTCTCGGTTTCGCCTTGCGTGACGGTGTACGTGATGTCTACTTGCTCTTCTTGCATGGCGTGAGGGATCTATCACCTTGCACGGTTCGCCGATCCCCGCAGACCTCCAACGCACGATCCCCATTGCGCATCCGCCCCTCTAGCTATGGTGCGTCCACACGGATCTGCTCACAACCCTCCGTCCAGATCCGTTTGCCCACCTCACGCCCCTCTGCATCGTTACACACCTCACGTTGCGCAGAACGGCTCCAGACAACACTACGCACTATCCTTGTTGATTCAAGGCATTGCATGGCATGGAGTTTATCAGATCTGGTGATAAATAATCTTTTTCTAAAAGTTTGCTCAAAAACGTCACTGAAACTTCCAGGCCTATTTTTTTGCATCTTTCGTCGACCAAATCTCAATTCCGAGGTCATATTCAGATACCCCGTGTCGAGCTGATCACTTTTGCTTTTTATCTGAGGTCGTTTGAAGAAGTTATGAGCATTTGAAGATCTGGTGTTCTCGCAGATTTTTGGCAGCCTACGTAACAGTCACGTTTTTCGAGACTGCTCCTTGGTCGGGCCCCATTTTTTGAAACAGACAGTTTTTGGACATTCCTCATTCCGTTCCGGTCGAAACGGGTAGCTGCACAACCCAATTTGCCCTCACCGTATGCCCGAAATCTCTTTTTGAAGTTTTGCAATTTAGTTCATTAATTAAATTAACTAGTTTTAATTTAATTATTTTTTCTAAAGTTTGGGGGCCAAAAATTTAATTTTTGCCCTCAATCGAATTAATTGCATAGAATCCACATACGGACTCCAATTCGCGTAGTTCTTTTTGCATTGGAATCGTGACTCAGTCCTATTTGTCATGGATCAATTGCATTTCGTCTTTCTGCCTTGTGAAGTGGTGAATAAAAGCTTTTTTTGAGGGATTGTGTTGGTGCTGATTGAGAGCACCTCCTTGTGTTGCTTGGTTTTCTTGTTGCTTTGGTGATTTCTGGAGATGGATTCAGGATTTAAGATTGAACCCCTTACACCTCACAACTATCATACATGGAAGCCACACATGTTAACACTATTGGTACAAAAAGACTTAATTTCACTCATTAAGGAGCAAAAATTCACTTTCAAGACATATTATGAAAATTGGTCTTTCACAAAAGCCCTTGGTGAAGCACTTGGGTTAATCAAAGCAAATACTAGTGAGAGTTTGTGGTTCCATTTTGATGAAATCAATACTCCTCATGAGGCATGTGATAAGCTTGAATCATTGTTTGGTAAAGTTGATCAAATTAGGGCAATGCAATTGGATGCACAACTTACCCCTTTATCACCTGATGATTATCTCACCATGGTTGATTTTCTCACTAATTCTAAAGAGCTTTATACTCTGTTGAAAGGTAGTGGTAAATGCAAAACTGAATATGAATGTGTATTTTTGATATTGTCAAAATTAAAAGGACCTTTTCATGTCTTTACTTCCACATTCCTCTCTACTATGGATGCTATGGGTGCTACTTTCAAAATGTCTAGCTTGGAAGAGTTTTGTGATCGTCTTACGAGGGAAGAGACCAAAATTTTCACTCTTGAGATATCTTCATCTTCTTCGACTAAGGCATTGACAACATCACATCCTAAAGGTAAAGGTAAGCCCAAACCTAAGCCTAAGACCACTCCACCTTCACAGATAGCTCCTAAACCCAAGGATTCCAAACCCAATCAGAGCAATCCTTCTAAGGAGAGGCCTACTTGTATTTATTGTGCGAAACTTGGTCACTTGACTGAAAAATACTAGACACACCTACTTACCTAATGAACTTAACACATGCTAGATACCTAAAAAGGTATATACACTAACACCCTCCCTTAAGTGATACTAAGGAGTGTGGCAAGATCCATAAATATGAGTCCTGACAACAAGACCTGATAAGGTACTCATGTACAATGGCTATCACAAACATGAAACTCTCTTGTAGATGATGAAAAACCACATGGGAAAAAACCATCTGCCAGAAGAGATTGAGGAAGGTGTAGAGGAAGGAGTCTTCATCAATAGACTTACCATTACCGGTGAGTTAGTGTAGTATTTGAAATACTAGTAAGACTATAGCTCCTTTACTTTGACCGGAAATGAGAATAGCCACAGGGTATGTGCCTTACATGGATGGTTGGGTGATGTGTTAAGGTTTAGAAGTATATTTGGTATGTCGTTTTTGGTGTTCATAAAACGAGCTGAATTTTTCCCTTTATATATATATCTTTGGTTGAGTAAGGCAAATGTGATGGACTCTGTCAGGAGATTGGTATTCCAGCTCATAACAATTGTTGTTATGTGTTTCCAAATAAACCTTGATGGTGAGTTATCGAGATTACCTTGGTTGAGTGATCTTGGAAAACCATGGTTGGATCTTTCCCTTAGATAGGAGTAGGGACCAACGGAGTATTAATATAGAAGCTTTTGATGGGTTTGATGATGTAGTGAGATGTAAGACACCTTAGGAGTCATGTAGATTAGCTTGCCGAAATCCAAGGACGTATTGTCGCTCTGAAGGAGTGAACTTGCTCACATAAATGTCTCTGTTGTGTTAATTGAAGTGGGTTGGTATTGTTATAAGATTTCAACAATTTGGTGATGCATGAGGATGAAATGTCGACTCATCCCTTAAATTTAGACCAAGGAAAAAATGATTCAGTGATGGGAATCATCATCCCTTGAACATGGAAAGGTAAGAGAAATATAGTTATTCCCTTTTTAGGAATGCATATTGAAATCTTTGATTTGAATAGTTGAAAAATTTGGCTTTACTTCGATTAACGAATAAGGCACTTTTGTTGGTATTTTCCCCTGAAGTTGTCGCTCGTTGGGCAAGTATTTAACTTCATTGTCTATTAACAGAAAAGTTTGCTGGATTTCGAAATGGTCATGAGAATAGTGAGAAACGTCTATGGGCAGACGCATGAATTATATTCTACCTTCCAAAAATCTTTGTATGTGCACAACATTATGCTTGATTGTGGGTCTTTGACTGATGTATCTGAAAAACAATGGCAACGCCTGTGAAAGTTTTAAAAGGATTCATCCTTATAAAAATAATGGTACAATGATGAAAGAACTTAGGGTCTATTTACTGAACTTTCAAGGAAAGCATAAGTTAGTAAATGTTGAGCTTGTTGTTTGATTCTAAAATATAGTTAATATTCTTTGAAATGAGATTATGTTGTATTAGTATTTAATAAACATATTTATGGAAATTTATATGGATAGGGAAGATACCTTTTGGTATGTCTAAACTCCAAAATCATGAAGCTAAAATGTACATATGGATGAAAGGATTTATTCATAGTATATTAGCTAGGAAAATAGGGAAAGTCCCTAATGGAGGATTAAGACATAATGGATTGTCTTATCTCATTGTAACAATTGAGCACCATTTTTTTATTAATGAAAAGAAGAGGATTTAAGGCTGGTTTTTCCCCTAGGGGTTTCTAGGATAAAAGAATGTTGTACAATTTTTGTGGTGACTCTTCTTATGGTGCTACTATTTAAGAGGTTGTTATGATTCTTTATGGAATTGATCATGTTATATTGAGATATTGCTGGTTTAATTAAATATTAAATTCTGAAATGAAATCCTTAAGACATATTTAATTTAGAAAGTCTAAGAGAAAGGATATGATTCTTTATGGAAATGTCTAAATGGATTGGGTAATTGCTGAATTAGTTTTCCATTAGCAATTTCATACTTACTTGTTAATCATGTAAAGGAAGCATGAGGAATAGATGTATGCTAAATTAGGAGGAAATTGAGAAAGAGAATTGCTAAAAGACTAATGTGGCTCTTTACAAAAATGAGTTCTTTATTATGAAATACTGCTTTGGGCTATTTTAAATGATGCTTGTGTAAGGCTTTATGAATAATCTAAGACAAGCTTGGTAATACACAATTTATAAAGGGATGTATTGTGCCTTCTATTAGTAACATCAATAAAGTAAACTGAGGGGTTTGGAAATAGTTAAGTAATAAGAAATATTAAAGGAAGGAAGAGCTTCATGATGTAGCATGAGTTTTTTTGCGTAATGATATCCCTAGCAAGAGATTAGTTATAGGGATTGCCATTTTGTTTACCCCACAAAGAAGGAATTAAAAATGAGGCCTATTGGGAGGACTAGCTCATACAGATATGAGATGGATAGTCAATCCCCTTGCACACATATCACCTACATAGGACTTGTGTAGGGTGAAAACTTGGTGTGCACCTTTCAAAAGAATGAAGGGAAGGTCATTACTAGCTCATCGGATCCATGAGATGGATAGTGTGACCCATTAAGTAAAGCACCTAGTACGCTTACATAGATGGATTTATGTAAGGTGTAAGGATGGGTGTGCCTCAAAGAATACCATAGGAGTGAAACTGATGTGGTGACATCAGTAGTGGTTTTAGAGTATAGATTCTAGATCCCTCCGGTATGTAAAAAGAAAAATATGGGAAAATGGGTTGTGACACATTTACCATCTTTTGTTTTCTATGACATGGATTACAACTTTCTCAACTTACCATCTTATAGTGATTAACATCACCCCTTGGAGTGTGCGTCTAGAGAGAACGCATTCAAGCACCTTAAAGCACTTTTTTTTGTTTCTAACAAACAATTTCTCCCCTTTCCCTTTGCCAATATCTTTTATCTATTAATTTTATACTTTTCTCTTGTATCTATGGTCATTTAGACTGTCAATAAATTTTGTAATATCATTGTAATTTTATTTTCAATTTTTTTTAGAAACAAAGCACAATATAATAATAAATAATTGGATATATTTGAGTGATTCATAGTTTTGCTAACAATTGAGTGGTTCATAGTTCACCTAACAATAGGTGACCAAAGGCCATGCCTAATGAAATGTACATTTGACATTAAAGAGGAGGTTAGACTTGATTACTCCTTATTGGATATTGTGCATGCTGAAATTGGTCCTGCCATAGAAGTGAGAAATCAACATGCTAGAATCAAGTTATAAAACTTCTTGATATAATTATAAGCTAACACGTAGAAGTCACCAATCTCATGAAATCTTTTTTGTAAAAGTCAAGAGTCCAAAAACACTTTTTGTTAGAAGAATCAACAATTAAGGTTGACAATAGGATATATTTATGTGGTTCATATTTTTGCAGACAATAAGTGACTCAAGGCCAGGGCTAATGAAATTACATTTTACATTTACTATTTCCTTTGCAAGTAAGGAAAAGCTGAAGATCAGAAATATGTAGTACTAATTGTCCTACACACCCAAGTCTAAGTCAAACACACTTGTAATATTGTGCATGTATAGATATTTTAAAAATATTTTGAAATATTTCAAAATGAACACAAATAATCTATAAGATTGGATGGATATTTTGAAATATCACATAATAAACACATTCAAGACTCATGTGGATTAATATAATGATAGTATTCAACTGAATCACAATTTATGTACAATCTGAGAGGCTTAACGATAGACTTTGGAATATTGAATAAAGGTCTAAGGTTCGAATCTTGTGGGGGCTAGGGTTTTATACCATGCTTTGATAACCGAAGTATGGTTGGATAACCATATCTTGGGTAAGCAACATCCTCCACGAGGGTCGTTTCATATGAACACCATCCTTCATGAGGGTCGTCTCATATGAACACCATACCATCCTCCATGAGGGTCGTCCTATATGAACACCATACCATCCTCCATGAGGGTCGTCTCATATGAATACCATCCTTCATGAGGGTCGTCTCATATGAACACCATACCATCCTTCATGAGGGTTGTCTCATATGAATACCATCCTTGATGAGGGTCGTCTCATATGAACACCATACCATCCTTCATGAGGGTCGTCTCATATGAACACCATCCTTTTCGTCTCATATGACCACCATCCTTCATGAGGGTCGTCTCATATGAGGTCTCTCATGGAAGAAATTGACAAACATTTTATTGATTCACAAAATTGAATAGCTTCAGTTTAAGAGTTTACTTTGGATTAATCAATTGAAGATATTTTGGTGGAGATTGAAATGAGTCATATTAACATTACATCATAACCACATAATAATATTACAATAGTTTAATAACTATGCATATATACAATGAAAAGATTAAAAATTTAATCTATTTGACCTATTAACTGCAATTTGTAGTCTTTAATTCTGTTTTGATTTTGCCTTGCATTTGATTTTTTAAATGTTTTCTCTTCTTTTTATATGCATATCTTATTGATATATGACAAAATCTCAACCAGCCTATAAATGAACATAAGATTTGAATTTACAATAGACAGCAGGTTTCAAATAAGAAAATAATTGTTTGAATTGCACACATTGTTTTTATAATTTAATAATTTTTAAAAATAATTCTATTTATATAACACGTTAATAATATTTTATAATATAGCGACGAACTTTGAGCTCTGGCGATTTGGCAGGAAATCTTCTGAACTGTCGGTGGCCGAAGCTCTAGGGTTCTGGCAGGCGGCTTCTACCAGGGTTTTGGTTGGCTTGACTTTGTTCCCCTCTGAAGGATTTTCCGTTGCCCCGAGAGGGCCCTATGGGGTCTCCTCCAGGTTCTCTTGACGGGAAGAAGAGTTCTTATGCCGAGATTCTAAAAGATAATTTTGCGTCTTCTTCCGAGGAAGCCTAGCGGGGTGCTTACCAAGTGCTTCTCAAGAATGTTGGCAGGGGCTCATCTGCAAACAGAGTCAATGGATGCCTCCCACAATCGGCTTCCAGACCTAAGATAGTCATAGAACCAAAGATGGTTGAGGATACGATCACCTACCGTGCTAACCATGACTTGATCTACAAATTCATGGGTATCCGACCCACTCTGCACTTTCTGCACACCTGGGTTCGACAGAACTGGGAACCTATCGGTGAGTACTCCTTATGGCCTATAAGCAATGGGTATTTCATTATTAGTTTCTCTTCTTTAGTAGATAGAAACAGAGCATTTGAATCAGAGAAGAGGACCCACGACCCGACAGGGTTATTCGTCCAACCGTGGAGAGTAGGCTTCGATCCTCGCATTGAGCCCACGGTTGTTCCAGTGTGGATCCGGCTGTATGCCCTCCCGATGGAGTTTTGGGGCGAGCAGATTCTTGAGATGATTGGGAATTCTCTAGGTAGATTTCTGGGAGTTTCTAAAGATACCATAGAGGGAAACATTGTTGTCTTTGCTAGAATCTGTGTTGAAATGGATATCAGCCAGCCACTACCAGCTGAGGTGGAACTGGAGTTAGCAGGACAATCCTGGATACAACAGTTAGACTACAAAGCCTTACCCTTTAGATGTAGGGTCTGCCATAAACATGGCCATTTGGCCAGGTTCTTTCCAAATACCTTGAGCACAAAAGCGGAGGTCCCGCTAGGAATCTCAAATCGCCCCAGAGAGAGTAAGTTCACCTCGGTCAAATAATCACAAAAAACCTCCCAGGGTTCTGAAACCCAGAAAGATGGCTTTGAACAACATAAACGAAGGAGAAACAAAAATATAAATGGCAAGGACCAAGCTCCTCTTAAGCCAACCAACCGGTATGAAATCTTCAAATCCCTTGTGGATCAGGAAGACCAAGTCATGGAGGGGGTGGATGGGAATACTGAGGATATTAACATCCACTCTCATGCTTCTCCCTCTTCAACTCCTTCCCTAAGGCAGGGGATTGAACCCTCGGAGATTTTGCAGTCAGAAAACCCAGGGGCATTGGTAATTCACTCCTCAGCACAGCCAGGTATTAAGGATGTCATCATGGGAAACACAGAAAAGAGCAGAGAAAGGCCAGCCCTGGGGATTACCCAGGTGGAAAAATAGTCCAAGAATAACAATTCTCAAGGTGCAGGTAGGAAGTCTAATAAGGACCTAATAGCAACGCAAGGAGACAAGTTGGTTACTGATGGATCAGTGAGAACAATTGACTCTTATTGCTCTCAAGGTTTCCAATGATTGTTCAATCTTGGAATGTTAGGGGTTTAAACAATAGAACCCATCAATATGTTGTTCAAAGACTCATAGGAAAGGGTAAAACAGACTTTTTGCTCATCCAGGAGACAAAAATGTCTTTAGAACTTATGTGTAGAACAGTTAGTAAAATATGGAGGGGAGCTGGATATATGGATGTGGCAGCTCAAGGTGCCTCAGGAGGAATTGTTACTTTTTGGAACCCCCTGGAATGGGCTACTTTAGAACATATAGCCTGGAGGGGTGTTCTCACATCTCTTTTTAGGAATAATGTCACAGCTGAGCAAGTTTTAATCACTAATTTTTATGGGGCTCAAAGCCTTGATGGTCAGAGGCTTCAATGGAAAGCAGTTCACAATATGAGGTCCTCAAGACAAGCTTTTGACTGGATCATTGCTGGAGATTTTAATGCCAAATTAGCTGCTCGGGATCAGGAAGGTGGTTCCCCTATTTTGGACCCAGGGGACCGGCTTCTGATTGCCTAGGTTCAGGATTTTCACTTAGTAGATGTCCAAGGTCTTGGAACTTTCTTCACTTGGACTAACAAACGGAGGGAACCACACAGCTGTAAGGTTAAGTTGGATCGCTTTCTGGT
Source organism: Wollemia nobilis (assembly GCA_028583015.1). Classification (NCBI taxonomy): domain Eukaryota; kingdom Viridiplantae; phylum Streptophyta; class Pinopsida; order Araucariales; family Araucariaceae; genus Wollemia; species Wollemia nobilis. The sequence continues at coordinate 2,507,601 of JAQPPZ010003090.1, read as the reverse complement.
CTCAGAGGAGGCTTTTGTTAAGTGGAATGTGCAATTACAGATTTTGGATGGGCCTGTTTCCGATCACTCTCCCATCATGCTGATGGGTGGGACTCAGACAGAGCAGCTCCACAAACCATTTAGATTTGAAATTTTTTGGCTCCAGAAGGAGGACCTCCATGTGTTAATTCCGCAGTGGTGGGATGAAGGTCGTCCACCCTTTGGGACAGCAATGTTTAAATTTCACAAACAGCTTCTTTTTGTCAAATCTAAATTGAAATAGTGGAGGCACGCCAATAAATCGGACTTCCAGCTGCAAAGAGCCCCCTTGTTGGCCCGCTGGGAGGAGGTGCAAAAACAATTCAGGGAAGGTTTAATTTTTGAACAGCTTAAAACTGAAGATGATGCCTTACGTCAAGCTATTGAAGACATTGATAACCAAGAGGAAATTTACTGGAAGCAGCGGGCTAGAAACTCTTGGCTATTGGAAGGAGATAGAAATACAAAATTCTTTCATCGTTCAGCATGTGCTAGAAGACAGATGAATAATATGGCAGTTCTAAAAGATGAGAATGGTCATTCCTTTGATACTCTCCCAGGCATGCACTCCCACTCTGTGGATTACTTCTCCAAGATTTTTGCAAAAAATAGGGATCAAGATGTGGGGGCTCAAAATGAAGTTCTTGATGTTATTCCCTCTATTATCACTCCAGCAGAAAATCAGGCTCTCCTCAGACCGATTGACCGAGATGAATTGAAAAATGTGGTCTTTGGGATGAGTACTGGCAAATCTCCCGGTCCAGATGGTTTTCCTATTGAGTTCTTCCAAGCCTTTTGGGATACCTTGGGGGAAGATGTTTTGGCTGTTATTGAGGAGTCCAGATCTAATAAGAAAATGCTTAAGGCTCTGAATCATACCTTCATCTCGTTAATTCCAAAGGGGGAGGAAGGAGTTCTTATCTCTGATTTCAGACCTATTGCTTTATGTAATGTGATTTATAAAATCATCACAAAAACTATAGCTGAACGTCTTAAACCTCTCCTTCATAACATCATTTCCTTAGAACAGGGGGGATTTGTTGAGGGTAGACAGATCTTGGATGGAGTGGTTCTCACTCAGGAGGCTATTCATTCAATGCAAAACTCTGGTAACAAAGGAATGTTCATCAAATTGGATATGTCTAGGGCTTATGATCGAGTGGAGTGGGGTTTCCTGTCAAGGATGTTGGATGCCTTTGGTTTTTCCTAGGAATGGATAGACTGGGTTATGAGATGTGTTTCCACGCCTTCTTTTTCGGTTCTCATCAAGGGGACCCCCTCGCCTCCCTTTGGAGCCTCTCGTGGTCTCCGACAAGGGGACCCTTGCTCGCCCTATATTTTCCTTATCTTAGCTGAAGGCCTAGGTCGACTCCTCTTGAGAAGAAGACTTCAAGGCTTGATAACAGGTATTAAGGTTGGGGAAGAAGTTCTGACCCATTTACAATTTGTGGATGATACTGGCTTGGTTGGAGTGGCTGGTCTCAGGGAAGCCAGGGGAATCAGAGACTCTCTTTTTGTCTACCTTAGGGCCTCCAATCAAGTTATCAATGACAAAAAATCTAAAGTGGTCTTTTTCAACCTTGACCAACGGTTGCAGGACATAATTATAGAGATTTTGGGCTTCACTAGATCATCTCTCCCTATTGTCTACTTGGGGGTTCCTTTGCACTTCAAGAAATTGAAAAATGTTATTTGGAAAGATCTTTTGGATGGCATCAAAGACAGAATGAACCATTGGTCTCACAAATGGTTAAGCTACGGTGGCCGCTTAACCTTCTTATAGTCAGTAATTCAGGCCATACCTATCTATAAATTTTCAATCTTGGCTGCTCCACTTTCTATTTGGAAAGAGTTGGATAAACTGGCTAGACGATTCTTATGGGAAGGAGCAAAAGGTGGGAGGAAATGGGCCTTGGTTGGCTGGGATAAAGTCACTCAGCCCAAAGAAAAAGGAGGGCTGGGTTTGAGAAGCTCTAAACTCAACAACATAGCCTTAGCAAGTAAATTGTATTGGAGATGGATCTCCCAGCCATCATCTTTATTTAGCAGAGTCTTGACCAGCAAATATTTGGGTACTGTTCACCCCTTTGAAGTTTGTCGTTTCCCTCTGGATGGTAATGGCTCCCTAGTTTGGCAAGCTCTCAAGCTAGGATCTCAAGTTGTCAAAGACCAATTGTTCTGGAAAGTGGGAAGAGGGGAGAAAGCCCGTTTCTGGACTGACTCATGGGATCAGTTTCCACCCATCATCGCTGAGTATCCTGAACTGCTTCCAATTAAAATTGCCATAGAATCCAAGGGTTGGGTCACTATTGAGAACTACTTCATCACTAGCCAATTGGGTGATTATAAATTCAAGAAATTTAAGCGGCTTGAGGAGTGGCCTGTCACTATCCCTTCGGTGCTGGCAACTATTCTGACCAACATCTTGACAGCAAGATTCCTCATGGGCAGAGACGAAGAAGACGAGTTAGCTTGGGGCCATGGGAATCTTGGAGTTTATACTGTGAAGGAGGGTTATGATCAGATTCTCCCAGAGCCTCCCCCACACTTATTTCCGGTTCAAGACTGGAAGAAAATATGGCATTCCAAGTGCTGGTCGAAAGTGAACTTCTTTGCCTGGCAGTTTATGCATAATGGCATTCTCACCTATGACAACCTCAGAATCAGAGGAACTATTGGTCCTTCCCAGTGCATTTTGTGTCTTAAGCATGAAGAGACTGCTGACCATTTGATGTTCGAGTGTTCTTTCACAGGTCAGATTTGGAATCGATGGTTCTCTCATTTTAAACTCTAGGGTAATGGTGCTATGAATCGGAGTAATATCTGGAAAAGATGGAGGACCGCTAGATTTAAATCAAAAGCCCTCCGACTGGGGTGGGAGCTTGGTCTTTTCTTCATCTGGTGGCAAGTTTGGCTGGAAAGAAATGCTCGAATCTTCAGAGAGACCTTCTCCTCCCTTGATGGAATCTGGCAGGTTATCTGGAGCAAAGTCACTGAGATGGTTGCCTTGCATGTTGACGAAGATATTCTGGTTGAGATGGGTCCTCAGGAGGAGAGAGTTATTGCTCAAGTTAGAGAAAACATGGCTAGGTGGAAACCCCCCCGGTTGGCTGGATCAAAATTAACACGGACGGTGCTACAAAGGGCAATCCGGGCAATGCTGGAATCGGTATTGTGTGCCGTGATCATACTGGAACTGTGCTTTATTGGGAACTGCAGGGCCTGGGAAGAGCCACCAATAATGAAGTCGAAGCTTTTGCCATCAAAGTTGCTTCTCTCTGGGTTGTCACTCAGGGATTCAGAAAGATAATCCTTGAGACTGATTCTCAAATTATGGTTGGCTCCCTTGACTGTATGAGAAATTTTGCTTTGAAAGCGTGGAAGATTCAGATCTTAGTCTCTCAAATTAAGGTCCTTTGGAGGGAATTAGAGGATGTGATCCCTGTCCATGTGAATTGGGATTCAAATTCGACGGCTGATTTCCTTGCCAAGTTGGGTGTGGAAAAGGAGGTTGGAGTTCAGATGCACAGTAATATGCCTGTGGAAGATGTTGTGATTAGACAAGGTCTTGAAAAATTCTTGAGCAAATGAGAAAATTTTGTGTTAAGGGAGTTATTCGTCGCGTTTTCGCGACTTGCTGTGCTATCGCGACCCTTGGGGGCAACCTGTCGCGATATCGCGACAGGTTTCATCGCCACGACCTTTGGAGACTTTTTGTCGCGATATTGCGACATTTCGAGCCGACGCGTTCTTTGGCAAGCTACTGTCGCGATATCGCGACCGGTTGTGTGGTCGAGACTAATGGTTGGAAGACGTCTCTTTTTCGCGATATGTTTTGCCGATGGGACCTTTGGCTCACAGTTGCTGCGTTTCTACGTCGCTTTGGCGGCAGGGGCAACATGGAGGACAACAGTCGAGATTTCGTGCCTTTTATGAGGATTGGTCACCAAGTGGTCAACATGTTGCGTTTTCGCGACACTTGGAAGGTTTTGATGCAGAAGGGTCTTCTGGTCGTGATTTCGTGACACTTTTGGCGCAATGGGGGCAACTGGATAATGCGTCGCGATATCGCGACAATTCTGAGGTTTGATTGCTTTGTGATGTTTCCGTCTCGATATCGCGACATCTTTCGTGGTCGGGGGCTGTTGGCTTTGGCCGTCGCGATTTTGCGACATGTCACGAAATCGCGACATGTCGCAAATTCGCGACTCTTCTGGCGCAAAGGTGGCAATTGGAAAACCCGTCGCGATATCGCGACAATTTTGAGGACTGATTGCTTTGTGATATTTTTGTCGCGATATCGCGACATCTTTCGTGGTCGGGGGCTGTTGGCTTTTGCCGTCGCGATTTCGCTCGCCAAATCACGACACTTCTGGCGCAAAGGTGGCAATTGGAAGATGTGTCGCGATATCGCGACAATTTTGTGGACTGACTGTTTTGTGATGTTTCTGTCGCGATATCATGACATTTTTCGTGGCCGGAGGCTGCTGGCTTTGGTCGTCGCGATTTCGCGACCGGTTGCACGGTTGTGGTCTTGGCCGGCTTGCGCGACATGTCGCGATTTCGCAACATGTCGCGATTTCGCGCCTAGTTTCCTTCTTGTGCTCTGTTGTGGCTTGTGCTGCCCTCTTGCTCTTTGTTGAGGGTTCTTGTCTCTGGGTCCTTGGTAGGGATGTTTTTGCTCCCTCTTGTAATTGTTCTTTGTTTTAATACAAGATTTTCAATTTAAAAAAAAAAAAAAATAATATTTTATAATAAATTTCTGCAATATTAATAAAATTGTTTGTTTAATAAAAGAGCTCTACCTATTTTATGTTTGAATATAAAAAACCAACTATGAGAATGCATGTTATATTGACAGGTATATGAAACCTGTACCATTTTTTTAGCCATCAAATTTCATTGTTGGTTGGACCTATATTATAACAAGACTGCCCCTGTTTGTTCTTTTTATAATAATAATAATTGAAAGAAAAAACCTTGATTCAATTCATTCGTGGCTGTGATAGCAGTGGTATTGGGATCTGTTTTCTACGTAAGATTGCGTGGAATATTTATATAAAGCTTATGTTGGTAATATCTTCGTTAAAGCTTCGTTTTCCTCTAACAACCTTGCTTGGGCATGAGTCTGGCTAAACCAACATTATGGATTGGAAATATGTCATTTTTATTTCTTCTCTTTTTATTTGAGGTAAGATGAGACAGGGAATTATTTGAAACTCAAAACTCAAAAAAATAATAATTAGTAACAATTAACTTATACTTCAACTTAACAAATTAAAATTAATCCCTAAAACATTTAAAATGAGAAATCTTTGGAAAGAGTTTTGTTTAGATTGAATTGTAGAAATAATTTACTGGGTTAAAGTAGTTTTTATATTTTTAATTTTAATTTTAATTTTTAAAATTTAAAATTATATGTAATTTTTATTGACATCACTTTTATTAAAAATATATATATATTATATTATTTTTATTACATTTTTAACAAGTTAATTAAACCATATTCAACTTTATCTTTGAATAAAAAAAATTTTCCATTTGTCTTTTTATCAATCTCCATCTTCCTCAAACTGCTAAGTTTCCATAATCAACTTCAGACGCCTTCTAAAATTTAAATTCTACCAAGGTGAAATTCAACACCACTGATGGTTAAAATATTTACTGCCCAACTTCTATATCTATAAATATCTTGTCTATAACAACCTCACAATTTTTAATACCATTTTTTGGGGTTCTTCTTCATTCCCCTAATATTTCAAAATATTATTTTCATTGTTATTTTTTGATTTTATTTGTGGGTTTAGTTCCACTTCTTGTTAGCACTTGTGATATTTGCTTTTGTTTTTCCATATCAATATCCCTAGGGTTTCTTTTTCTCTTTGTTTTTGCTTCTTAGGTATTTTTTTTTTCTTTCATTCCCAACAATACTTCATCTTCATTAATCTCTTCAATCTTCTCATGCTGCTTATAGTAATATTTATCATCTTTAGGTTTGCCTTGATATGAAGGATCTGAAGTGCAAGGAATAACCTCATCAATCTCTTCAATCTTCTCACGTTGCTCATAGTAAGACTTATCATAGTTAGGTTTACCTTGCTATGAAGGATCTGAAGTGCAAGGAATAATCTCAAAAGCACAATCTTCTTTATGTTGCCCTAAAAACAGAGCATATATTGAAAAATACAAAATAAAAAGTGCAAACAAAAACATGAACAACAGATAAATTGACTCAATATTTACAAAGAAACATATATTTATTCAGAGGAACTCTCCAATGCTATGTTACATATATGCAACTCTCTTTTTATAATCACAAAATGGGAGGGTTTTCTAATTTTCCCACCCAAACAATCTTCTAGAATTTTTTAGGGCTTACTAGTCTTCTGGAATCTTCCAAGTCATACCAAAAAACATGAAGTCTCCAAAAAGGGGTTTCCATGAACTCTCTAGAAGATTCCATCACTAAACAGGAAAACCATGCAACACATGCACATTGTAACAAACTTCCACTTGATGCAAGATTTTTCTGTAATCTTTTATCTCAATCTCATTGTTGCAAAATTGGTGCTTTTGAGCTGTGACAACCTTAGTAAGTGCATCTGCTGCATTCTCTTGATTTTTGTATTTGATCAGGTTGATCATTTCACTCTCCACCATATCACACACAAAATGATATTTCACTACGTTGTGTGGTTTATCCTTTAGTAAGTGCATTTGCTACATTCTCTTGAGTTTTGTATTTGATCAAGTTTATCCTTTCATTTGCTACATTCTCTTGAGTTTTTTGGCTATCACATTTTATTCCAACATATTCTTGGTTCAAATGCAGACCTTTGTACAACCTCATCAACCAAAAAACTTTTGCAACATTAGTAGCAAAAATATATTCTACTTCAGCACTTGATAAAGCTACAACAATTTACTTTTTACTCCTCTAGCTCACTGCACCACCATACAAAGTGAAGACATATCCTTTTGTTGACTTACGATTGTCCAAGTCACCTGCCCAATTTGCGTCTACATGTCCCTACAAACAAAGATCTTCATTCTTTTTGGGTTGATAACACAAAACATGATCTTTAGTACCCTGCAAATATCTGAATTGTTTTTACAACAGTCCAATGCTCCTTTCCAGGATTGGACATATATCTGCTGATCATACCAACAACATGAGTAATGTCAGGTCTGGTACATACCATTGCATACATTAATGAACCCACAATATCTGCATATGAAATTTTCTTCATCCTCTCATTTTCTTCAGTTGTAGTTGGACACATTTTTGCAAATAATTAAACTTGAGGTTGCAAAGGAGTTTTTGCAATTTTACTATATTGCATTCCAAATTCTTTCAAAATCTGGTTAATGTAATCCTTTTGGGAAAGCCATAACTATCTGCTCTTGCAATCTTTGACAATATCAATGCCCAAGCAATGGCGTGCCTGACCTAAGTCCTTCATATCAAAGTTATTTGACAATAACTCAGTTTTTGAAATCAATTGCTTATTATTTCCAATCAGGAGGATGTCATCCACATAAAAAATCAAAATTACAAAACTTTTACTTTATGTTTTGTAATACACACATGGATCTATAGGGTTACGAAAAAATCCAATCTGCAACACATAAATGTCAAAATTTTGGTACCATTCTCTATGAGACTGCTTCAATTCATAGAGAGATTGTGTCAACCTACAGATAACACCTGCACCTCCTACTTCAAAACCTTTAGACTACTACATGTATATATCCTTCTTTAAATCACCATGCAAGAATGCAGTTTTTACATCTATTTGTTCAACCTCTAAATCAAAAGCAACAACATATGCAAGCAAAAGTCTAATAGCAGATAACTTCATAGTGGAAGCATATGTTTGATGGAAATTGATACCTGGGATCTGAGAGAACCCTTTTGCAACCAATCTGGCCTTGTATCTTTCCAAGGATCCATCAAACCTTAAATTATTTTTGAACACCCATTTGCTACCTACTATCTTTCTCCTAGCAGGTTGCTGAACTAAATCCCATGCATGGTTCTTCTTCATTGAATCCATTTCTTCCTGCATGACCTTCTTCCAATGCTCTTTCTCTAGACTCTTCATGACATCTTCAAATGTGAGAGGATCATCACAAGCAACTATAAATCCACAAAAATAATCTTGAATCCTATTGGGAAGATGTTTCTCTCTTCTAGTTCTTCTAGGTTGCTCTATTGATTCTTGGACCTCTTCTATGCAAGGTGGAGAATCAGGTTGCATAATTTGTTGATCCTCTTGATGGACCTCTTCAGGCATATAAGTAGGAATATCTTCACTAGGTATTTGTAGGCTGGAAACACTGTCTGAAATGTCAAAAGATATTGTTTCTTGAGGTTGATAGGATTGATCATGTTCTTAACTTGAAGGTTGACCCGTCATTGTGCATTCATGCACACTAACCTTCTCTTTCAACTATTGTAATTCTTGTTCTTGAATATCTTCAACTATCTTAATTTCTTTGAAAATCACATCTCTGTTGAAAATATTTTTGTGTTCATCCAAAATCCATAATTTATATCCTTTTGTTTCAACAACTTCTCCATAACCAACAAAAATGCATTTCTTAGATTTTTCATCCAAATTTTTTCTCTTTTCAGTAGGCATGTGCATAAAGGCATCACAACCAAAAACCCTCAGGTGAGAGATTGATGGTTTTCTCCCACTGTAGGCCTCTTTTGGTATCTTGTCATTCAAAGCAATGCATGGTGATAAATTAACCAAATACTTGGCAATTGAAATTGCTTCAGCCCAAAATCCATTATTGAGATTTGCATTTGACAACATGCTCCTCATCTTCTCCAGTAGTATCATCTTCTCCAACTTTTTTCTCTTTTCAGTAGGCATGTGCATAAAGGTATCACAACCAAAAACCCTCAGGTGAGAGATTGATGGTTTTCTCCCACTCTAGGCCTCTTTTGGTATCTTGTCATTCAAATCAATGCATGGTGATAAATTAACCAAATACTTGGCAATTGAAATTGCTTCAGCCCAAAATCCTTTACTGAGGTTTGCATTTGACAACATGCTCCTCCTGTCACATTTTATTCCAACATATTCTTGGTTCAAATACAGACCTTTGCATAACCTCATCAACCAAACAACTTTTGCAACATCAGTAGCAACAATATAATCTGCTTCACCACTTGATAAAGCTAGCTCACTGCACCACCATACAAAGTGAAGACATATCCTCCTGTTGACTTACGATTGTCCAAGTCACCTGCCCAATTTGCATCTGCATGTCCCTACAAACAAAGCTCTTTATTCTTCTTGCGTTGATAACACAAAACATGATCTTTAGTACCCTGTAAATATCTGAATTGTTTTTACAACAATCCAATGCTCCTTTCCAAGATTGGACATATATCTGCTGACCATACCAACAACATTTGCAATATCAGGCTTGGTACATACCATTGCATACATTAATGAGCCCACAATCTCTACATATGAAAATTTCTTCATCTTCTCATTTTCTTCAATTATAGTTGGACACATTTTTGCAGATAATTTTACTCGAGGTTGCAAAGGATTTTTTGCAAGTTTACTATCTTACATTCCAAATTCTTTCAAAATCTGGTTGATGTAATCCTTTTGGGAAAGCCATAATTATCTGCTCTTGTGATCTTTGACAATATCAATGCCCAAGCAATGGCGTGCCTGATCTAAGTCCTTCATATCAAATTTATTTGATAATAACTCAGTTTTTGAAATCAATTGCTTATTATTTCCAATCAGGAGGATGTCATCCACATAAAAAATCAAAATTACAAAACTTTTACTTTATGTTTTGTAATACACACATGGATCTATAGGGTTAGGAAAAAATCCAATCTGCAACACATAATTGTCAAAATTTTGGTACCATTCTCTAGGAGACTGCTTCAATCCATAGAGATATTTTTTCAACCTACAGATAACACCTACACCTCCTACTTCAAAACATTTAGGCTGCTACATGTATATATCCTACTTTAAATCACCATGCAAGAATGCAGTTTTTACATCCATTTGTTCAACCTCTAAATCAAAAGCAACAACATATGCAAGCAAAAGTCTAATAGAAGATAACTTCATAGTGGGAGCATAAGTTTGATGAAAATCGATACCTGGGATCTAAGAGAACCCTTTTGCAACCAATTTGGCCTTGTATCTTGCCAAGGATCCATCGGACCTTAACTTATTTTTGAACACCCATGTGCTACCTACTATCTTTCTCCTAGCAGATTGTTGAACTAAATCCCATGCATGATTCTTCTTCATTGAATCCATTTCTTCCTGCATGGCCTTATTCCAATGCTCTTTCTCTAGACTATTCATGGCATCTTCAAATGTGAGAGGATCATCACAAGCAACTATAAATCCACAAAAATAATCTTGAAGCCTATTGGAAAGATGTTTCTCTCTTCTAGTTCTTCTAGGCTGCTCCATTGATTCTTGGACCTCTTCTATGCAAGGTGGAGAATCAAGCTGCATAATTTGTTGATCCTCCCGATGCACCTCTTCAGGCATATAAGTAGGAATATCTTCACCAGGTCTTTGTAGGCTGGAAAAACTGTCTGAAATGTCAAAATATATTGTTTCTTGAGGTTGATAGGATTGATTATGTTCTTCACTTGAAGGTTGACCCGTCATTGTGCATTCATGCACACTAACCTTCTCTTTCAACTATTGTAATTCTTGTTCTTGAATATCTTCAACTATCTTAATTTATTTGAAAATCACATCTCTGTTGAAAATTTTTTTGTGTTCATCTAGAATCCATAATTTATATCCTTTTGTTTCAACAACTTCTCCATAACCAACACGAATGCATTTCTTAGATTTTTCATCCAAATTTTTTCTCTTTTCAATAGGCATGTGCATAAAGGCATCACAACCAAAAACCCTCAGGTGAGAGATTGGTGGTTTTCTCCCACTCTAGGCCTCTTTTGGTATCTTGTCATTCAAAGCAATGCATGGTGATAAATTAACCAAATAATTGGCAATTGAAATTGCTTCAGCCCAAAATACTTTACTAAGATTTGTATTTGACAACATGCTCCTCATCTTCTCAAGTAGTATTCTATTCATTATCTTTGCTACTCTGTTCTGTTGAGGAGAATAAGGTGTAGTATTTTATTCTGAGATGCCTTTCTGCCTGCAAGACTTCAAATTTAATAGAAAAATATTCTCCTTCATTATCGCTACACAATATCTTAAGTTGCCTACCTATCTGCCTTTCTACATTAGCAACAAACCTTTTAAAATGATAGAGGATGTCACTATTTTTATTCAAAAATACAATCCATACTTTTATGATATGTTTATCAATAAAAGTTGTAAAATAAAATGCACCACTAGTAGATGGAGTATCTATAGGACCACAAATATTTGAATGAACAAGATCCAAAGTAGATTTAGCTATATGTGGGTGATAAGAGAAGCTAAATCTAAGAGTGCTGGAGCTGATATCCTTGAGGCCATGCACCATGCATTTGTTGACCAACTGCTTCAAGATGGTTTCTCCCAAATGGCTAAGTCTTCTATGCCAAAGAAGAAAATCTCTAACATCTGCTTCATCATTTTTCTCAACTGCATAATATTCTTTTAGAAAGGAAACATTGCAATGGCTTTTCTCACAAGGGTTGACATCTAGTTTAAACAAAGTACTTTTCTTCTTTCCTTTTGCAAGAATTAGTGTGCCTTTGGTGAGCTTGCATACTTCATCTGAGAAGGTAATGTTACTCATTTTTCAGTCAGTTGTCCAACTGAGAGAAGATTTATTCTCAACTAAAGGATATATCTAACTTTTTGCAAATACTTAACTTTTCCACTTGAATCCTTCACAGGAATTGTACCTTCTCCTTCTACATCACAAAAAACATTATCACCCATATAAACTATTACACCATTTATCTCTTTATAATTGACAGACCACTCACGGTGTGGTGTCATGTGGAAATAAGCTTCTGAATCTATAATCCAATCTTTAGGACACCCTTCAATTGACATACAAGAAGTTAGAAATATGGAGGAGTTTTCATCTACAACTTTTTGCATCTTTATCAGTTGTCCCTTATTCTGCTACCTTTTCATTTTTCTTCTTCAACAAGGGACAATGAAACTTGATATGCCCCTTTTTATGATAGTAGTAGCATTCCACATTGCTAAAATTTTTTTTTCCTATGCTGTATGATTTGCCTCTACCTCTAGAATTGCTTCTCCCATTGGATTTGCCTTTTTCTCTTTCCTTTGAGCATCCACGTGCTAGATAGGCCTCTGGAGTGGATGCTTCACCAGTAGATATTCTTCTTGTCTTATCATTCCACAACTAACAAACCATGGACTCCATATGTAACTTTTTAGAAGCAACAATTATGGAAGTAATTAGATTCTACTATGTGTTTGGCATATTAATTAACAGTGCCAAAAACTGATCTTCATCACTCCATTTATCACCAATGGAGTTTAGTTGCTTCATTAACATATTAAAATCATTCAAGTGGTTTGGGAACTTACCTTTCTACTTCATCTTGAGATTTGCCAGATTCTTTCGTAAAATTAACTTGTTCACTATTTACTTGGAAGCATAGATGTTCTTCAAATTTTTCCATTCTTGAGTAGACTGTGCTTCTGTCACATTTAAAATCATAGTCTGCTAAACTTAGTTTAATAAGAGCCATTGCTTTTTTATCCAACTTATTAAAATCCTCTTGTGCCATCCCAATGGGCTTTCTAGTGATTACAACCCACAAGTCCCTTTCCACCAATAAGTCCTCCATTTTGATCTTCCATAATGTGAAGTTCAATCCATTTAACTTCTCAATCTCTAGTTTGCTATTTATTTTTTGCAAATCGTTCTTTTCTCCCACTAAAAATATGAAACAATGCACCAACTCTTAGGAGTACTCCAAAATAAAGACATAGCAACCAATGTTGCAGAGAGGGAGACCATGATTAACTACCAAAGCATATACAAATACCTCTCTTCTACTATAGTGCTCTAATACCATAAAAATAAAAACATTGCATATGCTTAAACAAACACAAAATAAAAACTATAAGCAAAAACATGAACAACAAATAAAAGGACTCAATATTTACAGAGAAACATATATTTATTCAGAGGAACTCTCCAATGTTATGTTACATACATGCAACTCTCTTTTTATAATCACAAAATAGAAGGGTTTTCTAATTTTCCCACCCAAACAATCTTCTAGAATTTTCCAAGGCTTACTAATCTTCCATAATCTTCCAGGTCATACCAAAAAATATGAAGTCTCCAAAAAGGGGTTTCCATGAACTTTTCAAAAGATTCGATCACTAAACAAGAAAATCATGCAACACCTGCACATTGTAACAATTAGAACTTGTTATATTTGCTTTTGTTTTGCCATATCAATATCCCTCAAGGTTTCGTTTTCTCTTTTTTTGCTTCTTAGGTCTTCCTCTTTTTTTTTTCATTCCCAACAATACTTTCATCTTCATCAATCTCTTCAGTCTTCTCATGTTGCTCATAGTAAGACTTATCATCTTTAGGTTTACCTTGTTATGAAGGATTTGAAGTGCAAGGAATAACCTCATCAATCTCTTCAATCTTCTCATGCTGCTCATAGTAAAACTTATCATCTTTAGGTTTACCTTACTTTTAAGGATCTGAAGTGCAAGGAATAACCTTAAAAGCACAATATTCTTTATGTTGCCCTAGAAACCCTAAAGTACAAGGATGCTCTTCTATAGCAATTACTTTCTTATTGTGCTCTAAAAATCCTAAATTATTATGGGGTTTGCTCTATCCTTATTTCTTTATTATGCTGCTCTTGAAACCTTGAAGTGCAAGGGATAACATCTTAATTCCTTTCAGTATTATTACTTGGAGAGAATTCTATACTGCCTGAAGAAAATGAAGATTTACTTGGAATAAACTTGAACTCTTGCTATCTTTGTTTTAGGATTTCTCTTATCTTCTTTTGCACCTTTAATTCCTTCTGAACTTGCAAAATAATACTATAGATAGGCTTTCTTTGCCTCTTCTTTCGGAGTGGAATATCCTTGATATGATCTAGCTTCTATTACTATATAATTTCCTTGCTTTGTCTTCAATTTTATCTCATGGCTAGAATATTTTCTCTTTCTTCATAGTTTTCACTTTGCAAACTCTTACCATGTGTCCCATCTCATAACAATTATGGCAAAAAAATGTGATATTTTCATAATTTACTTGTTGATCCCATTCTCTTGATTTAGATTTTATTTTAATCGATCGTGGCAAAGGTTTTGAAATATCCATGGCAACATATTTTCAAGTATATATAGCATGCTTTCGCTCCTTAGTAGTTAATCATTTCTCGATGAATTTCCCTAGGGTATTTCCAATATTCTTTAGAACATCATTATTTATAAGCTAATATGGCAGTCCAAAATCCTAACCCATACTGGAAGCTTCATAATAGTTTATGTCTCAACAAATTTCTTTCATTCTATGGTCTCAAATAAAGTGCATCTCTTATTATAAACCATGAGCCACCAACCATTATTTTATCCCTATTTTTTGAACTAGAAAAGAGATGAGAAAAAAACCATTAGGAAGAAAAGTCACAAAGTAATTTGAATTTGATCCCCACTTCCACTTGATCCAATTTTGAATCTCCAAAAAACCTGACCATGATCTATGGAACATACATATTAACCCTCTACTTTTTAAGAACCATTATATCATGCTCAATCATCTCATCATTGATATCCACTTGTGGTGTAACATCTGCTACCTAGTTTGAACTTGCCATGTGTTCGCTCTTCTGCTTATATCCAACTTGGACCTCCATACTTCCAACTAGGGCATACTGACTTCCCATTAGGGATTTCAAATATGAATTTTCTTCCATAGTAGCTAATGGGGCTTGCTCTTGGTTTGCACTCCCTCTTGGCTCACCTTCCCTATTGGCTTGCAATCGCTCCCAACTTGCACTCTCTCCTACCTCACACTCACTCCTAGATTGGCTTGCACTCCCTCTTGAATCATAATAGCCCTTGTCTCTTTTTTTCCTGGTGTTCCTTCACTTTTGTAATTTTTTGGAAACAATGTTCCATGCAGTCATGGTAAGGGTTTGAAACATTCATGCACTTTGAATGAACCTGCTGGTATTTTTTCATGATTTAACCTTGGTGTGTACTCCCTCTTAGATCACACTTACTCTTGAATTACACTGGATTTTATTCAATTGGATTACACTTTGCTTTCTACGTCCTCCTCACTCTTGGCTTGCACTCGCAATTGCTTTAGGCTACACTCACTTTCAGCTCACGCTTACGGTATCCTGACTTCCCATTAGGATTTTCAAATATGACTTTCCTTCCACAGTAGCTAATGGGGCTTGATCTTGGTTTACACTCCCTCTTAGCTCACCTTCCCTCTTGGCTTGCACTCGCTCCTAGTTTACACTCTCTCCTAGCTCACATTCACTTTTGGCTTGGCTTGCACTCCCTATTGGCTCGTAATAGCCCTTGTCTCTTCTTGTTCATATTTTTCCTTCGCTTCAACAATTTTTTGAAAATAATGTTCCACGCATTCGTGATAAGGGTTTGAAACATTGATGCACTTTGGATGAAGTTGCTATTCTTTTGCCATGACTGAATCTTAATTTGTACTCCCTCTTAGATCACACTTACTCCCGACTTGCATTGGATTTTATTCAACTGGATCACACTTTGCTTTCTACTTTCTGCTCACACTTTCTCCTCACTCCTGGCTTGCACTCGCACTTGCTTTAGGCTGCACTCACTTTAGGCTACACTCACTCCTAACTCATGCTTGCACTCGCTTTTAGTTGTACTCCCTCCAGGCTCACACTCCTTATACACTCACTCCCTCAATTCTAAGCTTATTACATCATGATTTTTGTTTAAAATGTTGTATCTAATAATAAATTTAAATAATATTTTTGCTTTTCATTTTTTAATCAAATAGTTGATATATTTTTTAATTGATTAAAAAATTGAATTTACATAGGTTTCTATGAGGGAGTCCCTTTGTATCATAAATTGAATTTGGGTATTCTAGATAAAAACTCAACTACTTACCACTACCTTATCCCTCATGGGTCAAATAGTTGGTACATATATTAATATTGAAAAGAAATATTTTTAAAATAAAAAAATTCTTTTCTTAACCTATCTAGTGGCATATTCCATGATTGGAATTTTATTCCACATTAATACCTATCTATATTAACCTTAAATAATCTATTACCTCATGTCATGCCATCATAACTTGGTCATATTTGCTTTATAAAGTTAAATAACATGTTTATTGCATCATGTGATTGTATCAAAAGAATATTTTTAATAATTATTTAAATTTTAATTTTTTTTTATTTTGTTAGTGTGAGAAACCCATACGACCAACGCACAGGGCTGAGCAGACTCCCCCAACTATAACCCCTCCTAAATCCGAGGGCTATGCTTATCAATAGGGAATTTAACACATAACCACCACACACCCACCCCCTCACACACTCACCTACGATGTGGTTTGAACCTTGGATCTCTCGAAGAAAAACCAAAGCCCGAACCGTTGTGTTGTCCCTTGGGACTATTATTATTTTAATTTTATTATATAATTTTTATTTTTATGTCATATTAATTAAAATTACATAGTATTAGATGTCCAAGGTTCAAACCGTGGCATGGGTGAGTGTGTGAGGTGGTGGGTGTGTGTTAAATTTCCTATTGATAAGCATAGCTCTCCACTTTATGAGGGGTCATGGTTGGGAGGACACTACAACCTTATGCGTTGGTCATAGGGGTTTCTCACACTTAAAAAAACCATATAATTACAATAAAATATATATTGATAATATAACAAACTATATATCACAACTTTCATAAAAAATTGAACTCTAATGAACTCTTTATATGCTAAACAATTATTTATAAGACAATGGTATTTTATGGGCCCTTTTTTTATATGGTCTATACAATTTAATAGGCTCTTAAAAAATTTATAGATAGGTAGAGATTGATAGAATTATGAATAAAGTTCAATATCATTTTGGTAGATTTTAAAAATTTATTTTAAGATAAAGGGAATTGAGAGAATCATGAATAAAGCTAGTTTTATTTTGATGTCAGTTATGTTATTGAAAACAATAGTGGTTGATATTTTTATTAAAATTTTATAAATAGAGGCGTTGAAAATAATAATAATCTCTCAAAAAGGTAGCCATAGATCTGATGCTTGATGGGTATAGAGTAATATAATGTGGAAATTTTGATGGTTAGGTTGCACGCTTGCGGTGAATGCTAGGGTTTTGAAGTTACAGGAAGAAGATGTTACGGTTTTGAGTATCATTATGGTTCCCAAATATGGTGGACCAATGCATAACATTGGAACCATAGAAGAGAATGCATGCGATAATGACTCCTCTCATTCAATTGTGCAGGTTTGTGCTGAGAATGGTCCACAAGGTAACCTTCGTTCTCTTGATGTAATTCTTTCTTTGCCTGAAGTTGATTCTACATGTCATAATTTAGAATCTCTCACCCTTGTTGAAATTTGGGTATTTCATTGGACACATCCCTAATGAGAATTCTCTTAGGGCTTGGGTTAACATAGCTTGGACTCCTAATGGAATCAAGCTAACAATGGTTCAAAACCTTACAAAGGGATTTTTTCTACTAAACCTTACAAAGGGATTTTTTCTACTTTGCTTTGCGGAAACAACCCATGCTAAGGTGATTTATGAACATGGCCCCAGTTACATGAGAAGCTCTTATTTTTTCTCCTTAGAACCGTGAATTTTTTGTTGAGGAAAGATCTACCAAAGTCCCCATGTTGGGTGGAATTACCAAGACTCCCTCTACCTTTGTGGCCCTTTCTACCTTTGTGACCCTTTCTCAATCGCATAGCAACCTCTCTTGGGCATGTCATTTTGGTGGAGGTAAACAATTTTTTCCATGCACATGCTCAAAAACATGTTTGCATTGAGATTGATGTTTCTCGAGATATCAAGGAGTCTAATGACATACAAGTTGGTGATACTATGTTATCCCCATGGATCCTCTATGTTAATTTATCCAACATTTATTTTCAGTGCCAATCCTCAGCACACAAGATCAAATATTATCCCTTGATGCTGCATAACAAGGACAAGCAAATCCCCACCACACCAAGTGCACCCACTCCTCAACCTCAGGAGGATGGTTGGATGACTGTGGGAGGGCATAAAAATACACATTTGGCTACTTCTAAAGGTACACAGTTCAAGTTGGTACATGTCTAAAAAGATATGAAAAGGAAAAAGTTGATCCTACAACTGAAATTACCAACAATGAGGCTCCTCAGTCTCAACAAAGGGTTGTAGTAGTTCTTGATTCATAGTCCTCTTGTACATTTCTCCCAGCTAATGCCAAGCACTTCTATAGCCCGAGAAGGGGATCTACAAAAGAAGATGCTACTCCAGATAAACGAATTCGTATGACCAATGTTTAGTTGGGTAACAACTATAGTGTGTTGGAGTATCTTAATGACACTGAGGATATATCGTTAGATATAGAGCTATCATCGATGGAATTGATAGTTCCTCCAGAGAAAGTAAAATCTAAAGTTCCCTTCCCTTCTATGTGATTTCGATGTTCTTGTAGTCCTCGACAAGGAAAAGAAGATGAAGATACTTTACCTGAAAAATGGTTTCACCCATCTGGACCAAAATATCCAATAATTTTGCTTGAGTTGGGCAGACGTAAGTCTACTTGGTGCCTAGAGTTATAGTTCTATAATTTAGGATTTCTAGTTTATTTTGCTATGCCTTATTATGTTGTGTATTCACCCTTTTAGGACTAGTTTCATTCTGTAAGGGGGTGTTGAATATCTATAATTCATTTGCTTAGATTCCCACTCTATTGACAGGGATATTTTTTTGGCTAGTGGTGTTAGCCACGTGACGTGTTTATCCACCTCTTTTTTTGTTTGTAAAAATATATTTTGTTTTTTTAATAAAATGCTTTTTACATCAAAAAATTTACAAATAAACAAAAATAATAACAATGTGAAATTAGTTAACTTATAAGAAATGGTAGTGACAAAGAAAGTGAACAGTGGAAGAGATGGCCTAAATATGTAATAGAAAAATATTTGAACAAAAGAAAGAAACTATGGATGAAGAAAAAATACAAATTGATGAACAAATTGAATGAATGCCCAAAATATATTAGATATATAAAGGTATTTTTTAAGGATAAATTCAAAGAAACTATGCGAAAAAAGAAGTTAGAGAGAAACAAAACATTTATCTTAATAAATTTAATCCTACATACTATCACCACCAAAAGTCTTATAAATGGACAAACATCATTTACAGAATAAAGATGCTCATAGCCCAACCGAGGACCAATTTAAAACAAACAAATGAAAGAGACCAAACAAGAAATGAGAGAAGAGGATATGTACCTTTTATATACAAGAGTTGACAAAAAGAGATTTTATTTTGCATATAGTGATATTCAAGATAGATATGCTGATACTTTAATAATGAAATAATTACAAAAATTGTTGGAAGAGGAGAAAGTAGAAAGTAGGATAATTCATCATCAAAATTAATAGTAAAAAATCAGCATTGGAAAAAAAAATTAGATTAGATTTTGGGGTTGGCAACCATGGTTCTATGTAAAGTTCCTATCCCGTCGGTTGCTTTTGACCTTGTGAATATTATAAGCCTTCTATTTTATTTTATCATATATTTGAGTAATTCAAAATATAAAAGATATAAGATACAAATAATATATTACTTGCACTCAGTTGAAGAATATCTCCCTCAAAAGGATATGCCTACCGTATACTGCAAACTTTAAACAAATGACCAAACATGATGTTTAAGCAAGCTTCTCCAAATGAGATTAGGGAAAGACATTGCAATTGATAGTTAACCTAGCTCAAAGTGGAAACATAATGATAAAAATAAAACTTGCATTTTTTGCTAACACACACAAAGTACACCCTCATGCTGGAAGTATACCATCACGCTAGAATGAGTGATTCTCCATGATGTGTACATGAGAACTAAAGCTTGAACCACATGGAATTGTGCACACACACCACGATTTGAACCTTGGACGTTCCAAAGAGAGGCCAAAGTCCTAACTATTGCGCGGTTTAAAACTTACATATTTTGAATAATGGATAAGCAACAAATACAAATGGATGAATTTGGCCCTAAGTAATCTGAGATATTGATAAGTAAAACTCTACTCTGGTAACATGTGGATAATTTGACTAAAATGACTTATTTTATAGGTAAATGATCATATAAACACATTCAATATTACTCTCCTTTTTCGTAAAGAAGCTATTAACTAGATTATATAGTGTTTAAGAATCATATCTCATATATTTGATATTCATTTAATTTGGAATAATTTTATTTTTTAATATTTTCACTCAAAAATAGATGATCAAACAAGAGAGGTTAACCTAGGAGGATTTACTTATAACCACCATGTGTTGTTAGAGATGACTTGAATTAGGATTATTTGGATGTGCAATAAGACTTGATGTCTTAAGAAAGAAGACTAGATGATCTAATAATTTTTTTAAAGAAACATCTCATCCCATGACATATATTATTCAATGCATTTCACATACACAAACTAGCAAGTTTGAGATTGTTATGTATTAAATATTGTTTTAAAATTATAGCTTATAAATTAGGGATTTAAAAATACACAAGAGGTGAAATTTATTTTATTTTCATTTAATATTGCTCTTACTTTTGTGTAAAGAAGATATTAACTAGATTGTATGGAGTGTTTAAGAATCATATCTCATATATTTGATATTCACTTGCATAATTTGGAACAATTTTATTTTTTAATGTTTCTCACCCAAAAATAGATGATCAAACAAGATAGGTTAACCTAGTAGAATCTACATATAACCACCATGTGTCATTAGAGGTATCTTTAATTAGGATTAGTAGGATGTGCAATAAGACTTGATGTGTTAAGAAAGAAGACTAGATTGTCTAATACAATTTTTTTTAAAGAAATATCTCATCCCATAACATATCTTGTTGAAATGCTTTTCACATTTCGCATATACAAACTAGCGAGCTTGATATTGTTATGTATTAAATATTGTTTTAACTTTATAGCTTATAAATTAGGGATTTTCAAATACACAAGATATGGAATTTCTTTTATTTTCATTCAAGATTGCAATTCCTTTTGTGTAAAGAAGATATTAACTATATTGTATAGAGTGTTTGAGAATCATATCTCATATTTTTTATATTCACTTACATAATTTGGAACAATTTTGTTTTTTAATGTCTCAACCAAAAATAGATGATCAAACAAGATAGGTTAACCTAGTAGAATATACTTATAACCACAATGTGCCATTAGAGATAGCTTGAATTAGTATTTGTAGGATGTGCAATAAGACTTGATATGTCTAATATAATTTTAAAAAAGTCTCATCCCAAAACACATCTTGTTCAAATGCATTTCAAATTTCACATATACAAACTAGCTAGATTGAGATTGTTATGTATTAAATATTATTTTAAATTTATAGATTATAAATTAGGGATTTACAAATACAAAAATACACAAGAAATGTTTTTTTTTTTAATTAAAAAGACACTCCAAAATATGAATACAATACCTAGTACAAAAATTGGATTATAAATATATTTTGCTAAGCTATCTAGATATATTGAAGGTATAAAAGATGCTTATATCATAAATAAAACACTTTAAGTGAACAAATCCATCACTTCCACTCGTTTTCATAGTCAAAACAAAAGAGTTGATTAATTAAGACTGATAACTAATGTTGACTTGTTTTTTTTCTATAGTTAGGATAGTGCACATTAAGGGGGAATATTAGAATATTGTTAATGTGCACTATGCCTCTATTTTTGTCGTGTTTCAGACTATAATGGAGAATGGGTTCAATTTTTCACTTGACGTAATGAAGTTGGGGTGAAGAGTGATAGTGTTCAGCCTGTTTAGTTATCATTCCCCCATGATGTTTTTTCCCTGCGGTTGGGATGATATATTGCAGTATGCAAGCAGACTCGTACATGATGATTGTTAGGAGAGAACCGTTTAGCACTGGATTTTACAGTAGCCAGCTAGCACAATGAAAGAGTGTCTATGCATCTACAAATCATCAACTATTTCATGAGTTGTGTGGATATAGTTTGATGTTTTTTTCCAAGCAAGTTTTTTGTGCATTTGAAGGATAATTTTTTTAGAGTGCATTAAGTTTTTGTAGTGAAGATCTGGTATTGTATTTAGATGGCTGGTCAACCCACTGAAGGAGAATCTAATGTTAATTGTGCATGTTCGAGATTTAAAAGCCACGGGGATACTCGTGTGGGTTGCGTTGATATATGCGCAACGTCGCTGAGTGTAGATGCATCCATAACGACTAGTCACGTTGAGCGCGTGATCTACGGAGGAAAAAGATACATATGTGATGATGGCAGCCTATGAAAATACCCGAAGTCATGCAAAAAAGTTTGTAAATAATAATTTTAAGGTGGATATGCCAAAAATAAATTGGCTCTGCGCACCTTGTGGAGGATTTTTGTAACCCATGTGAGAGCAGTAGTGACATGTTGTTTTCACCATTGAAGAGAAACCAAATTTGATGTAATGTTGTGTTTGTTTGGTTGGACAATTAAATTTAGATATCAGATGTTTCGTTACTTCTCATGAAGGTCTTTTTTATCGTGAGTCGGATCTCCTATTTTTGAACAGTGAGGGGATTGCCTTGAGACCGCCATATTGAACAACCTTTTTTTTAGTTCTCTTGGCATGTTGGGTATGCTCGAATGTGTTACAGGCATCAGCAAATGGCAGTGGCGGTGATCATTTTTTTGGATGATCAGTCTTGCCACATCGTGAATTTCGCTATCAGGGGTCATCAGTAATGGGCCGCGGATTTCCATGGAATGGCGTTGATATTCTTGTCCTTAAATCATGTGGAATGGAGCAAGTGGTGGAAAATTTAGTGGAGTTCTATGTTTTTTATTTATTTGTAAAGTCATGAGATGTGGGGCAATTTTTAATTTAAGTCATAGGAAGTGGAACGCCCATTTTTTTGATGCAAGTTGTAAAAGGCTATTGTTCATATAAAGTGGAAAGGGGGGCCACTTTAATGTTTAGAATTGTAAGGTGAAAATATTATTGGGGATATGGGAATTTTATTAAATGTATGGTCAACACATTAATGGTTTTTTCCCACATGGTATGGAAAGGCCTGTTATGGCTATTGTATAATTCTAATAGACATTCTAGAATATTTTCTTGTTTATCCATAAGATGAAGGCCCCATTGAAACTCAAATATAGGGGTATTTATAGTCGTTGAAAAGGTTTTTCCGAGACAGACACGATGGTGGTGTCCATTTGTAATTTTGAGGTAGTTTCATTTACATTTTTTAGCCTCAAGTATTGATGTATTATGGAGTGCATTCTGGGTTGAACCCGACACTCCAAGGTAATTTGTAAGTGATCCTAGTATCTAGTTGCCTTCCCTATAGCACCTAGTGGATGCAGCGACTAGTTACCCATGCATTCCAATGGGATGATGAGGTCACCATAAGGACACCTACTCTAGGGACTAAAGACATAGGCATGCTAGACTCTATTCAAGGAATTTTATGGATCTACTTCTGAAGAATACAGATGAGGATACTTCAAAAGAATCTCTTATTTCTTCTTATTCTTCTCCTCCATATTTGGATTCTATGGTTCATTTTATTGTATTTCATGGCTCGTATTTCTTTTGTATTAAGGTACATTTTTGGCAAATACTGACACCTTCTAAATCTAGTTTACCATGAGGGGAGATTTGATATTCATGGTGAATTTAGTTAGTGACCTACAAGAGGCAAAATCCTCTGAGGATGACCTACAAAGACAACAAACCCAGAAGTGGCTGACCCTGAGGTACTTAGATGAATGACCTAGTGGCAACAAACCCATGGAAGTGGTTGACCCTGAGGTAACAAACCAAGATGTATACATCGTTGATCTAGCATTATTCACATTTGGAGAGCCAAGAGCAAAGCACAAGCCTAGACCAAATAATGTAATAAAGGATGATGATAGGGTTCTTTTAGAGAAGTTAACATTAAGTGGAAATGTTACCTAATGTTGACTTGTTTTTTTTCTTTAGTTAGGATAGTGCACTTTAAGGGGGAATGTTAGAATTAAAGTGCACTATGTCTCTTTAGTTTGACACTTTTTAGTTTCATTGACATTTGTTAATGTGCACTATACCTCTATTTTGACACTTGTCATTTTCATTGATATTTGTTAATGTGCACTATGCCTCTATTTTGACACTTGTCAGTTTTTATTGGTACTTGTCATATTATCATATAGACCTCCTGCCTATATATGTAACACATTTTTCATTTGTAATATATCTCATTAGTTTTCCTCATAACAATCAAGAGAGGTGCTCTTAATAGGTGAAAAACTCGTCAAAATACTTAGTGGTATTTGGTGATTATAAATCTCTCATTGCATCCTCCCGGATTCATCTGGGATGGAAGATAAGAATACACAGTTCTTGATACTGATATTTAATGGATAAGATGACTATAATAGCGATAGAGAATATGATAGTCCTCATAATGTAACTTCTTTGGTGAATGATACTAGACTAAATTATGTGGTTATAATTTATTAATCACATTGAAACAACACATTCAAATGTGCGAAGCTTGGAAAGTGACGTAAATTTAGTGAATTTTTTGTTGGATACCGAAGTGATTAAAGTATATATTAAGGTAGAGTTTGGTTATTACATGTGTAGAGTGTTCTATTTTCTAGCACAGGGTGCTCATTTTACACATATGGATTGGGAATAGAGGAATGTGATGGCTCAATATTATTTAAATACAATATAAATTTATCAAAGAACAAAATGTAGGCCCAACGGTACCTATGGCAGTTACAGGATTTGATATGGGGACATATTTTCTCTAGCGATGACAGGTTACGAGAGGTGTGAGTAATTCAAATGTAGCATAGTTTTATGACTAGAGTTACCTTTCATTTTTTCATAATACAACAACGATTATACTATTGTGCTCTCTCAAAATGACATCCATGAGGCTTTAGTTTACCATTTATGATCCGACCGACTGGAGAATTTGGCACATCGTATCACAGATTGAAGCAATGATTATAGTTAATTTTAAGGCTTACAGGCTATGGTAAGTTCTCATCTAATTTCATGCCATATTCGAGGTTTTTTACCTCATTTTTGAAGTGTGTTATTCATGCACTAAAGAAAACACATGAAGGTAGACCATATCGTTGTCAAGGCCACACTTGTAACTCATCACAATCAGAAAAAATAATATTCTATCATCAAAGCAAAAGAGGTTGTCGTATTCATAAGGAGACCCACCATCATAGCTATATACAAATCGCTCATGGATGTTTTCACTGTATACAATGGTAGATGTATTATATGATACAGAGAGGTTCATTGTGTAACGATGGGTTTATAATGTTGAGAGCATTGTATATTAATACACAAAAGATAAATATTATAATAATCAAGTATTAATGAAAAATATCCGACATATGCTTATTGTCATACATTGAATATGTCATAGTATTAAGGCAATAAAGGGTAAATATAAAAGTTTTTAAACATATCAAAACACCTAGGAAGGAATGAAATCTCATTATATCAAACTATTTTAAAATGGTGCTAACTAAGAGAACAAATTGAAAACGAAATGGAATTTAAGTTATAAATAGCCATGGAAATTACAAGAAAGGGATCAAATGATTTTGGAAGAGAAGGATCGAAGGAATAGCGGAAGATAGCCAAAGGATTTCCTCCCAGGTTACATAGAGAGGGCTTCACTGTTGGAGAACAGAGAGTTTCTGGAAAAGCTTATTGTAATATTTTATTAATATATCAATTTCATTATATTGAGACATGCATGTTGATGATGTTTTCATATGTTTAATGATTTGATATATTTCAATTATTTTTCCCTAGAAGGTTGCACTTAATTTAGATTGAATTGGGTTAATATTGGTTGATCTAAGTTAGGTTTCATTTAAGGAAGATTTATATTTCTGTTATGTAACCTCATTTAAATTTCCATTTTTATTTTTATTTTTCTTACTCAACTTTTTTTATTTTTTATTTAAATTTTAAATTCACAGGAATCAAAACCGTAATGTTATAATCTAAAGTTTAAAACTTATAATTAGAGAAAAATGTTTATTTCACATTTTCAATTTCATGGCATTTTATAATTGGAAATAAACATTAGCATTTTAATTAAAATTTTCAAATATTTTTTATTAAATTTTTAACCTAATGTATTTGGGCATAATTTAATTAAAATTATTTTCTAAGGTTATAATTAAATGTTTGCACTTTATAAAGTTGATTTTGGAAAAAATTAATTACTAACCTCACATTTGGAGAATGAATATTTTGAACATCACATTTCATGTTGTAAATCAAATATCAAAATTCCAGGTCCCTTGTTAATGATTATGTGCAACTCAAAGTTGTTTCAATATTATTTTCACACTTTTCAAGCACATTTTAATATAGAACCTTGGAGAAACTAATTGTTTTCTTTGCAAGAGAGGGTTTTATAATAAAAAATCCTAACTGTGAGTGTGGTTTTGCAATTGGAAAATTTATCACTCAACAAGAAGTTCCTAGGAGAACTCATTGGAGAAATCCACTACAAAATATAGTGGAAGAACTTGGAACAATTATCGCCATCTGAAAACAAGCCCAAAGGAGAAATATTTAGCAAATAATCTGTCAATATTCAGAGAGAATTTTTTTGAAGACCTCAAGACCTTCATATTCTTGAGAAGAAAATCTTCTTTGAAGTTAGAACCCAACAAAGAGGTTGAATATGAAATTAGACAGAAGAAACCTACAAAATCCAATAAGGTTTGGATATTTTCCTTCATAGATAAAGAAGACACATTTTAGAGATAGAGATTTATTGGATTCAAATTAAAATACTAAAAGGATTCTAGAAGGACAAGATTTTAGTGAATATATTGACTGCTAAATGGCAGAAATCAAGATAGCATTACTAGCTATAATAATTCAGTGTTCTAGGTCAGATCCTAAAGGAGAAGTTGAAATCATCTACTACAATTTCAGAGCAGCAGACTAGAAGTATTCATATCTACGAGCAACCATCATTCCAAACAAGAAATTTTGTGATTCAACTCATCAAGATATTCATAATCAAAGGTAAGCAACTTAGGTGCAAAAGGTTCATTACTTGAACACTTAATTTAGATTACTACTTAACTTCATTAAGCACCTTATTATAATTAAAAAGTTGCAAAATAGAAGGTTAAATTTTAAGTCCTCAAAAAAAGTGGAGAAGATAGTTTCTATTAAGTTTTATTACTTGCACATTAATAGGAGTTAGATACATTCTTGCTATTATCGAATTATTGAGAAGGGGACTATATTAAGGAATTTGCAGTGATTATTAGTGCATTTCAAACTACTTTGAGAGCTTATTAATAGGATAAATAATATCATATTATTAAAGTCCATTAAATTAGAAATATTATTGGTTCATTGCACTATACTAGTTGTTCATTAAACTAGCTACTCCTAGAGGATTATTTTGTGTATTAATTATTAAGATCAAGGGCATAAAAATCTGTAAATAATCAAAGTGTCTAAAGATACTATTGAGAACTCAATACCTGTAAGATATTGTGGCCTATAGAAGCCACTAAGAAGATCAAAATTCCTCCAATGAGTGGAGAATAAGAAGATAGCCATTAAATCAATGATAGAAGCCAAAAATTGAGACTTGGTGAGTCTCATATTCAAGGTGCACTAAGATCTCATTATAGGTAAAAGATTAGTGTATATTATCTAATAACTCAGACCTTCAAGGGTATATTATATACATGAATATTAGCTTGGTTTCATTACTAGATTAACCAAGCGAAGGAGAGAGTTATCTAGAAGAGAAGACAACATCAATCAACCCTTGCCTAC
This sequence comes from Wollemia nobilis, assembly GCA_028583015.1. Classification (NCBI taxonomy): domain Eukaryota; kingdom Viridiplantae; phylum Streptophyta; class Pinopsida; order Araucariales; family Araucariaceae; genus Wollemia; species Wollemia nobilis. The sequence continues at coordinate 2,479,513 of JAQPPZ010003090.1, read as the reverse complement.
AATAAACAATATGGAGAAACTACCATTAAAACCAACAAAAGAAGCTTGTAAGGTAAAAAATCAAGGTATTGTATTACAAGTCTATTTACATTATTATGCACCATAACATCTTGTCCTATGTAGAAAATAGGATAAAATTTGAGTGTCTTAAGGACACATCCTCCACAAGTGAGGAACATCATACAAGCAATCGTAGAGGAGCACTATTCAAAGTAAGAGAGAAGAGCTAACAAAGAGCTCTCATTATGGTGTCTAAAAACACCCTTACAACCATGAAAGTAGGTAGTCTCAAAAATCAAATTGAAGTACAAGATATCACAAAAGGATCATTGTCCATCTACGTTGACCATAATCTATTGTACATTGCAAAGGGAGCATTCAAACCAACATATTGAAAGCAAAAACATAGAGCAAAAGAAACAATACCCAAGATCTTCCTTGGATAAGACATCTACCAAGAAGTAGTAGTCAAACCAACCCTTGGACCACCATAGAACCATCTCTAAGCTCCTAATATCTCCATCGAATCAAGATCCAACCTACACTTTCCTAGAAGAAGCGTTGAAGAACAAGAAACAACTGGATTTACATTGGCAAGGGGAGTATATAGAAGAAAAGAAAGTGTTGGAGGAAAATACATGCAATCTACCACTTATCACCACTAAAAAGAAACACTCATATCATAAGTAAACACCCAAACATTAGAAGGTTATGAAGCATATTTGATAGGAAAGAGTGTTATAGTACTTTCACCTACAATTAGAGCTCATAAGCCACTTGGAGAAAGCATTAATTCTAGCCATGGGTGTTACTCAAGAAGGCATTGAAACTAGCCTCAAGCATTATGTAAATAATTCCCATACACATTGAATCTCAAAAGCCACTTGGATATCTCTCAAATAAGAATTAAAAACCACCTTGGACTCTACTCAAGGTGCACGTGCCACGTAGCTATATAAGCATTCAACTCCAAGGTAAAGAAGGGAAGCAAAATTGGAGCAAAATTACAACGCTCAAGTGAGTAAGAGCACACTAAAATAAGAGTTAAAGGAGGTATAAAGGATTTTTATAAACCGACATAAAATTCTCATGGTGATAAGCATCCATTAAGGAGGAGACCAAGCCAAAATAAGCATTGTGGAAGTGCAAAGTTTGAAGAAAGAGCATGTAGGTCCTTCGTTGAACAACAAGATCAAAGTAGCATTAATACAACGTTGGAGATACGTACCAACCAACCATAAAATTACATGGAGCTACTCAAGAATACGTAGAGCATCAAGAATTACTAAGGTAAAGATTAAATTTGCTTGCTTTATAGACTATTGCATTGGAATAAACTTATCAAGCATTAGTAATTATCAAGCAAGCTTATTTCAAGGTATTGAATATTAATATTTTCAATATTCAAGTAGGATATATAAGGTTTTCAAATTTGATTAAATCATTATTAAATTGCAAATACCATTATTTTTTAATATTCCAAAAATTAGGGAGATATAAGGTATACTACTTCAAAGTATATACATATAATTGGAATTTAGAAAATTAATCTATTAGAAAGAGAAGGAAATCAATTGCCTACATATAGAGTTGGTATTTTTTGGTAAAAATTGTCTCATACTCATTCTAAGGAGACAAAAATAAATTCAACCATTAAAACATACTTCATTGGGAAACATAAGGTAAAATTAGAAGGTTTATTATTCTCAAAACATTTCAAAATCAACTTATAAGGTGAACTAAGCATATTCTAATTATTAGGGAGATATAAGGAAGCCTACAAAACCTAATTCTAATAAATATTTTATCAAATTAGTTCACATCTCTTAACTAGGGAGATATAAGGAATTCTACAAAACCTAAAGCCAAGAAAGGTTTTATACCTAGAGAGTCATCATGACCACAAACAAATTCATCCTTATAGAATCTCAACTAATTAAGGGCCCAAATTACTTCTCATGGAAAAAAAAAGTGAGAGCTATTATGATATTTGAAAATTTTTGGGATATTTTCAAAGGAGCAAGAATTAAACCAACTCAGGGAGAAACAAATATTCAAAAATTTGAAGAAAGTTATGCTAAGGAATTAATGATAATAACATTTACCATCACATAAAAAATAAACTTATGTTAGCTCAGTAGGGATATCTATAGATGCCTAGAAAATATAAGAGAAATATTTGAAGGGAAAAATAAAGCCACTATCGTAAATTTTCAAAATCAATCACATTCCCTGAAAAAGAACAGTAGTGAAAGCATAGAACTATTATTAAGGAAGATAGAAGATATCAAAGAAAAATTACTAATATTAGGAGAAAAGGTTGAAGATAAAATCCTTGTTTAAGTAACCTTAAGAGCACTTCTATATAACTACAAGCATCTAGTTACATCCTTACAGGTTTTAAGCAAAGATAAAAAATTTGATGAACTAACCAACATTCTTCAAGAATATGAGATAGAAAATATAATGAAAGATGAAATGGATAACAATGCATTGGTTCTAAAAGATAATCCATAGGGAAACATTGATTTATTATCAAAATGTCGAAGACCATGGAATAACAGATATTGTCAGATATGTAGGAAAAAATGGTATAACACCAGCTACTACAAATTCAATCCAAGAAATCAGAATCAAGGAAATCATATGAACTATGGAAGCCAACCAAATAGGAAATTCTAACCAAGGAAATATCAAAATAATCCCCTACAGTAACAATATCAACATCAAAAATATTATCCACAATTGGAATATCGAAAAGAAATTCAAAAAGGACTCTATATCAGAAGATTGAAGAAATTGAAAAACTGGAAGATACGATAGATAATCAAGAATTCAAAGCTCTTACAACAAGATTAACATGGTATAAAGACACTAACTACTTGCTTGATCAGGATATAAGAAATAGAGAAAAAGATCTTTATTGAAGACTAAAGTCTTCAATACCCAAATAATGTAATATAGGGAGTTGTTAGAGTATATTACATCATTGGGTCATGCAAATGTACCACCCTTGGTACATAACTAGAGTAGCATATTACTTTAGGGGGTAGTTAGCTAGTTACTTCAAGTAATATAATAAATGCACAAGTATCTATGTGCAAGTTGTAAATGTTCAAGATGTCCCCTTGTACAACTAGGTAGAGTGTTGACCAAGAAATCCACATATCTATATAAAATATGTCGTAGTGAGTGATACGATATCATTTTAGGTAGTAGTAGGTATACTGGGTAGATCACCATATAGATTGGTGATGGATACAATGTAGTTCTTTCGCATCAGTTCTGGAGTGTTCATTTCCTCCATTCTACATTGTATCATTTTCATCACTTTCCATTAATAGCATATTTTAACATCTTACATTTCTACATATTTTGTATTCTATGATTGTATTCTCCCTTGGCATACACCATCAAAAGCTAACAATAATCTTATAGAAAATCATTTTGAGCCTCTCTACCATTACCTTGGTGATTACTTTGAGCAATACATTACATAAAGATATTGATATAAACTCAATAATATGTTGTACATATTGTGCAATCGGGATCAATGTTATATATATTTTTTTGATTTTCTTCAACACATATTTAGCTTTCCTATCTTTCTCAACCACATCCAAAAGGGCCTAATGTAGGATATACTAAAATTATTAGTAGAATTCAATAGGAAATCCATCTATACTAGGAGTCTTGCCTTTTTGTATTTTGAAAACCATCTATTGTAACTTTGTGGTAGTTATTAGTGTAGTCAAAACTAAATTATCCTCCTTTGTTATTAATGTAAGTATCTGCTATAACACTTCTTATTGGGCTTCCATATTTAGAGGTCTTGCTATAAATAGACTCACAAAATAGTTTATTGCAATAGACCTCATACCTTCCCATGTGTGGATAGTATCTCCCATTTTTTTCTCAAGGAGGGTACAAAATTGTGTGATCTATGGGCTCAAAATATATTTATGAAAGAGTATTGTGTTTTGGTCCCCCTCCTAGAGCCATTGGATTCTAGATTTTTGCTTCCATAATAGCTCTTCCCTTTTTTCTATTTTTTTAGTTGGGATGTAAGCCTGATCTTTGTCATACTAAAACCCTCCATGAGGCCATCCATATGGATCTATTCATTCAAATATTCAAGTTGGGCTATCACTTCTAAATTTTTATTATTTAAATCAAAAAAATCTTCCTAATTCTATGCCCTTATCTTGGATCTAATATATTGAAGCCTCCTCATACATAAATACATCTTGGTTTGATGTTGAGGTTTTCCTTCCTTCCACCATTGTTGCACTCTAGGAGAAAAAGAGCTATCTCTAAACTACATTAGTTAGAATATGAATGGTGAGTGTTTGGTCCTGCATTTCCATAGTTTTTCATGATCAACCAATGATTTGATCCTGCATTGTTTAGGATATTCACCCTAGGAATGTGTCCATGGAATAAAAAAATTTCCAATAGCATAAATCTATCTAATATTTCTAGAACATATGTAGAGCCTTGCCTCCCATTAGACCAGGTCATTAGATCATTATCTAGACTATCTTGCATAAGATGGAGTTTTTTTATATATTTCTTCATGAAGTCTATGCTTTTTTCTATGCTACCATTTCCCACAAATTCTATTCTAAAGACAATATGGTATATTGAAATATCCTCTTATGAAGTTCCATGCTTGAGGGACTTGGGTAATAATGTAGTTTATGTTATTCCACTATATTCATTTCTCCTTTAGGATAGTAAGTGCTTAAACATTCATGCATAGCATAACTTGGTCTAATTTCCTACTTTGAATTGCTACTACTAAAAGAACCCAACTACACACCACTTGGTGGATAACTACCTCTTTAGGGTTCCAAAGGAATACAATACCTCCTGATGGCCCTTCGAAGTTGAGGGATTCCACTCTTTAATAGGACACATTTTCTTTGCAATTGTCTCCCTCTCTTCCATTGACACCTTTGTCTCTTGAAGGAAGACAAGTTGGGGTTTATATATCTGTATCATTATTCTAATTTTATTATGTTTTAAAGGAATCCTCTTGAGTCATCTTATGTTATAAGAAATTATCTTCTTACATATGAGTAAGGGCATTGAACTTACCTTTTTCTTTTAGATTTTCTCTTTTTCCACATGGTGTTAATTAGTTTTGCATCCTACCTTTTGATTGGTGTCTATTTTCATATTCTTACTTGTCACATAGATCACCCCACCTAGTTCTATGACATCTAGCCTTGGCATATGTGCATAGAGAACTAGGGTATTTTTGATAAATGTTGGAAATTTTGAGTATATTGTTGTCATTGATGTCAAAGATTTGAGAGCATAGGTTGATGACATTGGTTGTCATTGATAACTTGGCATGGCAAAAATATAAGATTTATAAGTTGGTTAAAATGCAAGGCAAAGATCATTCTCAGTGCAAGGAAATTGACAAAAAGAAAGGGTTAAAATATTTATATTTTAAGCCCAAGAGGTTTGGGATAAAACTCCAAGAGATTGGTTAAAAGGTTGAAGGCCCTGGTTTAAAAAGCCTAAAGGAAGCAAGTGACTAAGGCTCAAAAAGGAAATAATATTATAATAGTTTAATATTATAATATTAATTTTAAAAGGTTAAAGCCTAAAGTTAAATTATAAAATAATTATAATATTTTATAACCCAAGGTGGGTTTTTGGCGCCACTTTTAAAAAGAATTTTTAAATTCTTAAAAGCACCAACGTTCAAAGCATGATTAAAAATCCATATAAATATGGATAAATTTCCTAGCCCTAAGGTGTATTCAATGTGTGTTTTAAAGTGTTCAATGTGCGATTGATTCAAATAACTGATGTACGAAATCATGAGTGGAAGAAGATGAAATATTATTTAAAAAAAAAGAAAAAGGCTTGGACGTGCATAAAGAGAAGATCGTACGATCTTACCTCCAACCAGACAGTTGGCCTAGCGACAGACTAGGCAGTGTTAAGGTGTAGGCGGATAGTAGGTCACGAGTTCGATTTCGGGTGGTGACAATTTTGGAAAACCTTTGTTGATAAGAAAGGTTGAGCGAAGGTCAAAGAGCACATCCTACATTCTTGTCTTCATGTGCACAATTGGCCTAGCGGTATCCTAAGAAGCATGAGCACATTGGAAGCCAAGAGGTGCTGTGGTCGAATCTCACTGCGACATTTTTGGTAAGCAAAATATTTAATTTTTATTAAGCCTAAGGTTGAGTTGCTAGGTGCTTAAAGTTGAGTTGTTAGGTGCTTAAGGTTGAATGGTTAGGTGCTTAACTTGTGTTTGATTTTTTGAGTGCCATTGGACTTAGGGAATTATAAAGAAAATATTTTTTATTATTTACCATTATTTAGAAGAAAAATATGAAGGAGAGTGTATTTTTCTAAAGTGTTGTTTTGTGGAGTAATAAGGAAGTTATTGGCAATTCTTTTTGGGTATGTTGATGATATTTTAAGTGGGAGTTAAAAGGTGTAGAATGTACCTTTATTGTTTGTATTTTTTTATTCAATTCTGAAGGACTTGGTTCATGATTTAATGTTTCATTTTGAGAAATTAAAAAGAGGTATAGAGTATTGGTTTAGAATAAATTGTGCACACATGTTGAGGAGGTTTTCTAACACATAAAGAGGTGTTGTGCTAACATTTTCTAGTTGCAAAATATATTGTGTGTGAGACAAAATTTTGAAGATAAATTTGTTGAATATTATGAAATATAAGGTGGAGTGAAAAATATTGTTTGATAAGCATTGTTGGAAATATTTGAGTGAGGATTTTGTGATTCATTGTTGAATTTTTTGGAGTCATTTGAGATAGAGATTGTGAACTACTTGTGCTAGGGTTGAAGACAAGTTAGTGCATCTTTGTGAAACCTTTTGAACATAGGTTTGTGAGACATTGATTGAAATTGTAGAAGTGATTAATATCAATTTTTGAAGAGAAATTATGTATTTGTGTGATTGATCTTTGAAAGAAAATTTTCAAGGATAGATCAGTTTTGTGAAACAATTTATACATTGTTTTTATTTGATTTGAAAGGGATTTTGCAAGTGATAGAGAAGGGTTAATTGAGTACAATATTTGTGAGTGTGAAACATATTGAGTTTTTGATAGAGAATATCATTTTCTATATGTTCTTGAGGTTAAAAAATTCTAAGTAGAATTTGTATGTGTGAAGAGAGTTTTTTTGAAAGAGATTTAAGTTGTGTTTTGTATGCAAGATTTGGAGTTATTTGAGCAGGTTTTTGTCAGCAAAATTGAGGATAAATTTGAGCAAGTCTTTGAGAAGGCTTGAAGATAGATTTGAGCAAGTCTTTGAGAAGGCTTAAAAGTATATTTGAGGAAGTCTTGTGAAGACTTTAAACAACATTTAGAGTAGGTTTAATTGTTGATATGTTCAATATTTGTGTTAAGGCTTGGGGTAGATTTGAGATAGAGTTTGGTGTAGATTTATGAGCAGAGATAGAGAAATTTTTTTCTAGACTTGAGATGAAATTTAGTGTATATTTGTGAGCATAGTTAGAGCAAATTTGTGCTAGAATTGGGATAAATTTTTGTGTAGATTTAAGATAGAGTTGAGAGTAGGATTTGGAGGTGACAGAGCAAAGAGGACAATAGTCTCTAGTGGATAGATATCCATTAGCCAGTGCAGTGGGAACAAAGGTATCCTATAGAGAGAGATCCATAAGCTAGAGTAGTGGGGGTAGAAGTCTTCTAGAAGATCACCAACTAGAGCAAGGGGAAAGAGTTATCCTATGGAGAGAGATCCACAAACCAGAGCAAAAGAAAATAGTTCTCCTGTGGAGAGAGATCCATGAACCAGAGCAAGAGGGAAGAGTTATCCTATGGAGAGATATTCACGAACTAAATAAAAGGGGAAAGAGTTCTCCTATGGAGAGAGATCCAAAAATCAAAGCATAGGGGATTTATGTCTTCTTTGGATAGAGGTCCATAAACATTGTAATAGGGAATTGATTCCTAAGAGATTTGTTGAGAAAATTTAGAAGAAATATTTTCTCCGTGGAGTAGCCCACATTGGGTGAACCACGTTAAATTTTTGTCTCTCTTGTGTGTGATGATTTGTGCATTATTTTTATTACTACTATTGATATTGCCATTGATAATATTGGATAATATTATTTGGAAAAAAAAAGTAAAAATTGATCTTATATTGTTCACCCCCCTATCAGTATAAGCATGTATTCTTCAATTGGTATCAGAGCGGGTTCATTTGAAATAGTCTAACAACTTGAAGGAATATTTTACAGGAACACAGATGGCATCTCATAATGGATCTTCATAAAATAAGGCATCATTGTTTTATGTGAACAATTATGCTTTATGGAGTATAAGAATGAATACTTACTTGATGGTGCAAGGATATGAGACATGGCAAGCAGTTGAGGATAGGTTCACACCTATAACTAATCCTCCCATAAATAAAGATGGTAAGCTATTACATGTGAATAATTTCAATGCTATGAATACTTTATTAAGTGGATTATGTGAAGCAAAATTTGTGAAATTTATGCATTGCAAATCAACAAAAGAGATTTAGAAAAAAATGAAGCAAACATATGAGGGAGATAAAAAGGTCAAGATAGAAAAATTGCAAAATCACAAGAAAAGGTTTGAAGATTTGAATATGGAAGATGAGGAAGAAATTACTATATACTTACTTCATGTGGATGAGGTTTTTAATACCATGCATGGACTTGGATTTGAAATTGAAGACTCCATCATTGCTCAAAAGGTTTTAAGGTCAATTCCTATGAGGTATGATGGAAAATTTTTAGCTATAGAAGAGATGAGAGATATTGAAAAATTGACTATGGATGAGTTACATGGAATTATCATAGCCTATGAGATGAGAATAGTAAAGGATCCCAACTCCAAGAAAGAGGTAACCTTCAAAGTAGCAAAGAAAACAAAAGATAAGAAACTAGAATTGAGTGGTGTGTCAAGCAGTGATGAAGAAACTAACCATGGCAGAAGAAACAAGGACTCAAGAAATCACAAAGGTATGAAAATAGTGAAGTGTTTTAATTGTAGTAATTATGGTCATTATACATCTAATTGTCCAGAAGCTAGAAGTAGTAGCAGTGAAGAAACATGATCATAAGAAAAAGAAAGCAAGAAAATCTAGGTAAGAAAAGAAAAATAGGTACGGACAAGGTAAGCATAAAAATAATTTTTTTCAAAGGCACAATAAGAGCTTCTATGTTGATAAGGGAATCAAGGTTTCAAGTGATAGTGATGAAAGACCCTCATATAGTGAAGAAGAATAAATTCTATTTTTGACAATATAAGAGGAAGAAAATGCTTCTATTGAAGATAAATCTAAAAAGTATGAAGATGCTCTTGAAGACCAAGAAGTAGAGAAATATTAAAAAAATGAAGAGGAAGGCATAGTGGATCTAGAAGTAGAACTTATTGCTTCTATTAAAGAATTGAAAAAGTATTAGAAAACATAATTCAAAATTCAGGGCTCAAGTTCAAGAATGTGATGAAGAAAAAGAAAAGCTTATACAAGACATAACAAACTCAATAGCTAAGACAAGAAGATTTAAAGAAAATTTAGAGGTAAAAATATTAGAATGTGAAAGATTAGAACATGAGATAGTTTCACTAAGGATGGAGGTGAAAGAATCTAAGGACAGGCTACACAGGTTTGGGAAAATTTCAAAGACCTTGGATAAGATTATCAATGCAAAAAGACCTTCATCTATCAAAACGGGACTTGGTTTTGAAGAAGGACAATGGAAACAAGAAGGATCAAGCTCAATATCAAAAGAGAAAGAAGTTTCAAAGGAAAAGAGTGATGAAGAAATTGATATTTATGAGGATAAGTTGAAGAAGAGAAGTTTCACTAAGAAAGGAAACAATGCACAAACAAGGAACAAGGATCATCACAAAGAAGACAGGACTAAGAGATCAGTGGGCTCAAGATAAGTTTTCTTCAAAGGATGGTGTTTTTTATATTGGATAGGGGGTATTATAGCACCTTGAAGGGCTATGTCTTAGCTTCATGGGGAATCCAAGATCAATATTGGGAAGTTGAGTTTGTTGGATGGAAAGATACAGAACCTTCCTCGCTCAAAATGCTCCAATCCATAACCAAATGAATATTGAAACTAATTTTGAATCGGTCAAAAGCCAACCGACTTTGGGACCTGACCGCGGCTGACAAGTGCGATTAGCTCTGCTATTGCGGGTGTCAACAGTGATTAGCACTAACTAGGCAAAGGTGCCCAAATGAGTGGTTAAAACCATTGCTATACCTTGGTATTTGTCCAAGGTCTTCCATATGGTCTCCTAGCATGTCCTATATGAGTAGTCACCTCGACATGACACGTTTTAGGTGTCTCAAAATGCCCCTTTTGATATGTGTTGTGAGATCGAACAACGCTGAGCAAAAATAGACCTCCTAAAATGATGTCGTAGGTTTGATGATTATCATTAGTCTAATCAACATTAGATGCCCTAAGTCCTGCAAAAGAACACACATCTTAGAATATTTGCTTCCAACTGGTATGGAAGGCTAAATTGGAAAGAGTTTGCACTTGTCATCAGATATTTGGGTAGCTTTGGTGCTACAATAGGAGTTCGAACCTATATAACCGAAAGGAAGAGAGCTACAAACTAACTGTCATATTTTCTTTTTTCCCTAGTAGAAGGGCAAGCTTATGATAGTATTTGACAATGATTCGTAAGATGAACGAAATTTTGATAAGATCAAGGGATCTTTTGTTGATTTTGATTATGATTATGATATTCTGACTACCCCCTCAAGTGATGAGTTGATGAGGGTAATGGCAATAAAAATAAGTGACGAGTCGCTTGACCACTATGAATGACTTTGAACAAATTAAGATTTAGCATTTGATTATTTGATTAGGCCTAATCAGCTATGATTGCAACTGTTAATAGTAATTGCCTATTTCTATCCCATGGAGTAGTCTAGCCACCAAGGCCTTCTTAGAAAATCAAAATGAGAGCAATTCCAATTAGGCGTGTGTTGAATCATATTATCGATGATCTACTAAAAATATCATAGGATAATTGATATGAATACCTCATTCCCATGGAGCGGTCCGACTGTCTATGTCTTCTTAGGGATTGAAATGAAACATGGCAATTCAACGATGATAAATTTGCCCTAAATGTCCTTATGGTAATTTACTCATCTTATCGTATTGCATGGAGTGCAAGTCGCTACAACCGCAAAGTGTGTAGGGTAAATAACTGGATACGAGGCACATTTAGTTTTTGATTTTTTTGTTATTTTGTAAATTTTTTTACAATTCTGGTCAGGTGGGTATTTTAATTCATCATTTAACAGCTCTCCACGATGGGATTTTTGATCTTTTATTGTAGTTTTCTAATCGCGTTTGACAACAACAGCTAAAAAATTTAAATGTCTTAACCATAGGTCAAACCTACTGGTGAAAAACCCTAATTCAGGGACCACGATTGTCAAGCGCGGTCAGGGCTGAAATTGGAAATTTTTAAGGACTTTTCATAATTTAAATTTTTTATTATATCCTGTAGCATTTGCAAATTTGAGAGCTCTGAGAGGGAAGAAAAACAAAATTGATATGGAATGTTGCCACATTTTGACCTCACCCTTATCCACACCGATGGTGGACCAACCTGGAGGAGTCGATGCTATTAAGGTAGAAGCACGCATCCTCGCTCATTATTTGTTTTTATCGATTTTTAAAATAAACCTCATTAAGTAATGGGCTAAATTAACCTCATTAAACTGCCAGTAATAAACCTCACCTTAGTTAGGATTAGCTTAGGTTAGCTTAGAGGGGAGGGATTTTTATATTTTGGGGTGTCTCAGGATGGAAAGTGACCGTAAAAATGTTATTTTTCCTAGCCGCGGCTGGTAGGCATGGTTCCCAATTGTCAATTTGGGGACTACGATTTTCAACCGCGATGGGATTCAAATTCAAACGATCAAAATTTTGACTGGCATCCCGACCGAAGGTCTGAACCGCAATTCGACAACCTTAGCAAAATTTTTAATTTTTTTTATTTTTTAGCAAAATTAATTGATATTTTTGATTTTTTGAAGTGCATTTTTCTATTTTTTTATGTTTTCAAGATTTTTACTTTTGTTTGTCGTTTTTAATTTTTTTTTGCCTATTTTGGTTTGATTTTTAATTATTTTTGCCTTATTATCCTCTATGCTAGATTTTGACTACGAGGGCGAGTGGGTTTGAGATCCTTCAAAACCTACGCGACACCCTCTCTTAGGCAGACCAGGAGTGGTTCGAGGCTGTGGGATTAGGCTATGTTTTATGCCTCCTCACTATCATGGACGACCAGGCCTATATGACTGCATTAGGCCGACACTAGGATGCGCAGACCAATACCTTTCACCTACCGATATGTGAGATGATAGTGACCTTGGAGGATGTCTACCACATCTTTTGTATCCCTCTGGATGGAGAGACCATCACATCATCATTGACTAAGGTGAAGAGGACTGTATTCACTCATATATTTGGTCATTATAGCGAGGAGGCAGAGTGAGACTCGGATCACAGAGGGGTCCACATTGAGTATTGACATACACAACGGGTCTTCTCTAAGCGAGCAACCGTTTTCATGCACTTGATCATGCAGGTCATCCTACTTGAATCTTATGGCATGGGTTTCCCCTAGAACCTCCTATCGAGGACTTTAGACATCCTCATGAGTCCTACAAATCATCCCCTAATCTTTTCCTAGGGTAGTGCATTGTTAGTGCAACTCTATAATGAGCTATACCAGATTACCCAGAGGAGAAGAGTCGATATTAGATGCATTTTATTACTATATATCTAGAGGTGGCAGCATATCAAGATTGAACATCCTATTAATCTACCATTAGATATCAACACCATTGAGGAGAGGCATTAGTGCTACGTTGTATGCTGGCATCACGAGTAGGAGGGATTTAGGAGCAGATCATATGTAGGGGACCTGAAGTACTATATTGGATGGTTTACAACACTGCAAGCCAATCAAATCGAGTGGCACCCCTACTTAGACTACCCTCCATGGCATTAGGTTGAGGACCAACTACATCGGCATGCAGGGATAGATGGCTCCTCGAATGTAAGTCTGAGGTACGGGAGTTCTTCTACTACTCTCGCATCTTGAGACAGTTCGGTATCAAACAAGATATACCAGAGCTATCGACCATCTATTGTCACCTCCACCTAGAGAGGGACTTGACCTGGCCTAGGATTACTCCATTGGGTGAGGAGGATGATGAATTCCAAGATTTAGGGCATATAGATGCAGGGACCACTCCTGACTATGACACATGGTGGACACTCCGAGTATGATAGGGTTTTGAGGGCCCCTTGGGTAGGGTCCCAGATGATGCAACAAAGGGCAGAGAGGGTGCAAAGGTATATCTTGCAGGGTATCGAGTACGACAGAGGACTGAGGATGGATGGGATGAGGCAGCAGCAGAGGAGGCACCATTAGCTAAGGAGGAGGGCAAAACTCTAGAGGAGGGTGAGGCTACCCCAAACAACAATATTGGGAAGCTTAGGACACACACACACACACACATATTTATATATATATGATCTAACATTGAGACTCATTATATGTGCAGTTTATTGTTTTTATTATTATTTTATGTTTTATGAGATGCATATGGATGCGATGCTTTATTTTATGCTATATGATGTGATGTATGGATGACATGTATTAGATAGATGATGGATGTATGATGTGAAATGCAATGATATACATGTGTAGGTAGACTACTTATGATGAATGTATATGAATGTGATATATGATGTTTAAATGCATGTTTGATTTACTGTACTTGTATGCATTTAATTTATACTGCTATGACATAATCTATGCCATGTATGTACTGCATGATTTTTCTTTGTTTCTTTGATAATGTTTTTATGAAATGGACATGTATGCTTTAATCACTTAAAACATAATGTATGAATGCAATATGATTTTTAACAATCTAATGGATGACACCACCGAATGTATAACAATCATGGATTGTAGTTGCTTTATCTTTTTATGAAAATAGTACACCCATATGTGAGATGCAATTATATATGTTTTCTATTCATAAGATTTTGTAAATTAAAAGAATATGGATAACATAGTTAGTGGCTATTCAAATATCATTTATGACATCCATCCGATATCTAACCTATATTACAAATAATTCTAATAAACAAACTCTCATAAAGGAAATTGATATTTTGATGATTGCATTGAAAATTGGTTGTTGTTATTTGGGACTTTTTGAGGTTTTCCATGAGACTCAAACACCTTAGTTGACTTATCAAAAGTTGTATACTAACCATACTAGAATTTTGAAATATAAGGCTTTTGCGAAGATAGGCCTTAACTGTTCATTATCCCTGTATGTGCAAATGAGTATATTAGATAAGGCATAAGCATACCCCGATGTCAGGCGGGATTCTTTCATCCCATTGCTAAGATTGGGGATCCTCAAATGTCTATCCAATCATAGGTTTAAATTTTAGTTGGACTAGACCACTAGGTGATACATGACACCTGTAGCTAGCTCTTCCACATTCAACAATTGATCTGCACACAAGAAAAATTCTAATGTATTAGACATATCATCGTGCATAAGGTATAGTAGTGCTGACAATTCCAGGGATTCAAGTTCACTCCCTTATTTTCTTCAATTTTTTGGGATACTTGATCATGTAAAGTGAGAATAATCACTATTTATTTTTGTACTATAGTGATAAAAATCACAGTTTATTTTGTACTCTTTTATTTATTTATTCTTTTTTTTCTTTTTGAGGAAGGAATTTGATACTGATTTGATTTCTTTGATAAAACTTGATCTTGATTTAACTTGACTTTCTAGGATTTACATTTTGTAATTTGATTCAAAAATTTCCTTTGAGGGTTTTGCTTTAGGGAATTATGTCTAGGATATCACTCTAAGATATTGCTTATTTTGATGTAAGAAATGGATTCATATGGGTAGGGAATAAACCTATCCTTTTGCCAATTGCCAATATTTCTCTGACCATTCGCACAGGAAAAAGCAAGAAAAAACTTTTCACCTCAGGATACCTGGTTTCGCTTCATGGCATTCATCTTCCCCTAGTCCTTATTAGGATTATTTATTTTGTTGATTAGTGATAAAATTTTGATATGCTAAGGGATATACAAACTAGACCTCATCTACAAAAGTAAAGCAAGATTTCTATCAACTCTTGAGAAGACCTCTAGGTATGGTTGAGTGACCAAAAAACCCTAGTATATTCTTCATAGCAACAAAAGGGGTTGTGTTGAAAAATACAGTTACTCACAAGGGTGATAAATGGATGAAAAAGATAATGCATAAATGCATGATTGAAACACAAATGTGGTGTCATTTGTAATATTGTAAACACAATTTATTCTAATGCAAGTGAGATGTATGGATATGCCTAATGCAATGCAAAAATGAAATGCATGTGGAAAATGAAATGCATGATGCAAATGAAATGCAATGATGCAAATGTTTTTGGATTTTGATATTTTCCAAAAAAAAAGGATTTTAATGTTTTTTTTTTAATTTTTATGGATTTTAAAATTTTGGTTTGACCAAAGGGCTTACAAACGCCTTTGGAACCTTTTATTGGGATGACCAAAGGGCTTACAGATGCCTTTGAAGCCTTTTTAATACGATGACCAAAGGGCTTATAGATGCCTTTGGAGCCTTGTACTGGGATGATCAAAGGGCTTACAAATGCCTTTGGAGCCTTTTGATGGTTTTAGGCATAGAATGCTTTCATATGAAGGATATTGAGAGGTTCAGGCTCTTCAAATCCTTCCAATGATGTCAAGCGATATGTCCCAAGTCCAATCTTCTCAGAGATGATATAAGGACCTAACCAATTAGCCGTAAATTTGTCTCATATTTCTAGCAGTAAATTTGAGTTCTATTGGTTCTCTTTTAGCACAAGATCATTAATCTCAAAGTTTCTCAAATGGACTAATTGTAAGCTCATTTTAAATGCTCCTGATAAATGTAGAGATGCTCAAGGGCATTCATGTGATGTTCATCAAGTAGCATCAATTTATCTAGGTGAGCTTGTCGCGTAGTGTCATCATCAATGAACTCTTTCAATGCCACGCACAACATTGGAATATCCAACTCTAAGGGCATAATGGCCTCAATACCATATACTAGTGAAAACAAAGTTGCCCCAGTGGATGTCCGAATGCTAGTCCTATAAGCCCATAATGCAAGGGGTAATTGGATGTGCTAATCTTTGTGGTGTTCTTGTACCATATTTTTCAAGATGGAAACTACTATATTATTTGAAACCTCAGCTTGCCCGTTTGCATATGGTTAATATGGAGTCGTAAAACTATGTTTGATTCTATACTTAAATGTCAAAGCTCTCACAGTTTTTTTTTTGAATGACATTCCATTATCCAAAATTATCTTGGATGGTATCCTAAAATGACTTATGGTATTAGTGAGTATGAACTCAACAATACATGCTTTCGTTGTCATTGTTAAGGGAATGGCTTCCACCCACTTTGTAAAATACTCAGTAGTCATAATAATGAACGTATGTCGGCCCGATGACGGAGGAGAGATCTTATCGATGAGATCCAAACCCCAATAAGCAAATGGCCAAGCTGCCCGAATGGCTTGTAAGGCCTATGATGGCAGGTGCATAAGATTAGCATGATGTTGGCATTTAAAGCATTTCCTGACATACACATTGTAATCCTTTTCCATAGTGGTCCAATAATAGCCCATGTGAAGGATGCGCTTGATGATAGCCATGCCACTAAAATGGACACTGCACGTACCATAATGAGATTACTAAATTGCCCAAGATGATTCTTTGGGCTCAAGACAACGAAGAACTCCATCGTAGCTTCAACGATACAAAATTTCTCCTAACAAGACATACTTTGTCACTTTCTATTTAAATGTGTATTTTGCAGCACACAATAATCCTTGTGGGATTATACTAAGCTTTAGGAAGTCATGTATCTGTGACATGCAATTCTGGTAACTCTCAACCTTGATTGAAAAGACAACATGTTCCCCCTACGATTCAACCTTTGCAAATGTAGACTGGAAAACAACCTTATGGTGAATGGTAGTACCATTCCCCGTAGGATCCTATGAGATCAATGAACCCCAATGTGCTCTCTTGAGAAAATATCTAGATCTATAGAACCACTCATGATTTAGTTCTATATGGATCATGTTGATTAATTCTTTGTTATCCAAAGCTTTGTGCTGCACAATAGAGTGTGACAATATTTTACATGGATGGTAGTAAAATCGATAGAAGGATTATGAGTGATTAAGGATCCCAAATATGCCATGGTATCTGCAAATCTTTTTGATGAACGAGGGATTGCCTCGATGTCATACCACTCCAACCGAGCTAGATAAGTATCAACAAGATCTTTGTAGGTCTTCATAACTTGACACCTACATTAAAAAAATTCCTTCACTTGGTTGACAATGGGAAGGGAATCACTAAAGATATTTAACCTTTTAATATTCATGGCAATAGTTGTTTGGAGACCCAAGATTAGGGTTTCGTATTCAAAATTATTCTTAGTGCAAGAAAAGTATAACTTGAATGACAAGGGCATAGGAGCACCTTGCGGTGTGAACAACACTATTCCTGCACCACCCCCTTGCTCACACTTTGAACCATAGAAGAACAAGGTCATATCAACTTTGTTATCTGGTTCTTCGGGCTCAGGTGCTTCTGATAAGGTAAAGACTACATCATTTGGAAGCTCTATGGTGAGAGGCCTACTATTTTTGAGAGGTGCCTTAGCTAGTTGATCCACTATGACCTATCTCTTAATGGAATTTTGGCTAATGAATTTCAAATCGAATTCTATCAATAACATGATCCACTTTGCAGTGTGTGTATTATGATACGTCTTGCTCATCATATATTGCAAAGGATTTTGTTTTGATATGAAATATGTCATATGACTTAGCATATAGTGCCACAATTTCTTGGTAGCGAACACTACTGCTAAACATAAATTCTCCACGTATGCATATCCTAGCTCATAACTCACCAAGGTTCGACTAATGTAGTATATGGCTTGCTCTTTGTCTTGCACATTCTTCTAGGCTAACATGGTTTCCAATGCAAAGTCAGTTACTAATATATACATCAAGAATGACATATCTAACCTAGCACTGGCAGCGTTGTATTATCTCAATGAAAAGTCCCACCATGATCGCCTTCTGTAACATCCAAAAAGGTTTGCATCTAATATTGAAACTGCTAAAGACAATGCAAACAAGCATACACAAATTAACAAGAATGAAAAGAACAAAATACAAATATCTTTTATTAATTTTGAATTAATTCAAGTTACAAATCCATTCCTCTTAGGGATACCCATTTGATACAACAATTACAATAGCTTGAAATCCCTCTCAAGGGTAGGTGCATTTCAAATGCCTTTCAAAATGATGCGAACTTATCCAAGGTGTCGATGACCTTCTTCTCCATGATTAGAGGTATTTTTTGCCTTGCATGTCAAAACCCTATTAGTCTTGCATGCAATAAAAAACAAGAAGCATCAGTGATAAAGGATGCCTCTCTTGATGAGGCTTTTTGAGGAAAGTGTGTACAGAGATGACATTATTAGCATATAATCAAGAAAGTGCAAGAAAGCTAATAAACCTATGAGAAACATGAAAATATGTTATGAACCATGTGAAGGGAAAGCATATGCAACTATCTAATGGCCTAATTATCAATTTGAAAGCATGGAAGCATGAAAAATATTCATTAGTATCCTAGTCAAAATATTGAAAGCAAGCAAATAAACAAGATAATTCTATCAGTCAAAAATCTCTAAAAATGCAATAAAATATAAATTATGCTTAGCCTACTGATATTAAAAATTCCTACGATGAGAAAACAAGGAAATCAACGATACTGCCTTGACCACGACTCTGAGGTGCGATGAGCACTATTAGTCATGGCTGACAACCACGACGAGGCTTGAAATGTGCTTGTCCTCAAATCTAAGGGCTAGATCTCTGAATTATCTTGTCAAATTGATGGTCAAGGGTCGCATCTGTGTCCTATGATAGATTCGGTGGTTGAATTGCTCTGATTGTATGTGAAATGGGTGTAATTGTGTTTCTTTATTTTCTTAACCTCCTAGGACTTATATGGCTAAAATTTCGATTTCAATCTCTCAAATGGGGGCAAAAAAGTAATGTCACAATGCAATTAGGTGGATGCTGAATTCGATAGGGCTTCACTGCTCAAATTCTCCTATGCATATCTCTCTTTTTTTATTTTGGATGGGGGGTCTTATAGCACCTTGAAATACTATGTCCTAGCTTCATGGGGAAGCCAAGATCAAGATTGGGCAGTTGAGTTTGTTGGATGGAAATATCTAGAATCTTCCTCGCTCAAACTACTCCAATCCGCAACCAAATGACCATTGGAACTAATTTTGAATCTGTTAGAGGCCCACTGACTTTGGGGTCTGACCGCGGCTAACAAGCACAATCAGCTCTGCTAATCATGGGTGTCAACAACAATTAGCACTAACTAGGCAAAGGTGCCCAGATGAGTGGTTAAAACCATTGCTATACCTTGGTATTTATCCAAGGTCTTCTATATGGTCTCCTAGCATGTCCCATATGAGTAGTCACCTCGACATGATGCGTTTTAGGTGTCTACAGTTATTAGGTAGGAAAACACGAGATTTTGAAAGGTATATTATTGATTCCTTTACAAGTAAAGAGCATTATTTGAAATCATTTAAGAATGTTAATGTTAGTGGCTCCATTTTATAAAGTGTTTTTAAATTGATAAAATTGTAAATATAGATAGACAAGTTGTCCTATATAATGGTTTGTCCTATGAGACACATAGATGTGATGAGTCAAAATCATAAGTCTTACTATATAGTATGTTGTGCATAGTATATTTTATTTTTATGAAATATATGATATAATAAAATACCCTATCATGTACTATGAGGTGTTTTTTGTTATATTTTTCCTCAGTGAGGTAGTTTAGTGGATGCAATGACACTAGTGTACTTTCATCTATCTTGGTCAAAGTAAGTAGTTCTCAAGATATTGTAGATGTCATATTGTGGATGCTCGACTAGGTTGTTGATATGCATTACAAATTATTAGAGGAATGGTGCATGATAATATTGTTATTGTGTTTTGCTCTTGGCTATGAATTGCTTTTGTTATTGTCTTATATTTCTATATATTAAACTATTAATGCAATTTACCTTATGTTATAATTCACTACATCATATTTGTGTGTGTATGATTGAAATACTTATTGATAGTATATTTTCACATCATTGTTAAGACAATGTTGGGTTAATGGCATATGTTTTTTTTTAAGCGTAAAACCGATTACGGGGTTGCCTTGGTCTGAGAGACCACGACCAGGGGGTTCTACACCGTCAAAGTCACCCAGGAGTCGCACCCAATCCTGCCCATACCAACATTATCAATTAGATTTTGGATATCCAATTCAACTTTTTGGTAGGGTGGAGATTCAAACCTGGGACCTCCCTTGGAGGATTACCCTCTCCTCTCCAACTCACCTACAACACCTACGTAGGGTCAATGGCATAAGTTGATGAGCAAGAATCCAAATCTATTTTTTTTTGGTGAAGATAACACCGATAGTGGGGTGATACCACTAGAGTATCATAGATAAGTACATATAGAACACCTATCAAAGCTAAAGATAAACAACATGGAACATAGATGCAGGAATTGTAATTAAATTAAAGTTTACCATGTGATTTTCCTCTTATTTAAAGAGAAGTGTAAAAAGAGATATTTCTACATGTCCCCTCACAACAAGGGATCAAAGGGAATGAATATACAAAAGCCATATAATTAAAGTGAATGAATATATAAAAATCCAAGCAATAAAATCATTGTACTAACAAGTAGAAGGAAAATTTATTTCTAATTAATGAACATATGTATCCCCTTAAGATGAAGAAAGCCTTAAATTAGAGGAACATCTTTCTTTTATGAGGAATTAAGAATGTACTATATGTTTTTATATCCCCTTATGTTATTTCAAAGAAGTATTTACTATATTGATCATATAGTGGATCAAACCATGAGGTATCCCAATCTATATAACACTTAGGAGAAGTTATGGGATACACTTGAGGAGTATTGACCTTTATAAAATGATAATGATTGTAACTCAATAACATGATACAAGGGAAGACCATGAAAATATACTCTTACAATAAGGAAATAGATTCTTATAACCATTACAGTATAGGGATACTCATGGCACTGATGTTTGGAAGAAAATAATAAGAATATAAATCCATTATGAAGAATGAGACTTAGTGTTTCATCTCAAGTATAAAAATGTAAACCACAAAAGAGTCTAAAAACTCAAGTACATATAAATAGTGATATTGAAATAACTTGCATCGACTTATGACTGAGTGTACTCTTAAAAATAACGCATTGACTATACTGAGAATTTCTCTTGTTGTACAAATATGTAATATTTAAGTGGATTTCCCTCTAGTGACTATATTTTCATGGAAGATCCATTAAAGGAATGTGAAAATGTATTCTTGCATGATACCATAAGAATGAAATATATATCGCATTCTCTCTCCTTGCAACCTTTCCACCCATTCCTCCAATTTGTCAATACAAAAACCAAATAAAGTAGGTGACAATGGACAACCCTATTTTAACCTGACATTGCTCCAAAAACACTAACAATCCTTCTAGAATTCTAATGTTTGCTACCACTTGCTTATAAAGCCTATGTGCAACTGCTTTATACTTGATTGGTACGCCAAGTCCTTCCATTCTTTTTCATAATTTACCTTTAGATATTGTGTCAAAAACCTTTTTTAAGTTCACAAAACAATAATAAAATTCTCTTTTTTCATTCCATATCCTCTCCATGAGGTACCTTAAAGTAATAGAATGATCTATTGTTGACTGCTTTAGTCTAATCTTACTTGCCTTATTAATTTTATATCCACTTATTAATTCTACTTTCTACTACATTCTCAAACAATTTAGTAAAATGAGGATTAATCATGGTGGTACTATAATTCAAAGGATTGTGAGTGTCTCCATTTTTATACAATGGTATAACTATATTAGTTGTCCATTCTAATAGAAAACCTCCTTTAATAATGTTTTAAAAATATTTTGTATGTATGGTGCTAAGATATCAATTCCACACTTGAGATGTTCAACCTATAAACCATATATACCATGATTTTAAGCTTCTACTAATTTCATAATGCCCTTCACACCTTTCAAAAAGAAAAAAAGCTCCTTATTTGTATTAATTACAAGATGGGTATCTTTTTCTTGGTTTTTATTATAATTACATAACATACTACAACCATTATTCACTTATAATATTAATGTGTATAACTATTTTTGAAATTGATGTAGGCCATAACTTGTAAAATATATAAATTATTTTTGCATTAATATTATATATATTTAATAATTATTTATATATATTATTATTTATTTTCTCTTATCTAGTTCTTAAAAGGTTTTCCTTAATACTTTACATTTTTCATCGTATATAATCTTAAAAAAAATTCAATTTAACAGTTTATAATAAACATCAATTTTATATAATTTACAATATTTTAATGATAACATATAAAACTGTTTAAATATATTAAATTAAAAAATAAGAATTGAAAAGTAATAATAATAATTTTTAAAAAAAATTAAAATTTTCATTGGTTTTATCTTTTCCAACACTAGTTATTTTCCAAGTCAGAACCCTTTATTTCTACAGCTTGAAGAGAGTTCACAGCAATACTTAGAGCACCAATTTTTTAAACCAATAATTTTAAATTAAAAAAGCAATATTCTGTTAAACTTAGATTTGCATTTGCATGTCCCGATCCTATTTCATTCAAACCGGTGATCATGGAAGCACAATTCAGGTGAAATTTGCACTACTACTTTAAAAATAAAAGAAAAGAATGCCAACAACAGAATTCTTCAACTGATGAGGTATAATTCACAACACTAGGGAGATACTGCAATAAAGTGTTGTCAGAATTGATGTAAAATAAATATCATTTGCTTTAACTCATTTTTTTACTATAGAGGGAGCTATCCAGCTAACCGAACATAGCATCTGGTTGGTTTTAGTAAAAAAGTTGGATTAGATAATCACCCAAAACCCAAAAAGGCCTTCTAGTTGTCATTTAAGAGATTAAGCAGATTGTTGAAAGTGAAATATCTTAAATACCATCTCTAACCACAATAGTTAAGCCAAAGAACAAATCAAAAGACAGGATAACTAAGATCATCATGCCACATATCACATGCTAGGAATGCAATTTCTCTTCAACTAAATGAAAATCCAGGGCATATAAATTGATTATTGCATAACCTATGACTCCCTTGAACGACTGATGGATAAATGCCTATGATGGCACTTATATGTCAGATGATGGATGGATTCTTACATTGGCTCTTATATGTCAGATGACAACTAAACGACACTCAACTAATGTCGGCAGCAACCAATGACAGATAGTAACTATTGACAACAAGAACTGATGATGGTAGCAACTGATGACGGCAACTTAGTAATATCGGCAAGGGTCTTTCAGTCTATATGTCGACTTTCCTTTCTCGTTTGCTCTGATGGCATTCTTTCTCTCTAATGGCGTCGTCGTCGTCTTCGTCAGTGGCTTTCTCAAGTGCGTTAATCTCCAACCAAATTCATAATTTGCAACGTAATATCTTTCACAAGATTGGGTCTCAAAAATTAATATACACACAAACCAAGATTTCATTAATCAAGTCAATATGATATAGCTTTACATGAGGTAACTGTGAAACCCGCAAACCACTCTTAGAACACTCTCTTCCACGTTTGGAGCTCTCCTATTCTCCTCTCTCTCACCCATCCCTCTTCTCTATTTCTCCTATCATATTTATAAGTACAAGAACAAGAAGTTGCCAGTTACTTGGCATGTTGAAATTTTTAGTTGATTTATTTTTTTATTTTTTAGAAACAAAATTATCCAACTAGACGATGGTGGAACTGCTAGTTTATTTTATTCTTTTATTTTTTATCTTTTACATGGAACTCGTGGTTGGTTGTTGTCGGTTGGTTACTCTTAGATTGTTTGTTGTTGAGTAGATGCTCCCAAGTTGGATGGTCCCACATAATATTCACTAGGTAACAAAAGAAATGTCCCTAAACATTTCAAAATTTATCAACGGATACTTCATACTTGGTGATCTCGGAAGGTGTTAGCTATGTTAAGGTGTCAATATTCGGATTCATCCACTTAACTAGATATTCATGATATGTCTTGCCTCTTGTCTTCCTTGCCACTCTCGAGTCTATAATGGCTTCAATTTCATTGAGTTCCTTCTCAGACAACTGGGTGATCCCTTCCTCTACTTGGATATCAGTTGTGTGAGTTGCATCCTCATCAATAGGTTGAGCATAATATGGATAGAGGTCGACTATATTAAATATTGGTGATATGTCGATCCCTATTGGAAGCTTAAGTTCATATGCATTTGCGGCAAACTTCATCAAGACTTGACATGGTCTAATATTCTTCAAGTTGAGCTTGTTGTATGTGCCTTTAGGAGTAAATGTGCCAAAACCAAATATCGAACTTGGAATTTTTGTGTTTAACACTTGAGATCAGTGTGTTGCTTGTATTTTAGGATGTTCTTTTCCAACTCAGCCTTCACTTCATGATGCAAGTCATGCATACATTTGGAAAAATCCTTAGCCAAAGCTTTAGGCTTATGCAATTCAACTATACTTTGTAACTCATCTATTCCCTTGGGACGAGTTCCATACACAATTTAAAATGGGCTTTTGGTTGTAATTCTATTCACTGAATTATTATATACAAACTTTGCATATGCCAATACAGTATCTATAACAACCCAAGTCTACTCACTTGGTTGTATCACATGATTAATCCAAGCAATTTTCAAGGTAATTTTTTATCACTTAAGTTCATCACTAAAAAGAGGTTTCATGTTCATGGTGTATAAGGTTCACCCAATGATTCCATTATGTAAAGTTCAATTAGGACAAGATATATCAACCACTTTTGGGTATTTGGAACTGTTGCAAATAGTCACCCAAGTGGATGAGATTGGCAAATCCTGTAGAGAGTATTATTTCTCATTTGTCATCCTCTTGTTCTAGCATGAAATTTGATCTACGATCAGGGTTATCCTCTAGGGCCCATAACACCTAGAGGGTGGACGCATACTCTCTCTATCCCTTAGCATGTTGAACCTTAACTTAACCAGTCGACTTGTTCAGGATTTAGTATGCAAGGGGTTAGCGTACATATGCCTGGTGTCTAGCTAATTGTCCTCTTTCTTGGAGTTAGCTAGAGTCATGTCATTACCCTGACACTGGTCTTAGTATCTTTGTTCATTGTGACTCACGGTAGTTTATTCCATATCAAATGTCATGGTAAAAATAGCTTCCTTTGTCTTGCTAATTCCATTCTAATCAAAATATACATGGACATATCATTGTACTCTCGGGCAACGACCTAGAGCCAGCATCCCATACCGCCCCTCATTACTAGATATGACAAGGTCACTTATTTCGACCTATTCTATTATAAAAATGGTCACTCTCGAGTCAAAGGGATTGTCATATCGTAACCTCAGAAATTGGATGTAATGTGTTCAACTGTTTCCTTGTATTGATCTGTTTTTAGAAATGCCAAATGTCTTGTTCGCACATTCTAAAATTGAGGTGAAGAAGGTTGCCTAAACAGGTTTTGAGAAACACACCTCATATGTTACTTTTCTTACTCTTGCTAAGCATTTCTTTAGGATCCCGCTTTAATGTATAGCATGAGGATATTTATTTAGCACATACCACTAACAAGTTATAAAAGCTCTAAATACTCTCTTTAAACTCAAACAATCTATCAAACTATGATGTCAACTTTTGAATAAAAAGGACAGTTACCCACTATGTTTTCATACTCATATTGTCATGACCCTCCCATGGCTAACTTTGTTTGCTTAGTAGGTTTCATGATTTGCTAATGCTTCTTCTGATGAGATGATGGACTATCTATTTGTTTAGCATGTAAATATATATTTTGGTTAAATTATGTGATGAATTGATTGATCATATTTTCATGTTTAAGTTCTTGCAAGCCTAGTTTTCATGAAAGAATAAGATGTTGCTAATGGAACATCACTTTTGCAGGAAAGAGTTGCTATTGGTAGAAGAAATAATTGGCCACCGAGAAAGAGAATGTCCAAGGGAAATGATGTGATGGGTTATTTGATGAAGTAATTGGAAGCAACACAAATAAGTGCTTCTTTCATGGAGTTGCATAACATGACTTGCATAAAAAAATGATGGAGAGCCAAACTTTCTCAAACCAATTCTTATTCAAAAACTTGGAAAAAGATCCTTCACAAACCCTCATTTTGTGGCTATATAGCCAAAAAACCCTAAAAACTGAAATGAGTCGGATGGGGCCCAAAATTGGGGTGTGCATCCCTATTACAATAGACAAGCCAAAAATAAAGTTTCACATCCTAACTCTAAATACATTAGGAGATATTAACCTCCGAACAACTCAAAAAGCATAAAAAAGTAGGTAAGAAATTTTAAAACCTAATTTTGGGGCACTAGATGATGGAATTTGGCCCCGAAAACTGATTTTTTTGGACAAATAGGACTCTAGGGAGTTGTATTTGTTTAGAACTCTCCCAACTAGCTCCCTGTCAAATTTCACGTCAATTGGAGCTACGGTTGAGAAGTTATGGCCCCGACAATTTTGTTGGATGCTCCTGCATCAGACACCTGGGGTGGATTGAGAAGTGACCTTCACTTCTGTACTGTTAGAGGAAAACCCAGGCGGTCAACCTCTATTTTGGACAACCAAGTTGCATCTTCTACGAGTTCCGCCCTTCCACTTGACCAAATATTCCGAATACCGCTCGTTCTCGGTACTTCGCCTTCTCGAGTGTCTAGTATTTCCTCTATCTCATCTGTGGCTGGAGTAGACGCTGGAATACTCCACAAATCCGTACTTGGTGTCTCAGTACTTCCTCCTTCATGGTATTCTGCCAAGTCAAAAATATTAAAAATAGGTGATCTATTCAGCTCACTTGGCAGTTCCACTTCATAGGCATTTCCTGAATCTCTTTTACCTATGATCCTGCATGGTCCAAACCTCTTCATATTCAACTTGTTGTAGGTTTTGCTAGGAAACCTTTCCTTTCTCAAATGAACCATGACCTCATCTCCCACTTGGAACTCCTTGAAATGCCTCTTCTGATCTATTTTGACCTTGTACTGAGTATTCATCTTACTGATATGTTGTTGTACCTCTTCATGTAAACTCTTTATGTGCTATGCAAAATCTTTAGCCTCAGCACTGCTCTTTTCTCCTCTACCCATCATTTTCAACTCAGAAGCATTCCTTGGGTTGTTCCCATACACAATCTGAATGGTGATTTACCAGTACTTCTATTGATAGAATTGTTGTAAGCAAATTTTGCCTATGGCAAAATCAAATCCCATCCCTTGGGCTTATCTCCTACTAGGCATATTAGAAGATTACCCAAACTTCTGTTCACCACCTCTGTTTGTCCATCAGTCTGCGGGTGGTATGCAAAACTGAACTTCAAATCCATTTTTAGCTTCTTCCACAAAGTCCTCTAGAAATAACCCACAAATTTGGTATCTTTGTCAGATACTATACTCTTGGGTAGACCATGAAGGTGTACCACCTCCTTGAAAAATAAGCCTACAACATGAACTGCATCACTCATTTTTTGACATGGAATAAAATGAGCCATCTTCGAAAACCTGTCAACCACAACAAAAATGGAGTCATTCCATTGTTGTGTCCTTGGTAGGCCAAGAACAAAATCCATACTGATGTCCTCCCATGGTCTCTCCGATACAGGTAATGGCTGATACAATCATGTATTCTGTCTCACTCCCTTAGCCATCTGACACACTCTGCAACCTTGCATAAATTTCTTCACATCCTACTGCAACTGTGGCCAATGGTAGTTTTCACTAACAAGGGCAATGGTCTTCTCTCGACCAAAATGTCTAGCTAGTCCTCCACTATGCTTCTCCTTTATCAGATTCTTCCTCATTGAACTTCTAGGAATGCACAATTGGTTCCTTCTGAATATCATCCCATCTTGGATTATAAAATCAAACCACTTAGTTCTATCCAAAGTAGTAGGAGACAAACATGCCTTCCAAGCCTCTGTAAAATCTGGATCCTCTGGATACAAACTCTTGAGTTTTTCAAACCCAACGACTTCCACTTTCATCTCTATCAACAAATTTTGTCTTCTAATAAAGGCATCTACAACCCTATTAGAATTCCCACTCCTATGCTTCAAAACAAAGGTATAACTCTGTAGGAATTCAACCCACTTCAAATGTCTCTGATTCAGTTTTCCCTGACTATTAATATACTGCAAAGCTTGATGATCAGTATATAAAACAAACTCTTTTGCTAAAAAATAGTGTCTCCATTTCTTAAGAGCCTGAAATATAGCATAAAATTCCTGATCATAAATAGAATATTTCTTCCTAGCATCATTTAACTTCTCACTAAAATATGCAACAGGTTTACCATCCTGAATCGACACAACTCCAATGGCACTGCCACTATCATCACAATCAACCTGAAATACTTTATTAAAATCCATAAGTACCAAAATGGGTTGTTCTGTCACCTTATTTTTCAAAATCTCAAAACTTACACCTACCTTTGTAGTCCACTTAAACTCCTTCTTATCCCCTCTCATGGTTTCTGTTAGGGGTGCACAAATACTGCTAAAGTTTCTAATGAAATTTCTATAGAAGCTTGCAAGACCATGGAATAATCTTACC
The DNA here is from genome assembly GCA_028583015.1 of Wollemia nobilis. Lineage (NCBI taxonomy): Eukaryota > Viridiplantae > Streptophyta > Pinopsida > Araucariales > Araucariaceae > Wollemia > Wollemia nobilis. The sequence goes on along the minus strand of JAQPPZ010003090.1, from coordinate 2,450,590 downwards.
TCCATTATGTTCCTTGGAGTAGGCCACTCAAAGATAGCCTTAACCTTCTCTGGATCCATTTTTAGACCCTCATCTGAGATGACAAATCCTAGATACACCAACTCCTTCTTCACAAAACTGCACTTCTTCAAATTAATCAACAACTACTCCTCCCTCAACTTTTCAAAAACTATTCGAACTTGCATCAAATGCTCTTCCAATGTCTTACTAAAAATCAGAATATCATCCAGATAAACAATAACAAAATTCTCTAGGAATTCTCTCAACACCTCATTCATCAGCCTCATGAATGTACTAGGTGCATTGGTTAACCCAAACGGCATAACCAACCACTCATATAAACCCTCTTTGGTTTTGAAGACTGTCTTCCACTCATCACCCTCTCTGATGTGAATCTGATGATACCTACTCTTTAAATCAATATTTGTGAAGTATTTAGCTCCACTCAAACAATCCATTATATCATCCATTCTAGATAATGGAAATATATACTTAATGGTAATCTTATTTATGGCTTTGGAATCAGTACACATTCTCCATTCTCCATCCTTCTTTGGTGCTAGTACTGTAGGTACTGCACAAGGACTTAAACTCTCTCTAATCAACCCCTTCCTTAACAACTCTTGAACCTGTCTGTTCAACTCTTCACTCTCCAAGGGAGACATTCTATGGGTTGCATTATTGGGTAAACGAGCTCTTGGAATCAAATCAATTTGATGGCTAATCTTTCTCACTGGTGGCAAACCCTCAAGCACATTATCTGATACAATATCAAGAAACTCTTCTAACATAATTTCAACTTCTACTGGAATATCCATACATTATTCCTTCTTAACAGTTGGAATTAATGCATAACACATAGAATCCCTCTTCAGGCCATCCAAAAAATTTCTACCATCTACCAAACAGATTCTAGCACTACTGCATACCTTTTCATCCACTTCCTTCAATGGTTTCAACTTGTGACGCACTCCATATTTCGTTAGAGAGTAAGTATTTGCATGCCCATCATGCACCGCATGTCTATCAAATTGCCATGGCCTCCCCAACAACAAATGACAAGCATCCATAGGCAAAACATCACACAGAACCTCATCTTGATAATTTTCAATATGAAATTTAACTAAACACTACTCACTGACTAATGCTCTATGATCATTCTGCAACCATGCAATCCGATATGGATGTGGGTGCTTCCTCTTCTCCAATTTTAACTTAGCAACCATTTCTCATGAAACTAAATTATCTGTGCTACCATTATCTATGATAACATTACAGACCTTACCTGCACATTTGCATCTTGTACGAAATAAGCTCTTCCTATGGTCCACATCTTTCCCTCCATTCATCAATGCTCTTCTTGTCATCAACACTTCTCCTCCTTTCGCTTCTTCAAAATATTCTGATTCAGCACCTTCATCTACTACAGCAACTCTGGCATGACCCTCATGTCTCTTATTTGTCCTCTCTTGGTGTTGGGGACACTCATATGCTTGATGTCCCTCTTCCCCACAATGGAAACAAGTTCCACAAAATCCTCCTCTTCCATACCCACGTCCAGATCTACCTCTTCCTCTTTGGTAACCATTGTTCTGATCACGGGGGTGGTAGGTATTCTCCTCTTTTTGATCTTGGTTATTACTTGTTTCACCAGTCTTCTTCTGATCTTCATATTTTTCTCCACAGGTTCTTCCACCAGTTCTTTCACCACGACCTCTTCCTCTTTGTTTACTTTCAAATCTTCTATTCAGCTTCTCTTCAACCTTCAAGGCAAACTGATATGCATCCTCAATGGTGGTCATATTGACCAAACTAAGTTCTTCTTGGATATTCATTCTTAACCCATTTATGTAACGAGCTACTTTCTCCTTATTAGCCTCTAAATGGCCAGTTCTGATTGAGATCTTGTAAAACTCCTCTATATATTATTTGATAGATTTGCTTCACTGTCTCAAACTCTACATTTTCCTCAACAGATCCAATTCGTAATCTACAGGAATAAACTGCCTCTTCAACTTCTCTACCATTCGATCCCATCTGGCTATCTTTTCCTTTCCTCCTCTATTTCTTTCTAGCTGCACTCCTTTCCACCATATGCTAGCATGGCCTTTCAACTTCATTTTTGCAAACTTGATCCAATCTGGATCTACAACCTCCTCATACTCAAAATATTCCTCCATATCATTGATCCAATCAATAAACTCCTATGGATTGAGATTCCTAGAATACGTGGAGACATCAAACTTTGGCTTCTTCCCGATCCGAGATATGGCCTTAAATAATCTAGCTTCTATAGGATCCATTGCTTCTTCTTCATCTAATGGATCATCAACCTCCCAAGCTTCATCTTCACTATGGTCTTCTCTCCTTGGCTCAAACCCTCTTTGCAAGTCCTCTTGCAGGGCTTGCACTTGCCTCTACAAAGCTCTAAAATCTTCTTTAGGTACCACATTTCTCCCACCACCATGGTTTCTTCATGGAGGCATTCTTCCTCGCTCTCTTATCACAACCCTTCCACAGATCCTGGTGCAAATTGCCTCTCTTTTGGTGATCTGTTCACACACTCAGGAACCCTACGCTCTTCCATAGATCCTGGTGCAAACTGCCTCACTTTCGACGATCTGCTCACACACTCAAGAACCCTAAGCTCTTCCACAGATCCTGGTGCAAACTGCCTCACTTTTGGCGATCTACTCACACACTCAGGAACTCCCGCTTTGATACCACTTGATGGAGATCCAAACTTTCTCAAACCAATTCTTATTCAAAAACTTGGAAAAAAAAAGATCCTTCACAAACCCTCATTCTGTGGCTATATAGCCAAAAAAACCCTAAAAACTGAAATGAGTCGGATGGGGCCCAAAATTGGGGTGCGCATCCCTCTTACAATAGACAAGCCAAAAATAAAGTTTTATGTCCTAAATCTAAATACATTAGGATATATTAACCTCCGAACAGCTCAAAAAGCATAAAAAAGTAGGTAAGAAATTTTAAAACCTAATTTTGGGGCACTAGATGATGGAATTTGGCCCCGAAAACTAATTTTTTTGGACAAATAGGACTCAAAGGAGTCATATTTTTTTAGAACTCTCCCAACTAGCTCCCTGTCAAATTTCATGTCAATCGGAGCTACGGTTGAGAAGTTATGGCCCCGACAATTTTGTTGGATGCTTCTGCATCAAAAAACCATTTATGTTGATCTTTAGCTAAAGAAAATACTTATCTCTAAATGATTGCTTTGGTTGAAATTGGTAAGTAACTTTGGAATGTTTGTTTGCTGAATGATCATTCTAGGGAAAGGAAGCATGTGTATTTAGGAAAAAATACATTTCTAAAGTAGAGTTAGGAAAGGGAAGTTTTTTGTTTTAGAGATAAAGATAATTATGATTAATTATAATTTTCCTTGTTCCATGAAAGAAAAAGGATGTTTTACTCCTCGTGGCATTATCTTTTGATTGTTTTACGCACAACTATTTTATTGCCAATTTTATGGTGTAAGCTTAGCTCATTTGAAATGAAATTAAGGATGGTTGTTGGGTGTGCAGTCATGAGAAGTATGAGTTGTTTTTGCTTTCCACTTTTTTTTAATGTAATTTAGTTAATGGCCTTGGCGGTAAACAAAATATGAGGAACGTGTTGAGTAAGAAAAATGATACCTTCAAAGTGGAGAGTGGTAGGGGAGAAAAATGGTTTTCATGGAGCGAAACGGAGAGGAATTGTGTGGGGGAATAGATTTTCCTTTTTGATTTTTTTTAACATGGAAGAAGAGAGATGATCCGGTAGTGAAGGGAAGAGAAGCGCAGTGAAGGAAGCTTGACGTCGAGCAGCGAGTTTCATGTAGGTTTCCTTGAAGAGAAACTAGATGGTGTATTTATGTTGTGTAAAATTGTTTGAAATAATTGTGCTCAAATCACACAAATAGGAAATATAGTAACTGATAAATCTATTGCTTTCTCTTTATACCATGGTTTTCATGTTGTAGTACAATATTTTTTTGAAGTCATGAATTCGTATTTTGAGAAACTATACTTGAGGGAATGTAAGCTGGTTGTGAGCTGATGGATTTTCCCCATGCAGGCATGTTGCTTTAGCATGTAATTTAGACTAGAAATGAATGGAAGTATTGTATAAACTCCACTACAGTTTTTTATAACATTTGATTTCTGAAGTTTGTCAAGCTTGAGATCTTTTATAAAAAACACTTGATTTAAAGATAGGAAGTGAAGTACCTCGTCAGTCTAGGAAAGAATTGGTAGTGCAGCTGGACATTGGTTGATTTTGAAGATTGCTCTTCTTATTTGCGAATGATGTATATTTTTTAGAATGAAACAAAGATTTGGCTTGAGACTTCTTGTTTGTTGTTGTTTATGATATTAATTATTTGTTGCTTGCTAATTTGTGAAGGAAATATGTGAGGTAAATGGATGATAGGTGAATGATTCTGTGTATTCCATTTAATTTTGAATTGGTATTGAAAGCATCTGAAAAAAAAAATTGTCTATAAAATTTACGTGCTCTTATTTTTGAAATATGAATGGGATAATATGATTTCTCATGTACTTATTGATTGAATGCTTCGATAGGAAGAAGTATGGTTTGTTGTAGTTATATTTGTTTCATGCATAGTTTATACGTAATTGAGATTGCAAAGTAAACTAGAGATCGAGGGGCCATCTCTGATCCTAAAAAATGGATATTTCCTTTTTGGCAACCGAGGACATCTCTGCTTTGACATATTAAAGCTCAGTTAGTTGTTGTGACTAGCATATGTGGATAGTGTACCAGATCATGAACCAATTTTTGTTGAGATTATGAAAGAGAAATCTCTGCTGGCGAGTACAAGGAGCTTAACTTTCCATGAAATGTGTAGACACCAAATTATAGCCACTAATCCTCCATCCTAACCATTCCACCACCCACTTGTCCACTATACACCCTTCCCGCCAATTATTTGACCCAAATCCATCTTTCTCGCGATCCATTCCACCATTTAGCCCTTTCCCACCATTTCCAAGCCTAATTGAGATTATTTTAATATTATTTTATATTATTTAATATTTAATATAATATTCTATATATATTATATATATCTATTATAAAATATGTATTTATAAACTCAATTAACCACAACCGTTCGATCCATTCTGATCTCCACCGTCCATATTCATTAATCCATGTCACATTCAAAAAGTAATCTCAACCTTAGGATCTAATTTAATCTTAGCCACATGATCAAAAGTGTAAGGCTAAAATCCTAAGAAAACCCTAGGTTGGATTATAAATAAGGGCATTTGTAAATGCTCAAACCCTGGAACTGGAATCCACTAGAACTTGAGAATTAGACATTTACACCCTGGAGGAATTATTGGTGAAGCCCTAGCATAGAATCCTGAAAATCTAAAGCCCTAGCTTGTCGATAAGACTTTTGTTGTTCCAGCCATCATCCCTTCATCCTCCATCATCTTCATAGCCCCCATCCATCCACCACATTCATCACTATAACCTATATCTACTTTTTTAGATTTTGCCCTAACCCGCAAGTGCCATCCAAAGCTTGCGAGGCTCGCTACAAAGCTTGAGAAGCACTCACTAGAGCCTGTTGTATACCACTGGCACTCTCCAGAGCCTGATGCATCCTGTAGGTGCACACCAGAGCCTATGAAGCTCATGTCAGAGCCTACCAAGTGCACATTCGAGCCTACTACAACTATAGAAATGTGAATATGATAGTGTTTTTCTTTATGGGAGATCATCTTGAGTTTACAAGAGAAGTATAGGTTATCCTCGAGATTTGTGCGCTCGAACAGCTGTGTAGAGCTCAAACGATTGAGCCATGTAGGTTCAAACAAATTGTTTAATGCTAGACTAATTTTATCTTTAGTATAAATGCATCTTTAAGCTGCAAAGATGTCTTGGGTAAAGGGAATTAAGTTTGAGTCTTTAGAAAGCTTAGGATCTTTGAAGGAAACAAGTGTATCATGGCTAATGTTCCTTTTTTACTAAAGTAGGGATGGATGGATGCTACCAAGTAGACTGAGCCCTTGACAAAAAAAAGGATACTCTACCGATGTGTGCATAGTTCCACTTCATAATACTAACATTTGAAGTAGCATGGATTTGCACAATCCTTCTCAATGGATAGATAAGGGAGTCACCTACACTAAGAAAATTGTGTAGTGCAAGGAGTTAGATGTTTCATTTTGAAATATGGTAAAAGGAAACTCCTACATTTAAAGACTTTGGTAGAGATATGGTTTTACTAGAAGCTCCCTTTTAGAGGAAAGAAATGAGAGGGTGGTAGTCCATAAGTAAACATTAAATATTGTTGAACTAGTTTAAGGAACAATCCCTTATCTATAAAATATATGTGGTTGAGGGTTTGATGAATAGTGGGAATCTATGAGGGTCCATAAAGGGTAAATGACTCAAAGTTATTGGAAAAAAAAACTGAGTGTGTTATTTTGGGTTGTTACATTTGGTATCAGAGCATGGTTCAAAAGGAAAATTAGCTCATTATGCAAAATTAGCTCGGAATATTTTGTAGTAGGCTTACCTGGTGAGGAGCCTACCTTGTTTGTTTGTTTCTATAAGAAAGGGTAAAATTCAACTATTTAACTTAGAAGATAGTTGATAGGTGAAGACTACCAAAGAGGAATTGGAAATTGACTTCTACTACTTATTTTGTGTATGGTCAAGGAACAATACCACCAAAAATAAGAAGAGAAAGTGTTGCCCCATCAATAAGGGTAACTTGAGGAACCAATGTAGAGAATAGAACACCTGATGTTGGAACAAAAAACTCTGATGGAAGGGATAATATTACTAAAATAGCAACTCTACTTTGTGAGAAGGTAGAGACCCAAAAACAATTTTTGGAGCCTATTCTAAGTCATGAAACACAGTATGGTAACCCAAGGAGGGAACAAGTAGAAGAACTCCTTATAAATGCACAAATAACAAGAGTTCAACTGGAGGCCGAACTGGGAAAGGAAATGAAATATATGAAGTCTTCCAAGTTTAATGGAGAGGAATACAGGGATAAAGTTGAGGCTTGATTGAAGGAGATAAATACATATTGCATTATGAAAAAATTTCTTTTGGTACTCATATATTTTATGCTACTCTACATTTGCAAGGATATGGTTTATCCTAGTGGGAAACCCTTAGTGAGAAATAGAATTTAGCAACTATAGTTGACTTGAAATGGGAAGAGTTTGTTAAATCCTTCAAAGAAATATTTCTTATGGAATACTTTTATTCCCAAAAATATGATAAATTCTCCAAACTTCACCAGGGGATTAGAACAGTGGAAAAATATTATCAAAAATTTATTAATTTGGTGAAATATGTACCCGCTTACACTGAAAATATGAAGATCCACAAGTTTATACTTGGAGTAGATCCTAGGATAGGACATGAAGTGGGCATACGATAACCTAGAACTTTGCAAAAAGCCTATGAGTTGGCAATAAAAGCTAAAATGTACCTTAAACCCTACTTTGATTATGAGGGATTGGATGAGCAAGGTAAGGAGGCATTAAGGAAGAGAAATAGTTCAAGGTTCATGAAGTGGGAACATGAGAAAGCTAGCAAGAGTGTTACTAAACGAGACAAAAAATAATATAGTAAGCAAGGGAAGTTCAAAAGAAGGATTCAGGGAAGGAAACACAGATGCAATAATCATGGCAACAATGACAATAGATCACCATAGGGACATATTAACCTACCCAAGGAAGAAGGAACATCAGGAGAGTTGAAATGAAAAGAACATCCAAAACCAAAGGAAGGATGCTTTCTTTGTAAGGGAGCTCATTATGCCACCAATTGTCCACAAAGAGCATGGATGAGTTCAAAAGGAAAGGAACTAATGAACAAAGATACTATATCCAAGGAACCATCATACAGGATTTATGTAGCTACAAGATATTAAAATATGGATGGATAGGATACTTCCTTGATAATTAATAGTAAATTTTATGGTAGAAATGTTAGAATCTTATTTGATAGTGGTGCTATAGACAATTTTATTTCCACTAGTTTAATTAAAAGTATTTTTGTAAGGCCAAAAATCTTAACACATGGGTGGAAGGTTGAGTACGGATCAAGATAAATCTACTCTGTAAAAAAGTGTTATCCTATGGCAGAAACCAATTTGCCTTGTGGAACAACCATAGGTTGTTTATATGTTGCACCATTGCATGCCTTTGACATAGTTATAGGAATGGATTGGTTGAAATCACATAGAGTAATGATTCATTTACAATATTGTTCAATTGATTATATGCAGGATGATGAGCTGGTTCAAAGAGTGAAAAATGTATAAGGAGATTTCCAACCCCAAATTCTCTTGGCTTTACAACTTAAGAAAGTCATACGAAAAAGAGGAATGGTATATATAGTTAATATAAATGAGTTGGACAAAGAGAATAAGGAAGAGGTCTTTGGGAGACACCTTATTCTGCAAGAATTTAAAGATTTATTTTCGAATGATTTACCTGGATTACCTTCTAAAAGAGAAATTGACTTTTCTATTGAACTCCAACCTAGAAAAAAGCCTATCCATAGGGTTCCCTATATAATGAATCCTATTGAAATGCAAGAATTGAAGCTTCAACCTCAAGGATTGTTGGAGAAAGGAATAATTAGACCAAGTGTGTCACCATGGGGTGCACCAGTTTTGTTTGTGAAAAATAAGGATGGATCCTTAAGGCTATGCATTGATTACCAAATTTTGAATAAAGCAACTATCAAAAATAGGTACCCATTACCTAGAATCGAAGATCTCTTCGATCAACTCAAGGATACCTCAATATTTTCAAATATTGATTTTAAATTCGGGTATCATCAACTAATAATTCATGAGGTGGATACTTGCAAAACATATTTTAAGACCCGGTATGGGCATTACGAATTTACTATTTTGCCATTTGGTCTAACGAATGCTCCAATAGTATTTATAAATTTTATGAATAGAATATTTAAGAAGCAATTGGACAAGTTCATTTTGGTTTTTTTGTATGACATATTGATATATTCTCGAAATGAAGTAGAACATGATAAACATCTCAGAATAGTGCTGGAACTGCTAAGGAAGAACTAGTTGTATGGGAACTTATCCAAGTGTGAATTCTATGTGACAAGAGTGCAATATTTGGATCACATTGTGTCAACATATGGAATCATAGTAGACCCTAATGAAATTGATGTAATTTTGAACTGGCCACTACTAACCAATGTGACAGAAGTCTGAAGTTTTATGGGTTTAACTGGATATTGCAGGCAGTATGTAAAATATTACATCAAAATTACTACACCATTTACCAACTTGTAAAGGAAAGAGAGAGATTTTAGATGGACTGCTAAGTGTAGAATAGCTTTTGAACTACTTAAGAAAAAACTTACTATGCCCCCAATATTAAAGATACCCGATCCATAGGGAATTTTTTTAGTTTGTATGGATGCATCAATAGAGGGCTTGGGGGAGTGCAATAACAACCCAAGTCTACTCACTTGATTGCATCACTAAAAATAGATAAGGTGAATATGAAGTTTTAACTATTTATTTTCGTACAAATGCAATTAGTAAACCTACAAGGCTTAAGGCAAAATTGATTCACCCATTAAATAATTATCATAAACATTTTTTTTTGAATTTACATGGTGGAATCGGTAGCCGCCATGAATCCGGGTAGGCTTTCCAACTTTTATGGCCACCACAGTATTCTGCGCTATCTGCCCAGAAGCTACCACACATATCTTCATGCAGTCTTCCCCTATAAGCATCATGTCACAATCATTTTAAACCTTTTACGCAGTCGAAAGCACCAAGAAAGGGACAAGCGTTCAGTCCAATGAGGCCTGATATTTGAATCTTGGACCTTCGCCCCCATTATGGGGTTTGGATGAACCAATTGGTCTACACCTCGGACCCATCATAAACATAATTTAGTATGACATGTTATACCACTTTTAGATTTCAGACTGCTGCAGACAACCATCCAAGTGGACGAGATAGGCCACATCTTGTAATGGTGCCATTAAGTGGATTTGATTTACCTCATTTATCATCCTTATTTTTCAGCATGAGGTTCAATCCACGACATGGGTTATCCTCTAGGGCCCATAACCTAGAGGGTGGATTCTTACTTCCCCATCCCTTGACATTCCAAATCTTCAATTTTTTTGTCGATCTTGTTCTTCAACTGAATGTAAGGGTTCTAGTGTATACATACTTTGTGTCTATCTGACCATTCTCTTTTCAAAAAATAGATAGAGTTATGCCAATACCCTAGCTTTGATCTTAGTCACACATACTCGATGCAACTCATGACCATTTATCCCATACCAAATTTTGAGGCTAATTAAGCAAAGTTACTTGACATAGGAATTATCACTGTACCAACAAGGAGAAATCTAGATATGGCATCCCATACCACCCTCTCGTTAAAGTATTTGACCAAGTCATATAATCTGACCAATTTTTTCAATCCAACAATTGCTCTTGATCTTGTTGTGTGCATACACGCACCTCAACATATTAAGTGTTTTTATTTAACCATTCTTAAGTCTCGTTATTGATTTTCAAGGAAATGAAGAAAGTTTTGACCTATAACTAAGGTTTAGGGTTTAATTATTAGCCATCACATGTTTCCACTTTAAGACCCATTACTTCCTAAAGTTTCAGCAAAATAACCACCTAAATTTTTATTTCTCAACACAAGAAATCATAATCATTAGAAGAAATAGGGTAGAAAACATTACTTATCATCTAGAGTCTCCATTACACTATAGGATTCAATAAATAGAACATTAATAAATATGTTTACCTAAGCTTTTAATATAACTATTATAAGTCTACTCGTTTAGACTTCCATTTCAGAAAAGCTTACTCACACATTGGAATACTAGTCCTAATCTTAAGACTTCTTCACTTGACCAAGAACATGAATCCAACCATTAAATGAGATTCTCACGAGGAGTTCAATTTTTAGCATAAAAAGAAAGGAACATCAAACAAACATTGGCCAACTAAGTCACGGTTACCAATAGCATTATGGATGAAGGCTCATTCTTTATGTTTTAAAAGAATATGTAGTCTTAATCATGGCAAGAACATATTACACTACTATTTTACTTGTCTAAACTACGCTCTAAGAAATTCTTTGTCCATGATATACATACAATACTGAAGGCACTCAAAAATATATAAAGTGTTCACCAATGAAAGAATCATTCACATAATTCATTAAGCAACAACATCTTTTCCAATTACTTCGTTTGATTAAAATCTTCAAATTTTCAAATAAAGACACCACATAAATGCAATAATTTTCTCTTTTAAGAGTTTCTCTAAATTATAATGTCTCTAAAATATATCTAAGCAAAAAGAAAGAAATCCATATACACTTCTTCTCATCAAAGCCGAGTTTGAACAATAAAGTCATCACAGGTAATGCTCAATACTTATAAACCATTTGATACTTGACTACATGTAGTTATCCAACTAATATAAACATCTAAAAGATGAGTCACCTATTCCATTTCGGGATAGTTCAAAAGTAACATAGATAACGAAATTTTTTTCCAATTTCCAATTATATCCTCACAAGGAATTCACATAATCAAATTGTATGGTCCTATTTTCCAAAGCCTTTACAAATATTTGATGAAAACATACAGAAAAAATGATTTATTTTATAAAGCATAGATAAGATTAATTCAATCTCAACTGTCGCTTACACAGGCTAGATTATCTAACATGCATAGGGGATTTCATTGTTCAACAATAGTACATCCTTCACAATGTAGTTGTTGCAGGTTCTCGAACAACTATTGCACAACTCGTCCACTACTAAGGCCACCGTCTAAACTCTTCAATTGCTAGTCTAAGAATATAATGAGTTAAATTTGGTGTGGGATCAAATCTTGACTCTCAAAACAATGAATGCATTACTAAATGCAAGAACCACCCAATGCATCAAGACATTCAAATATTTCACATAGCATTTCCATATCTTGGCTTGCAAATAGACACCGATTGTCCTCTTTTACCAGAAAACGTCTGTATCTACAACACAATACTTATGTTCTATATATATATATTATTATATATATATATATATTTAAAAATAACAACATAAATAAATCTATAAAATACAACAACCACTCTGTCCACTTTCAGAACTCATCCAAATACTCTTCTAACACACACGACGAGCAAGGTAAATTTTGGTATAACAAAGCATAGGGAGTCAATTCTTTCTTACAACAATAAAAGAAAGCATTCTCTTCCTTTTAATAAAGAGTATTTCATTTCTCATAGCAACCAGAGAAATAATTCTTTTCAAACCAAAAGAGAATATTTTATTTTCCACAAAAGCCAGATAAAAACACAAAAGAGAGTATTTCAGTGCACGTATTTCATTTACTTTTTAAAAAAATGTAAAACTCATTCACAAAATATATTAAAATAAACTCCACCTAGAATTCCTACGATGGGCTATAAATTCCTCACGAACTCTCTTACCACCCTAACTTATTTCTTGTACGTCACCTCTCCTTCCTTATTTTCATGCACACACAAAAAATGTCCCTACCACACACCTTCCTATTGCACTTCATACTTTGTTAGTTATTTTTCCCTTCCCTTTCGGTCATGAGGTGTGGTGGAAGTTGGAGAAGTATGAAGATATGATGGTGCCACTCGCCTCACTCTCACTCAATTCGACCGTCCACTATCTTCCAAACCCGCCCATATTTTCCAGTGCATATTTCTCTCTTTTTTTAATTTCTTTCCATATATTATTTTTAGGTGTAGGCCAATCAAATATATATATATATATATATATATATTCATATAAATCCTTATCAAATATTGTTTATACTAAACATACAAGTACCTCCAATTACTATATTTATACACACATGTGCTTAAATAGTCATGCTTTAATATCTTGTAGCTATATTTGCATATTCCTTTGACTAATTAATCAAACACAAAGCCAAAAGAAGATCATAAAGTGGCTCCCATCATCATTGCCACACAAGACAAATGCATATTATTTTTCATGCCATCAATAACAATCAATCCTTCAAAACATTCATACCTTTATTTCAAACAAAAGTCCTACATGATATGCATGTGTGTGAGCATCCATGTACTCACAAGCTGAATCATCATTTCCCTTTCTTACTCTTTTTCGCTGACTAGCTTATTTTTTTGACATCTTGCTACTATCATGCACTCATAGAGACTATCAACAATACCATGTTTCACATGAAAAAGTTAAGTTCACTATCTCTTTTATTTTTCTTTATTCTAAGTGTGAGGAGGGTCGTTACATCCTCCCCCACTAGAAATAAACACAGTACCAATGTTTAAAACTAGGTTAAGTAAAAAGGAAAATATTTGTATATTCATTTCTTTTTTAGAAATCAAAATTACAAGCAATTTTTCTTTGATCCTATTTAGTAATAAATACTTCAGCAAGGAATCATTATAAATATCACATCACATTTTCACATGGTTGGCATATAACCACATCATAAATCATATCTTAAAGAAAATAATTAACCATTCTTTCCAAATATTCCAAAACATATTTTTGAGCAATACAAAACATGCACAAGGTACTTTATACAGTAACTCCAAAAATATATTCTACTCTACTCAGTATCCTAAATCTTTTCCATATGCATTTATACATATATCATGAAATTATATGAAATTTTCTACTAAGGTTTTTCATCTACTCAAATAAATAAGGAAATTACCACTGCAAATCAGACACGTCTTCCCATATAGCATTTTTGTATGAGTAGTGGTCCCATTGGACTTGACATTACTCTATGCTTCATTTCCTTAGATTATTGGTTCTAAAACCAAGTAGACGAGTTGGTTGCACCTAAATTTTTAGTGGATCGGTCATTTGTAATTGGAAATATCCAACACACGAGTAGGATCACAAATGTATTTTCTAAAGAGGGATACATGAAAGACATTATGGATTTTGGATAATCTTGGCAGTAGAGCTAGTTTGTATGCTACAAGTCTTATCTTAGTTACAATCTCAAATGGACCGAAATATCTAGAGTCAAGCTTGGAAGATTTTATGGAAATTTTAGTTGGCTTCACCCTCAAGAAAACTATCTCCCATAGAGTACTCTCTTGGTGTTTGTTTGAGGTCCGCATAGCTCTTCTAGCGATCTGCTGCCTCCTTCAGATTCTGCTAAATTTTCTTTAATTGTTATTATATTTATTTTACCATTTTTGGTCTGATCACTACCCGATCTTTCGAATTATCCCAAGTTAAGGAAGTCCTGCACCATTGCCCATATAGGGCCTCAAAATGTGCCATACCTAATTGTTGTTGTATGCAAATTCTACTAGGTATAATTAGTCTTCCCTCTTTGTATGTTGCTCCATGCAGCACATTATCAACATATATTCAAGAACTTGATTTACCCTCAATCTATTTATCTATCTCAGGATGATAAGTAGTATGATATTCAGTTTAGTTCACTAATGCTTGATGTAGCACTTGCCAAAAAATTTAAGTAAATCAAGCATCTCTATCAGATATTAAAACTTCTGGGAACCTGTGTAGCCTCACCACTTCCTTGGAAAACTTACTTGCTACTATGGGTGTGTCATATTACACATTACCTGGTATAAAATGTGCGACTTTGGTTAATTTATCCACAATTACTAAAATTACATCATACCTGAATCTTGTTTTAGGCAATCCCACTATAAAATCTATTGATACTACTTGCCACTTTTGTTTTGGTATCTCATGTGGGTACAACTTTCCAGTAGGATGTAAATGTTTTGCCTTCACTTTTTGGCATTCCAAATATTTGGCCACATAATTGGTAATGTATTTTTTCATTCCAGGCCAATAATAAGCTTTTTTTATATTTTTGCACATTTTTGCCCCTCTTGGATGCGTAGAATAAGGAGTATTATGAACCTCCTTAAGGATTGTTTCCCTCAAACCTTATGAATTAGGTACTACTAACCTATTTTTGAAATACAATAGGTCTCCCTTAAAAGCATATTCTATTTTTCTCTCCAGGATTATATCTATATTGACTAATACATGATTGATAAAATTCATCTTTTTCTTACTATATCTTAATTTGATTCAACAGACTGACATTTTGCTATTGCTGAAATATGCCCTCTCCCACTCAAGGCATCAATGAACTTATTCTATTTTCCTTTTATATTGTATGTCGAAGTCATAATGCACCAAGAATTCTATCTAGTGTCATTGCCTGGAATTCAATAAGGGTTGGGTGAAGATGTATTTTAAACTCTGATGATCTGTCATTAACTCAAATGGTTTCCCTAAAAAATAATGTCACCAAACTTTTAGAGTGTGCACTACTGCTGCCATATCTAAATCATGAGTGGAATAATTAACCTCGTGCCTTTTAATTTTCCTAGATTCATAAGAAATAACTGCATCATCTTGGGTTAAAACTCCTCCTAATCCTTCTATTGATGCATCAATATAGATTATAATTTTTTTATTAGGATCAAGAAATTGCAGGATCAGTGCAGTTGTTAACCTTTCTTTCAAAACTTGAAAAGCTTCCTTACATTGGTTTGTCCATTTAAATATTTTTCCTTTTCTATGAAGGTTTGTAATGGGTTGAGCAATTCTTGAAAACCCTTTGACAAACTATCTATAATATCCTGCTATTCCCATAAAACTTTGCACCTTTGATACTTTAGTAGGTGTAGATCAATCAACAATTGCTTCAATATTTTGAGGGTCTACTGCAATTCCCTTAGTAATGATAATATGTCCAAGATACTTCACTTGGGGAGTGTAAAACTCACATTTGGTTATTTTCCATATTATTGATTCTTTCTAAGAATCTCTAGCATAGTTCCCATGTGTTGATCATGCTCCTCTTTGCTTTTTAAGTAGATCAAAATATTTTTCAAAAATTTGAGTTCAAACATATCTAATTTTTCTCTAAAGATGTTATTCATGAGATTCATGAATGTGACTGGGGCATTGGTTAGCCCAAAAGGTATGATAGGAAATTAAAAATACCCATACGTTGTTCTAAAAGTTGTTTTAGAAGTGTCTTCCTTCCAGATTATCAACTGATGATAACCAAAACTCGAGTCTATTTTAGAAAAGATGGTTGCTCCTCTCAATTGATCAAATAAATCATCAATTCTTGGTAACAAATACCTATTCTTGACAGTAACCTTATTCAACATCTGATAGTCTATGCACATCCTTAGGGTACCATATTTATTTTTAACAAATAATATAGGAGCTCCTAGGGCGACACACTTGGTTTGATTAGCCATTTTTCTAGCAAATATTGAAGTTGCACTTTGAGCTCTTGCAATTCTATGGGAGTCATCCTATAAGGTGCCCTTGCAATTGGTGCAGCTCCTGGCAACAACTCAATTGAAAAATCAAATTCCCTTTGAGGAGGTAACCCGTTGTTTCTGGAAGTCTGGAAGATATCACTTTCCTTTTTAGTCTCTTCTTTCCTATTCAACTTAACTATGAAAATTATACCCTTCTTTCTTATAAACTTTTTAATCTGCATTGTTGTCAATAGGTGTGGTTTAGCATCTTTTTGACCATAGTTAATTCTAATCCTTTGATTAGATTCACCCAATAATTCCATCCATCTCTCCTCAAAGTTTAAAAGATCCTTATGCACTTTTAACCAATCAACTCCTAAGATGATATCAAACACATGTAAAGGTGCCACATTTAGATACCAATTGGTCTTTCCTTATGGTAAGGAGATGTGGGGATCAAATAGACATTGGTTAACATGGTAGGTTTACCCTGAGCCATACTCTACCTTCCAACTCTTAGCCAAAAATCTAGGTCTAACAAGCAAATCCCTCACTAATCTAGATGAGATGAAGCTATCAGTTGACCCACTATCAATCAAAATTTGCACATTTTTATCAAAAAATTTACCATTTATTAAGAAAGGAGTAATTTGACCATTGAGTTCAGAACTACCTGTGGTTGCATAGATCCTATGGCTAGCTTCTTTTAGAGCTTTCGGTGGTAGATCAGCTCTAAGGGGACACTTATTGGCATAATGAGCTCCTAAAAATATGTAACATCCATTAGGTAGAGCTCTATTTCCTCTATTTTCATTTTATTTTTTATCATAAATATAGATCTTGTGGCTAGCTTCTTCTAGAGCTTTCGATGGTAGATTAGCTCTGAGAGGACACTTATTGGCATAGTGAGCTCCTTTACATACGTAACATCCATTAGGTGGAGCTCGATTTCCTCTATTTTTATTTTATTTATCACAAATATAGTTTCCCTTGATCTTTCTTGTCCTGCTGGTTTCTGGTCTTGTCTTATGAAAAAATCCCTTGCATTTTTCTTGAATTTACCACTTTGATAATTAGATTTATTTTTGTCATTTTGCTTACTTTCCTCTCCTCCTTTGGGTTTCTTATTTTGTTCCTTCTCCCACTTCATAAAGCCAACACTTTTTCACTTTTTGAGTTCATATTTTTCTTTTTTTGATAACTTTTGATAGTTAAAGTATACCTTTCTTGTTTCTTGATTGGCTTCCTCCTTTCTAGCCAAATAAAATGCAATAGGTAAATTAATAGTGTTGTGCATATTTTTTTTTTGGTAACTATTTTAATAGATTAACAGTGGGTTTTTATAGAGGATCCCAAAACCTTATGTACAAAATCAGCCTGGCTGGAATGTGCATCATGCCTTGTGGCTGGAGGAATAAACCCGATGACGAAACCAAAAGCGCTAATTGCCCGAAGGCTATAAGTAGGGCCCTTATGTCTGAATATCCTAGAAACAAACCACATTTTACCAAGGAAAACAAAAATACTAGTTGGAGAAATTTGACCATCGAAAGCAAAAACAGCCAAACCAAACGAATGACCTTCTGAAGCGAGGAGAACATCATGAGAGGATATCCGCATTGGCCAAACTCACCACCTCAGATGGGAAGCATGAGCGCCACACAACAGGACACGTGGTCACAAGCCCTTTGTTGGCCATGTGGTCTGCCACGCGATTTCCTTCCCTGAAAATATGGCATGCCTTCCACCTGTCACGTTGAGAGAGGAGCATCCTAGCCTCAAGAATGATGTTGTAGACCCTCCAAGATGGGTCTTTAGAGCCTAGCGAGATAGTTGACTATATTGAGCGAATCACCTTCGACTATCAAAGGCCGAGGATCCTCGAAGAGGATCCGGATACCTTTCAAAACACTTTTGGCTTCAGCATAGTGATTAGTCTGGGCACCCAAATCTTCATAATAAGCCAACACGAGATTCCCGTTATGATCTCTAACCACACCACCAGAACCAGCGGGGCCAGGATTGCCTTTGGCCGCACCGTCAAAGTTTAATTTAATCCAGCCCACGGGGGCTTGGTCCAAATAACATCCCCACGCTGAGACTTAGAAACACCATCAAGAATAGGGAAAAGGCCCAAACTTTGGAAGATCGCTGCTTCGCCAAGAAGGCGGGGACGGGAACTAGGAACAACTTTAGAATTCTCAATGGCGAAGGATAAGTCTCTCTGAGCGACACAGGGAGGTACTCTAGGAACCTTGTTGAAGACTCTGGAATTTCTCTCTAGCAAAATCTGCCAAATGGAGTGGTGGAAAGAGGCCTCAAGAAGGAAGCGAAGTTTAGGATTCTTGAAAGGATTGGGCCATTGGTGGAAGGCATCTTTGAGGGAGCGGGGAGTGCACCAAAGGATTTGAAAGGAAGACAGGGACGGTCTTGAGGACGAGAATGGGAAAAAGGACAGGTGCAAAAATAAGTGGTGCTGTCGTCTCACAATCAGCAAAGCACAAGAAGCACTTGTTGGGAATAGCAAAACCCCTCTTATGGAGGTTGTCGATGGTTAAGGCTTTATTATGAAAGGCAATCCATGCAAAGTAATTAACTTTAGGAATAATACCCTTCCTCCAAATCACTTTCCACCGGTGATCCATGGCAATCTCGCAAGTAAGAAGGTCATAGGCAGTCTTGACAGAGAATAGACCATCCTCTGTGCCATGCCAGATGATTCTGTCATCTCTTCTAACAGATGGAATTAAAACAGACCGAAGAATATTAGACAAAAAAGTCATTTCATTGTTAAAGCCGTCCAGGACTGGAAAATTCCACCGAGGGGGAAGAGAGCTCCGATTAATGAATTCTGTAACCTTGAGTTGGGAATTTGGATCCACCTAGGCTTTCAGGCCAGCAAGGTCCGCTCTCAACTCGAGAGCTTCATCAGTAACCCATCTGTCCTTCCAGAAGAGAATGGAGTTGCCATCACCCAAAATCCAGTGAGCACCAGAGTTGATCGGAGAGCGGGCTTGAAGCACGAGATTTCCAAAAGGCAGACGCTTCGGGAGGAATCCCGACATCAAAAAGAGAACTCGATCCAAGATACTTCCTCTTAACCGGCTTGACCCACTCTGCTGGGTCATTAGTCAGGATCTTCCAAGCGTGCTTAGCGATCAAAGCAGTGTTCATGAGTCTTGATCTCCTCATTCCCATGCCACCTTGGTCCTTTCGCAAGCAAACCTTATCCCAGGCCACAAGAGGAATTCTGGATTTTTCTTCATTGCCAGACCATAGAAAGGTCCTCTGAATCTTTTCAATCTTGGAATGGACAGAAACAGGCAGCATGAACACAGACATGAAGTAAGTTGGGATTCCTTGGAGACAAGCTTTGGTAAGGGTGGCTTTCCCAGCTTGCGATAGGAATTTGCCTTTCCAAGTGCTTAGATTTTTGTGAAGACGTTCCAGGATCATGTCCCACAAGCTTCCATTGGCCCGGACATTACAAGCTAGAGGCAAACCCAGATAAGACGCAGGTAGGGAATCAATAGTGCATTCCAAAATTCTGGCTATGTGGAGCTGCCTTCGCATAGGAGTGTTAATAAAATAAATTTTGCTTTTGATGTAATTGACTTTCTGTCCGACAGCCTTTTCATAACGGGAGAGGATTCGCTTGATGGATTTGGCTTGAGTGACGGACGCCCCAGTGGAGATGAGGGTGTCATACACAAATTGCTGATGAGAGACAGGATTGACTCTGGAGGTGGGAAAAATGCCAGAGATCTTATTCTGATGAAGAGCCTCTTTCAAAGACCAACTCAGAACCTCAGCCAGAAGGATGAATAGAATAGGAGACAGAGGGTCACCTTGTCTGAGGCCTCTGGCACTTTGGAAATACCCAGCAGGGGATCCGTTGATTAGAACAGAAAAGGAGGGAGTGGATATG
The DNA here is from genome assembly GCA_028583015.1 of Wollemia nobilis. NCBI lineage: Eukaryota > Viridiplantae > Streptophyta > Pinopsida > Araucariales > Araucariaceae > Wollemia > Wollemia nobilis. Next base: position 2,430,320 of record JAQPPZ010003090.1, on the reverse strand, counting down.
CAACTACTGACAAGGTCAATCCATTGAGGGTGAAAATCGAACTTGAAGAGGACAGCACAGAGGAACCTCCTGTCAACTCTGTCAAAAGCTTTATTCATGTCCAGCTTGAGGAAAAGAGCAAGCATTTTTGGAGCGATGAGCGAGAATGGAGGGTTTCATGGATGGTGATGACACCATCGAGAATGTTTCTGCCTTTCACGGTGTTCCCCTGAGAAGGACCAACCAAGGAGGGAAGAAGGGACCTAAGACGGTTGGCTATGGACTTGGTTAAGATTTTATAAAAAACATTGCACAGGCTAATGGGACGATAATCAGAGAAAATTTTGCAGGTAGAAGACTTAGGGATGAGAGCAAGAAAGGTAGAATTTAGTTTTGGATGGATGGATCTAGAGGCTTGAATCTCCTGAATTGCTTCACATACATCTGAACCCACAACATCCCACATAACTTGAAAAAAATAGGGGGGAAAACCGTCAGGCCCAGGGGCCTTGTCTGGTTGCATGGAGAACAAAGCTTCTTTAATCAAAGACATAGAAAAAGGCTCCAAAAGCTTAGAGCTTACCTCGAGAGGAACTTTGACTGGGAAGTTATCCAACAGATATTTCTGAACCTGGAGATCACTGTCGGGAGGAACACCGAGAAGATCCTGGAAGAAGTCAACCGCTTCACTTTGGATTTCCTCAATATCCTTGGTAACGCGTCCATCCTTGCACACCACTTCCCTGATTTTGTTAGCCCCTCTGTGCCGCAAAGTTGACGCATGAAAAATCTTCGTATTGGAGTCTCCATTTCTCAACCAGAGGTCCCTCAATTTCTGGCACCAGAAAGTTTCTTCCCTTGCAAGAATAGAATGATAATCCACCAAGAGCCTCCTTTCCTCCTCCCCTGATGCATTCGGTGTAACCTTCGAGCTCCATTCTCTCCTCCACCAATTTTAGGTTCACAAAAATGGACCTTTTGGACTCAAAAATGTTGTCGAACACCTCCTTGTTCCATGTTTTCAAATTCCTTTTGATTAACTTGAGTTTTAAGGCCACTCTCTTGGAAGCGGAACCTGCTACCTTCTGCTGCCACCATGCTGTAACCAACCCTCTAAAGTCCTTGTGAGAAATCCACATGGACTCAAATCTGAAGGGGGTTTTAAAAACAGGCCCATCAATCGTCTCCAGGACAATAGGATTGTGATCAGACCCAATCCTTGGTAAGGCCGAGAGAGTTGCCGCATCGAGTATGGGAATAGCCTCTTGGGATATGAATAATCTGTCAAGCTTGACTTGAATAAGATTGCTCCCAATACTCCTGTTGCTCCAAGTGAAGGATGCCCCCTTGAGGTCAATGTCAAGCAAGTTATTGGTAGAAACAAAATCTCGAAAGTCTTCCAGACTGTGGCTAGAGTGGTCCGATCCTCCTTTCTTTTCAGATGGGTGAAGAGGACAGTTGAAATCTCCCCCTAGAACCCAAGGGAAATTACAGAATGTTTCCCTCATCTGGGAAATAGCCTTCCACATTTCTGCTCTCTCCGAGATAGAGTTTGGGGCATACACATTAGACAGGATCCAAGAAAAGTTAATGGCTTTGGAATGAAACAAAACATTGATAATCCTGCTGGAAGTTGAGAGAAGGATGCCCTCAAAAATCTCTGGATCCCAAAGAATCAGGAGACCGCCTGCCGTTCCCACCGTAGGACTGGAGAGGAATTTTGCCTTAGCCCAAATGACCTTAGCAGCTCTAGTAGAAGAGATAGCATCGGTCTTAGTCTCTTGCAAAATTAGGATGGACGGATTCGTCCTCTTTCGAGATCGACCACCAATCTCCGTTTGGCAGTTGCATTAAGCCCTCTCACATTCCATGAGAGGACTTTCATCTCAAGAGTTTGATATTCTTCTTACCTCCCTTTCCTTGTTGGAGGGGAGGTTTTGGGATAGACGAGTCACCCATCTGGGAATCAGAATCATCCTGAAAAAGCAGCCGTTGAGTACCATTTGCAACATCTGTCGACGTCTCCTTGTCTCGCCTGTCTTTGTTGGGGGGATGACCTTGCTTCCTTTCGCTACCAAAATCAACACCTTGCTTTCGGCTTCTCGTATTACGAGGGCTGATATTACCAGACTGCTCACCCCTTCTTCCTAGTAGGTAATCTTCCAGCACATTTTGGGACTCGGGGTGGTTATGGTCCAGGATTTTGGGTGAATCTGCCTGTGCGGTGATTGGTGGAAGGGACTGGTCCTTCTCCTCTTGTGGTCCAAGGTGAGGGCTTGTACCACATGGCTCAGAGACCGTTTGGGGGGAGACTGCTTCCACCAGGTGGGAGGATTCGGGATGGTCCCTAGATGGGCCTGGAGAATCATGCCCTTTTGCAGCAGGGTGCTTTGTCTGACCTTCACCGTGTTCCAAGGGGTTGTTGGAATCCCGTTTCTTCATCCCTGGATTTTGAAGAGGACAGTTGGACTGGAGGTGCCCTTGAGAAGCTGCACGGGGGCGAAGCCGGTCTGTTCTCATACACAATGGCTTGCTTGTGAAGAATGATATCTCCGGATCGGAGAGTGATGGATGATGGAAGGTCAACCTCCAAATCGCCGCGAATGCGGAACCGAGCTTGAACAAATGCGGTTCGAGCTTTGGTGGGAGGGTCAATGGTAACCAACTCACCAATGGAGCGTGCAATTCCTCTGATTACATTTTCATGCCAACAGAAGATGGGGAGACTCGGGAGTCTAACCCATATTGGAGCAATGTTGATATTTTGGGTCTCGGGGTTGAAGTCCATACCCCACTTCCTTAGAAAGAGACTTCTACGACCTAGGAACCAGGGACCACCAGCCAGGATTTTATAGTAGTCCTCCTTGTTATTCAGTCTAATCGCGAAAAAACCTCGGGATAAGGCCGCCAACTCCATGTGACCAGAGGTTCGCCATTTACCTATCGCCCACTTGCGAATGGTCTCCATGTCGGGACGGCCACCAATAAACTTACCGATGAGGGTAAATTTTTCGAATTCCACAAAGCTTGAAAGAATTTCTATCGGGATGTCCAACTCGTCCCCGACAGGAAACAACTCCTTGGAGAGCAGACCGCTAAGGGTTTCTGAAGCCGCTGCCTGAGCGTACGACTTCTGAGTTCCACCTCCCCATTTTTCTGGTGGATCCTTGTCATGACCTACATCCTCTTCGGTTGGAGAGGACTCCTTAGCGCCCCCGATCTCTGACTGCCCTCCCTTCGCCCTGCTGTGCCCTTGGTTCAGTCTGTTGGCGTTCCCATGCTCTCCTGTAGAAGCTTTCTCGCCCGTTGTCATCTTGGCCGTCAAAACTCTAGCTCTCCCCAAGTTTGTGAATCAGTGTTGAAACGATATTGTAGTGTTGTGCATATTTACCACCATCATGATTCTAGGATTTAATCCCAAAATGAATTTTTTAGTTTTCATTTCTTCATTGCTTTCATATTGGGATGCATACTTTAGAAGTTGAATAAACCTTTGATGGTATTCACGAACTGGCTCACTTTCCTATCATAAATTTGAGAATTCCTCAAAATTTTCTACATAGTATTGCCTTGTCAAGAATTTATCTCTGAATTCCTTGACAAATTCCTCCTATTTGAGATCAACAGCTTCTACGGCATGCCCATTATTATAATATTTCCATCAATCTAGGGCTACTTCAGTCATATTCATAAATGCCAAAGCAGAATTGGATTCATAAGATAGGACCACTAAAGAGAAGTAGGACTCCAATTCACTTAACCAATTCTTAGTCGATTCACCATCATCCTTTCCATTGAATTTGGACATTACAACTTTTTTCAAATTTCTATCCAACTCCTTACTCACCCTGTCCCTCCTAGCACTGGATCTCTCACGTTCCCTTGATCTATCCTCTGTTCTGTCCAATCCAGTTCCTCTTTCTCCAATTAAGTTTTCTATAACTTGTTGTTGGGCCATGCATTCTTGTTGTTGAGCCATATGTATTTTCTATTGGACCATATCTTCCCTTTGCTACTCTATATGTATTTTGTAGGAATTGTACAACTTTTTTAAAGTTTTCTCCCTCTCTTATAGGTTCATTTGGGGGTGGTTCATTTAATTGTTTCATCCTTATTTCACATTGAGGACCTTCTCGTTCAAAATTTATTATTTGTCCTCTTATAGGTCTTTTAGTGACTTCTTCCTCCCTACCTCTTGTAGGGTTTCTCGAGGATCCACCACGCAACATTTATTCCATTTAACCTAAAGGTGAAAGAGGTAGTACATTAGTTTATATCATCTAACCTATTTATTTTCAGAGTCTACAACTTAGAATAATATTTTCTCTGATACCATAGGTAACAACCAAGTCTACTCACTTGATTGCATCACTAAAAATAGACAAGGTGAATAGGAAGGTTTAACTTTTTTTCCTACAAATGCAATTAGTAAACCTACAAGGCACAAGGTAGAATTGATTCATCCACTAAATCATTATCATAAACATAATTTAGTACAACATGTTATACCACTTTTATATTTTAAACTACTGCAGACAGCCATCCAAGTGGATGAGATAGGTGAGAAACAATGGTGAAATTGTTCTATTGATCAACAATGCATTACATACTTTTATAGTTCTTGAAAGAACTAAAAATACACACGGTGGTTGAGAGAAATCCTCTCAAACTTATTACAACAAACTAAATTAAAGATAGCTCTTATCCTAACAACATGCTAATCTTGGACTATGGTCAAACATTGACCAACCAAGCCAAAACCTCAATGTATGCTAATAAAATTAACTAGAAATATGTAAATCAAAACATTAAACTAAAACTAAATACTAGGACTTAATACTTAGGACAGAGGATGCAATGTTGAAAATAATCCAACATACATACCCACACCTCAACATGTTGGGTGTTTCTATTTAAATGTTCTTAAGTCTCATTATTGATTTTCAAGGAAATGAAGGAAGTTATAACCTATAACTAAGGTTTAGGGTTTAATTATTAGCCATCACACGTTTCCACTTTAAGACCCATTACTTCCTAAAGTTTCAGCTAAAGAACCACCTAAAAGTTTATTTCTCAACACAAGAATTCATAATCATTAAAATAAATATGGCAGCAAACAATACTTATCATCTAGAGTCTCCATTGCACTATAGGATTCAATAAATAGAACATTAATATATACGTTTACCTAAGCTTTTAATATAACTATTATAAGTCTTCTTGTTTAGTCTTTCATTTTAGAAAAGCTTACTCTCACATTGGAATACTAGTCCTAATATTAAGACTTCTTCACTTGTCCAAGAACATGAATCCAACCATTAAATGAGATTCTCATGAGGAGTTTGCTTTTTAGCATAAAAAGAAAGAAACATCAAAAAAACACTGGTCAACTAAGTCACGGTTACCAATAGAATTACAGATGAAAGCTCATTATTTACGTTTTAAAAGAAAATGTAGTCTTAATCATGGTAGGAACATATTATGCTTTTGTTTTACTTGTCTAACCTACGCTCTAAGAAATCCTTTGTCCATGATCTATGTACAATACTTAAGGCACTAAAAAACATATAAATTGTTCACCAATGAAAGAAGCATTCACATAATTCGCTAAACAACATCTTTTCCAATTATTTCATTTGATTAACATCTTCAGTTTTCGAAAGAAAGACACCACATAAATACAATAATTTTCTTTCTTTTAAGAGTCACTCTGACTTATATTACCTCTAAAATATATCTAAGCAAAAATAAATATTTCCATATACACTTCTAACCATCAAAATTGAGTTTGAACAATAAAGGCGTCACAGGGAATGCTCAATACTTATAAACTATTTGATACTTGACTACATGCAGTTTTCCAACTAATATAAACATATAAAATATGAGTCACCTATCCCATTTTTGGTACAGGTAAAAATTAACATAGATAACGAACAAATTTCTCAACTTCCAATTTCGTTCTCATAAGGAATTTACATAATCAAATTGTATGGTCTTGGTTTCCAAATCCTTTACAAATATTTGACAAAAACATATAGAACAAATTATTTCTTTTATAAAGCATAGAAATCATTAATTCAATATCAACTACTGCTTGCACAGGTTAGATTATCTAACATGTAGAGGAGATTTCACTATTCAATAACAGTACATCCTTCATAGTTTAACTATTACGGGTTCTCGAACAACTATTGCACAACTCGTCCGCTACTAAGGCCACTATCCAAACTCGTTAGTTGTTAGTCTAAGAAAATTTTGAGTTAAATTTTTTGTGGGATCAGATCCCAGCTCTCAAAATAATGAATTCATTGCTAAATGCAAGAACCACCCAATGCATCAAGACATTCAAATATTTCACACAATATTTCCATATCTTGGCTTACAAATAGACATCGGTTGTCCTCTTTTACCAGATATTTGTATCTACAACACAAGACATAAGTTCTATATATATATATATATATATATATATTTAAATAGCAACATAAATAAATCAATAAAATTTAATAACCACTCTATCCACTTTCAAAACTCATCCAAATACTCTTCTAATGCACACAACAAGCAAGGTAAATTTTGGTATAACAAAGCATAGGGAGTCAATTCTTTCTCACAACAATAAAATAAAGCATTCCCTTCCTTTTCATAAAGAGTATTTCATTTCTCACAGCAACTAGATAAATCATTCATTTTCAAACCAAAAGAGAATATTTTATTTTCCATAGCAACCAAAGAAAAATATAAAAGATAGTATTTCATCACATGCATTTCATTTACTTTTAAAAAAAATGTAAAACTCATTCACAAAATATATTAAAAGAAACTCCACCTGTAATTCCTACGCTTGGCTATAAATTCCTCCTGAACTCTCTCACCATCCTAACTCCTTTCTTGTATGTCATCTCTTCTTATTTTTGCACACACAATAAACGTTCCTACCACACACCTTCCTCTTACACTTTATCCATTGTTTGTAATTTTTCCCTTCCCTTTCAGTCATGAGGTGTGGTGGAAGTTGGAGCAGTAAGAAGATATGATGGTGCAACTCACTTGATTCTCACTCAATTTGGCCACCCACTATCTTCCAAATCCGCCCATACATTCTAGTGCAAATTTCTTTATTTTTTTAATTTCTTTCCATATATTATTTTTAGAAGTAGGCCAATCGATATATATATATATATATATATATATCCTTATAAAATGTTGTTTATACTAAACACGCAAGTACCTCCAATTACTATATTCATACACACATGCTTAAATAGTCATGCTTTAATATCTTGTAGCTATATTTGCATATTCCTTTGACTAATTAATCAAACACAAAGCCAAAAGAAGATCATAAAGTGGCTTCCATCATCATCGCCACACAAGACAAATGCATATTCTTTTTCATACCATCAATAACAATCAATCCTTCAAAACACACACACTTTTCATTCAAACAAAAGTCCTACATGATATACAAGTGTGCGATCATCTATGTACTCACAAGCTGAATCATCGGTTCCCTTTCTTACCCTTTTTTTTGACTAGTTTATTTTTTCTAACATCTTGCTATTATCCTGCACTCACTGAGATTGTCAGCAATACCATGTTTCACATGAAAAAGATAAGTTCACTATCTCTTTTATTTTTCTTCATTCTATGTGTGAGGAGGGTCGTTACAAGTGCTCTCTCAGGAAGGAGCAGTAGTTGCTTATGAATCCAAGAAATTGAAAAGACATAAAGTGAATTATGTAACCCATAATTTGTAGTTGGCAGCGGTAGTGTTTGCTCTCAAAATTTGGTGACACTATTTAGTAGGTATACATTTTGAGCTAAGGATTGATCATAAGAGTCTGCAATACATCTTTATTCAACCTTTACTCAATACAAGACAAAGAATATGGATGGAATTTCTTGGATAATATGATTTTTGAATTGATTATATAAATGGAAAAGATAAAAAAAGTTGTAGATGCTTTGACTAGGAGAAAGCACATTGCTAGTTTTTCTTATTTTTATTTTTATTTGATGTAACAAGCCAAAGAGATTCAGGCTTAAGACACTTATTGCAAGAAAATTAAAAAGGAATGTGAGAGAAATTGAATGTAAACAAAGGTTTTAGCATTAAGTATGGATTCTTATGCTTCAAGGATAGAGTGGTAATACCTGAAATTAGAAATTTAAGAAAAAATATCATGAGTGAGGCCCATAGATCCCCATATTCTACTCACCATGGAGGAGAAAATATGAGGGATAACATGAAGACAAATTTCTACCAACCTGGAATGAAGAGGGATATAAATGAATATGTCGCTCAATGTCTTGAATATCAAAAATTTAAGGCTGAGCATAGGCACACGATGGGATTTTTGAATCTACATGCCATGCCTAAATAAAAGTGGCAAGTAATCTCTATGGATTTCATTGTAGGGTTGTCCAAAAACAAGTTTCAACATGATGCAATTCTAATAGTGGTCGATAGACTGACCAAGGTTGCACACTTTATACCTAGAAATACTAAGGATGATGTTGTGGTAGTGGCTAATAGATTTTCCAAAGAGATATTTTGGCTTCATGGTTTTCCAAAAGTAATTATATCAGATAGATACTCAAGATTTACATAACTTTACATCGTTCTATTGAAATATAATCGAATATTAGCTCTTCTTATCATCTAGATATAGATGGGCAAATGAAAAGAGTAAACTAGGTGTTAGAAGATATGCTTTGCATATACTATATGGATTAGAAAACTCATTGGGAGGATTATTTTCACTTAGTGGAGTTTGCTTACAAAAATGGATACCATTCAACCCTAGGAATGGCACCTTTTGAGGCATTGTATGGAAGAAAATACAGAACACTATTATCATGGGATAATTCTAAGGATCAAATTGTGTTAGGATCTGATATAATTAGGGAAATGGAGTAGCAATTGGGAACGATTAGGGAATGACTTAAAGAATTTGTAGGTTGACAAAAGAGTTATTCCAACCTAAAAAGATCCCCAAGAGAGTATTGAGTGGGTGATAGGATGTTTTTAAAGGTAAAACCCAAGAAGAGTGCAATCAAGTCCATGAAACTTGATTCTTGTTATGTTGGACCCTTTAGCATTATGAAGAATATCAGTCCTATGGCTTATCGACTTGCCTCACCACCTAATATATCTAATATTCACAACACTTTTCACATTTCTTTAATTAGAAAATACATTACTAATCCTAAGCATGTGTGGGATTTATCTAGTTTGCAGATGGTGAACCTCGCAACTATAGAGGTTCAACTAGTAAATATTATTGATTTTTGAACCAAGTCAATGAGGAAGGGAATGTTGGAGCAGTGTAAATGGTATAAACCTAAAGGTTCTAGCACAATTTTAATAAAGAAATAATTAAAATAGCATCTAAATTAAAAGAATTGCTTTTAGATATGTATCGCCTTTTGCATTGGTTTGGGAAATCCCTCTAATGGGTCTAAATAATATATATTATTCTTGTTGGATGATTTGATATGGATGGCCAACCTAATATATATATCTACCCTAAACCTATGTTGGTGAAGAGACGTGATGGTTCACGTTATGAAGGGTTGTGATGGTTCACTTTATAAGTTAAAAATATAATAATTAAATGATTAATAATACTAACTAATACTAACTAATAATGTTAGGATTGAGGATCCTAACATGCCACCCTCCTTAAAAATATCTTTGTCCTCAAATCTCAAAGTGAGAAGCTTTGTCCTTTGTTTTCCAAGAAGGATTTGTGTAAGTTCTTGGACTCTTTTAATGGCATCCTTTCATAGGCAGGGATATCGAGAAGGATGAAGCATTAGCAGGGGGTTTCCAAGAACAATAGTAGAATCTTCCTTAGGAAAATCATGATGAGGATGGGAGGGCAACCCTTGGGGTTCCTCAAATACTTCAAAATGATGCATCAAAAGTGATGGTAATGATTTCATATCCTTTTTTGGTTCCTTGGTAGAGCCAACAGAGAAGGAGTATGTAGTCACTCTGTGTTGGTTCCGAATAGGTTTGGTCATATGACAAAAACTCACTATTGATGAGGAAGGCATGTGTAGGTCTTGTAGAGTGCATGTTTGGTTAGCATTTATCACTTTGGGTATGTCTACCTCATCCTTGCTTGGTATATCAATCACTTCTTGCAAATCGACCTCATTGTCTTCATTACGGTGAGTAGGTGCACTGGTCGCTTCGGACACAACTACCTCATCCGCTTGCTCTATGGAGAGACAGGGATCAACTTCCTTCAATAAATACAATGTTAGTGTAGCACATTTATGGTGGGGTCCAAATTGTTCATCACAATTATCACAGAGTCCTTTTGCTCGTCGTTCCTTCATTTCCTCAAAGCTAAGATGTTTAATTCATAAAGTTCGGTTAGATTTGGGGGTTGTGTAAGTGCTTTGTGCCCTTCCATTATACATAGGTTTGGGAGCGATGTAAGTGGTTGACAATTTTTCCATAAGTTGTTTTCCTAATCATTGTTGTGCATTGATTTTATCTTCAGCTAATTTTGCCAATCCATAGGTCTGCATCATGGTATAGGGATTGAACCTTGTCACCTCCATTCTAATTTCCTCTTTTAATCCCCTAATGAAGCCATTGATGAGAATTGATTCATCCAATCTTGTGTTGTGTTTGGTGATATTCTCAAATAGAGTTTGATACTCACACACAAAAGTGATTTGATGAAGATCTTTGAGCAATTCCCACATGACTGGGTCCCACATGGCTCTGATACCAAATGGTAGAACCCTAACGGTTCTAGCACAATTTTAATAAAGAAATAATCAAAATAACATCTAAATTAAAAGAATCACTTTTAGATATGAATCGCCTTTTGCATTGGTTTGGGAAATCCCTCCAATGGGTCTAAATAATATATATTATTCTTGTTGGATGATTTGATATGGATGGCCAACCTAATATATATATCTACCCTAAAACTATGTTGGTGAAGAGACGTGATGGTTCACGTTATGAAGGGTTGTGATGGTTCACTTTATAAGTTAATAATATAATAATTAAATGATTAATAATACTAACTAATACAAACTAATAATGTTAGGATTGAGGATCCTAACAGTAAAGTACAGTGGGACCGATATTCTTAGAGGAATTTTACTTGGGAGATGGTGGCAGACATGCATAATCATTTTTCTTTTCTGTTTGAAAAATATTTATAAATATTTTTGTTTTTTTTTAACGAACCTTTGGAGACACAGATGATTGTGTTAAGCCTAAGGGGGGAGTATGTCATGACCCTCGTGTGGCTAAATTTGTTTTCTTAGAAGGTTTCATGATTTGCTAATGCTTCTTCTGATGAGATGATGGACTATCTATTTGTTTAGCATATAAATATATATTTTGGTTAAATTATGTGATGAATTGATTGATCATATTTTCATGTTTAAGTTCTTGCAAGCCTAGTTTTCATGAAAGAATAAGATGTTGCTAATGGAACATCACTTTTGAAGGAAAGAGTTGCTATTGGTGGCAGAAATACTTGGTCACCGAGAAAGGGAATGTCCAAGGGAAATGATGTGATGGGTTATTTGAAATTGGAAGCAACATGAATAAGTGCTTCTTTCATGGAGTTGCATAACATGACTTGCATAAAAGAAACCATTTATGTTGATCTTTAGCTAAGAAAATGCTTATCTCTAAATGATTGCTTTGGTTGAAATTGATAAGTGAATTTGGAATGTTTGTTTGCTAAATGATCATTCTAGGGAAAGGAAGCATGTGTATTTAGTAAAAAATACATTTCCAAAGTAGAATTAGGAAAGGGAATTTTTTATTTTAGAAATAAAGATAATTATGATTAATTATAATTTTCCTTGTTTCATGAAAGAAAAAGGGTGTTTTTCTCCTCGTGGTATTATCTTTTAATTGTTTTACCCACGATTGTTTTATCATCAACTTTATGGTGTAAACTTAGCTTCATTGAAGCAAAATTTAGGATGGTTTTTGGGTGTGCAATCATGAGAAGTATGAGTTGTTTTTGCTTTCCACTTTTGTTTTAATGTAATTCAGTTAATGGCCTTGGTGGCAGATGGAAGATGAGGAACATGCCAAGTAAGGAAAATGATACCTTCGAAGTGGAGAGTGGTAGGGGAGAAAAATGATTTTCGTGGAGCGAAGAGGAGAGGAAGTGTGTGGGGGAATATATTTTCCTTTGTGATATTTTTTTGAAAATAGAAGAAGAGATATGATCCGATAGTGAAGGGAAGTGAAGCGCAATGAAGTAAGCTTGACATTGAGCAGTGAGTTTTAGGTAGGTTTCCTTGAAGAGAAACTAAATGTTGTATTTATGTTGTGTAAAATTGTTTGAAGGACTTGTGCTCAGATCACACAAATAGGAAATATAGTAACTGAAAAATATATTTCTTTATCTTTATACCATGGTTGTCATGTTTTAGTGCAATATGTTTTTGAAGCCATGAATTCTGATTTTGAGAAATTATACTTGAGGTAACATAAGCTAGTTGTGAGCTAGAAATTTTTTCCCATGTAGGCATGTTGCTTCAGCGTGTAATTTAGACTAGCAATGAATGGAAGTATTGTATAAACTCCACTATAGTATTTTATAACATTTGATTTCTGAAGTTTGTCAAGCTTGAGATCTTTTAAAAAACACTTGAGTTAAAGATAGGAAATGAAGGACCCCTTCAGGCAAGGAAATAATTGGTAGTGCAGTTGGACGTTGGTTGATTTCAAATATTGCTCTTCTTATTTAAGAATGATGTCTATTTTTTGGAATGAAACAGAGATTTGGCTTGAGACTTCTTGTATGTTGTTGTTTACAAAATTAATTCTTTGTTGCTTACTAATTTATGAAGTAAATATGTTAGGTAAATGGATGATGGGTGAATGATTCTATGTATTCCATTTAATTTTGAATTGGTATTGAAAGCATCTGAAAAAAAAAATTATTCGTAAAATTTGCTTGCTCTTATTTTTGAAAGATGAATGGGATAATATGATTTTCTGTGTGCTTACCAATTGAATGCTTTGATAGAAAGAAGTATGGTATGTTAAGTCATGTTTATTTCATGCATAGTTTATACATAATTGAGATTACAAAGTAAACTAGAGATCGAGGGGCTATATTTGATATCGAGGAATGGACATTTCCTTTTTGGTAATCAAGGATATCTCCGCTTTGGCATATTAAAGCTCAGTTAAATATTATGACTAATGGAGGTGGACAATGTACCAAATCATGAAGTAATTTTTGTTGAGATTACGAAAGAGAAATCTCTGCTGGCGAGTAAAAGGAGCTTGAATTTCCATGAAATGATACCGTTAGATTGTCTCACTTGGTACTTGGACTTTTACCTTGAAAAAAAAAAAATTGTGTTGATGTTATATGAAATAATGAAAGCTTGTAACCAATGCTTATGTGTATCACCTATTGTAAACTCTGAGACAAAGGTTATTTAGAACCTTTTATGGATGTAACGTATTGAGGATATTTTTATGATGTATATGGAAGTGTTGTTTCATATTGTCGGAGTTCTTTATGTTCTTTGTTTTAATTTTTGATGGAAAATTGAATGGGAATTAATTAAAGAATGTGTTGCCCAATAGTCTATGAAATTTATCCTTTGTAGAAATGTGTGTTTATTTTAGTTAAAAAAAGGGTCTTTAATAAATATATGTGAGTGTGTCTAATATGGAAGGTGTTCGAATTCATGCTTATCTCTTCGGGCATGTGAGTGTATAATGGAGTAAACATCTCATTTTACTTCGTGCTTTCTCATGTTGCCTCAAAGACTAACGTTAAGTTCACGTAATAGTTGAGACTTTCAGACTATGCAGCCAACCTTAAGATATTTTATGCCTTTATATGAGATCACCTTGAGTTTACGAGAGGAGCATAGGTTATCCTCGAGATTTTTACACTTGAACGGATGTGTAGAGCTCAAACAACTAAGCCATGTAGGTTCAAATGAATTATTTGAAGCTATACTATTTTTATCTTCAGTATAAATGCATATTTAATCTGCGAGGATGTATTCGGTAAAGTGAAATAAGCTTGAGTCTTTAGAGAGCTCAGTACCTTCAAAGGAAATAAGTGTATCATGGCTAATGTTCCTTTTTTACTAAAGTAGGGATGAATGAATGTTGTCGAGTAGATTGAGCCCTTGATAGAAAAAATGATACTCTGCCAATGTGTGCATAGTACCACTTCATAAAATTGACCTTTGAAGTAGCAAGGATTCACATAGTCCTTCTCAATGGATAGAGAAGAGAGTCACCTACAATAAGAGAATTGTGTAGTGCAAGGAGTTAGATGTTTCATTTAAAATATGGTAAGAGAAAGCTCCTACATCTAAAGACTTTGGTAGAGATTTGGTTTTACTAGAAGCTCCCTTTTTGAGGAAATAAATGGGAACGTGGTAGTCCACAAGTAAACATTAATAATTGTTGAACTATTTTAAGGAACGATCCCTTATTTGTAGAATAGATGTGGTTGAGGGTTCAATGAATAGTGGGAATCTGTGAGGGTCCATAAAGGGTAAATGACTCAAAGCTATTGGAAAAAAAATTGAGTGTGTTATTTTGGGTTGTTACACATATAGAACTTCAGAATATACACTTTTATTAAAAATAGAATTATAGTTTTTATATTAATAACATATAATTAAAATATAATATAAAATTGGACGAAATTCTATATTACTGGCCCAAATTATTTTTTTCTAGTATACAAATATGAATTTAGAGTTTTTACTTCATCAAGCTTGGTTTACCATACCAAAGTAAAAATGAATCATCGACGTTAATACATAAGCTTTAATATCATAGCCTATAGTTTTATTTGTAGTAAAACTTATTTTATTTACAATTCACTGTTCAGATTCTCTATTCTTTTACCCATTGACATCACTCTCATGTGGTAAATTCATTATGCAAACACCAATAACTTTATTCTCTTTAAAAAACCTTGGTCTAACCTTACCCCAAAATTAAACCAATAGTGCATTATTGAGCCTAACTTTGGATTGCATATAATCGGGTAATTATCCAACCACTTCCCTACTATAGATTTATATATACACATAGGTTTATTTTATAAAATATTGTACAAAAAATAAACTATCAAAGTTTGATTTCGCATATTCAAAATTTAACAGATTTACAAACTAATTGTTCATTCCCTTCAGGTAACAAAGTTAAAGATATAGCAATTTCTAAACAATGGAGTGCAATAACAAATTAACTAACATTCATTTCCAACCACTATATATCAATGAATTTATCTTTAAAAATAAGCTTCATACATTAAAACATTTGTAGCTAAATTTTTATTTTGATAGTAAGTCTTCCTATAAATAGACAAATTGAATTCTCTTTCGACAATAAAAAAATACTCAAGCTTTCCATTTGTTAACACGCTTTCAAAACACAAGGTCCTAAACTTAACATTCATATTTCAAACTCATCCAGCAGTGAGTAACTACTTTCATACAATAAGTTTTTTGGGAGCTTCTAATAATAGATTTTCAAGGTAAACAATTAAAGAATGGTTCGACTATCAATAAAGGATAGCACATTACATGTATCTTTTGAAAAGGACTGCACCTCTCTAAAAGTGAATTATTGTAGACTAAAATAACAATTTACTCTAAATGGGTTCGACTAATTTTCCCACAAGATATAGGATTGGTTTTGAGTTCTAATGTGTTCTTAATTCCTTTATTGAAACTACAATTTGACTTACTTCCACTGGAATTGATACATCCAAAAATATTAACATGTTTCTTCTTATAATCCTTTCAGTTTTAAACCCTAAAGTGTTCCTCGGGCTTGAACTTGTTTTATATATGGGATCATATATGGCTCATAATAAATCAATATGCCTACTTATTTAATTTCTATATGCAGAGAGTCATCATTCACAAACATGCATTTCTTCCATGATTCAAATCTCACACAAAAAAATACAGGCATTAATTTACTCATTCGCAGACAAACCATACTTCCCAAACAATCCACAAATTTATTAATCATAATAACACCAGAATTTACACAGACAATAACATATTTCTAGTTTCGACATTATCCCATCTTCACAAATACGTCATTTATTTCCAATTTCATATTTCTAGCTTTATACTACATGCAAGATATGGTTTAGCTATTAACCTCTCATTTTTAGTTGCTTTAGGGCAGTAGACAATTTCCAATTCTAAAACCATTGTTTTCATCACATAACCAAATAGAAAATGGCATATTCTATTTCATTCACAACAAGCATGCATTGGCCAAACCATAACCGTATGATCAATACAAAATTATACTACGCTCATGGCTTCCAAAGTCATTCTTAAATAATTTTAAATAATAATTTCTGATTTGCACAAACAGGCTCAAAAATATTTAGATCAAAATCAAAATATTTCTCTTTTACTGGCAATATTTAACCAACCCTTTCCAGCATTCATTAATACATTGCAGTATAAAACACACACACCTATAGCAATTTTTTGAAGTTGAATTCAAATTGAAACTCCTACCAAATAGACGCGAACTCCCGAAACATAAACGTAAAACTTCAAAAATGCTAGATGATTTTTTTTACGTACTAAACACAGAATGAATAGTCACTTCCTTCAACCAAATTCCCTCACTTTCGCTTGGGAGAACATGGGAGTAGTTTCAAAACATAATCATTACCACTACCAGAAATTACCAAATCACTCCGTTGTCACTCATTCACTAGATTTGTTAGATCATGGGCAGCGAAGTTTATGTCATTTACATTTTATTTATTTTCCATTTTTTATAATATATGCCTATGTTAGACGTACAACATATATAATATATTTGCATAGTAAAAATAATAATACATGCATATTTATTTTATTATATTTATATATTAAATTATATATATTCCTCTACTTTTCAAACTTAATGATAAGCATACAAACAATCTCCATTTCTCAAATGCTTGGTAAAATAAGGCTCCCATGCTCTTGGAACTTTCATTGCCATCTAAAAATTCATGAATGCATTATCTTTCATCAACCAACAACCATATTTTCAAAGCAAAACACACACACACACTCAACAAGTCATTCATGAGATCTACATGATATGCATATGTATGAGCTTCCATGTACTCACGAGTCAAATCATCACTTTCCACTTACCTTTTCTTGTCAACCTTCTCCCAAAGCATCAAAGGAAAATACCTAGTCCTACATACACAATTACTATCAATAGTATCTCATTCTAAAAGAAAATGCAAGTGTAATCTATCAATTCATATACACTCATTGGTCATGTGAAGCGGGTTGTTACATCCTTTCCCATTATAAATAAACATAGTCCCTATGTTTAATATATGGTTAAAAATAAGTTAAGATACTTTTTTATTTGACATCACCATTAGTATATATCTCCATTCAAAAAGCATACATCATGTAATCATGTGCATTCATAATTCATTTAGTAATTCAAATTTATTTGCATATTCCATTCCACATAGTATTTCATTTTGCATCAAGTCATATACCGATACATAAACCAAAATATTTTTCAAAGCAACTCTACTCAGTAGACCAGTCATACACCCACACATATATACATATACATCATAAAACATATAGAAAGTTTAATTTGTTCAACTCTACTCAAACAGAAAAGAAAATTATTTTTGCATATCAACCACATTCTCCCATGTGGCATTTATGTCCCAGTAATGGTCCCACTAGACCTATCATTGCTCAATGTTCCTTTTTCTCAAGCTCTTGGTTCTAAAACCACGTATTATAACAAGGTGCACCTCAATTTTTAGTGGGTGTGACATCACAAATTGAAAACATACCAAACATGAGTGGGGCCAGCAATGTACTTCCTAAGAAGGGATACATGGAATACATTATGAATTTTTAATAAGCTTGTGGCAGAGCAAGTTTATATGCAACAGGACTTATTTTTCCTATAATTTCAAATGGAACCACATATCTAGGGTCAATTTTGGAATATTTTATATAAATTTTAGTAGATTTCACCCTTAAGAACACTTTGTCACTTACAGAGTATTCCCTCAAAGTTCTTTTGAGGTCCGCATAGCTCTTTTGGTGATCTGCAACCTCTTTCAACTTTTGTTGAATTATTTTCAATTGATCTTCCATTTCTTTTATAGTATATTGTCTGATCACTACTTGATTTTCTAGATTATCCCTTGACAAGGGAGCTGCATATTCTTTTGTACAAGGCTTCAAATGGTGTCATACTAGTGATGCATGATAGTTATTATTATATACAAATTCGACTAGGTATAAATAATCTTCACATTTAGTATGTTGATGCATACAATACATTCTCAACATATCTTCTATGACCTGATTCACCCTCTTGGTATGTCCTATTTTAGGGTGATAGGTTGAACTAATATTTATTTTGGTATCCAATGCTTTATGTAGTGCTTGCCAGAACTATGATGTAAATCATGAATCTCAATCGAATATTATAACTTCTAGAAATCCATGTAGTCACAACTATCTCTTTGGTAAACTTACTTGCTATAGAAGGTGCATCATCCTATATATTCCTAGGTAGGAAATGTGCAACCTTGGTTAACTTATCCACAACCACTAGGATTACATCATGCCTAAACCTTATTTTAGGTAAACCAACTATAAAATCCATTGAGATAACCTACCATTTTTGCATAGGGATGTTGTGTGGGTACAACGACCTATTGGGTGCAAGTGTTTTACTTTAATTTTATGACTCTCCAAGCACCTAGCCACATAATGATTAATATATTTTTACATTTTTGGTCAGTAATAGACCTTCCTCAAGCTCTCGCACATCTTTACCCCAACAGGATGCACATAATAAGTAGTATTATATGCCTCCTTAAGAATTGTTTCTCTCAAACCACCCCAGTTTAGAACAACCAATATATTATTGTAATACAAAAAATTATCTCTATATACAAAACCTATGTATTATCCAAGTTCTTGCTCAATTTGAGTGTTACATTAAAAAAAAAAATCATATTTTTGTTGCATTTCCTTAATTTGATCTATCATATCATAATAATATTTCATAATTGCAATAATATACCCTCTTCTACTCAAAGCATCAAAAATCTTGTTCTCCCTACCCTTGATATTTTCTATACCAAAATCATACTCGACTAGAAACTCCATCCATCGACGTTGTCTAGCATTCAACAAGGGTTGAGTAAAAATGTACCTTAAGCTTTGATGATTTGTCTTAAGTTTAAAATATTTTCCAAGAAAATAGTGCCTTCAAACCTTAATAGCATGCATAGTTGCTGCCAACTCCAAGTTATGAGTGGCATAGTTCACCTCACGTCTCTTAAGTTTTCATGATTCGAATGCAATGACTACATCTTCTTGGGTAAGAACACCTCTTAATCCCTCTATAGATGCATTAGTGCATACTGTAAACTTCTTGGTAGGATCATATAATTTTAGAATTGGTGCGGTCATCAACCTCTATTTTAGAGTATGAAAGACTTCCTCACATTATTTCCTCCACTTCAAAGCCTTTCCTTTTCTTTGAAGGTTTGTAATAGGTTGAGCAATTTTTTAGAAACATCTAACAAACTATTTGTAATAGCCTACCAACCCCATAAAACTACGCACCTCGGTCACGTTTTTGGGTGCAGACCAATAAATAATAGCTTCTATTTTCTTGTGATCGATAGTAATTTATTTAATAGAGATAATGTGTCCCAAATAATGCACCTGAGGAGTGTAAAATTCATACTTTGATAGCATCCCATATAGGTAATTCCTCCTAAGGATCTCAAGTATAGTTCTCATATGTTAATCATGACCCTTCTTGTTCTAAGAATTGATCAACATATCATCAAGGAACATGAGCACAAAACAGTCTAGTTGCTCTCTAAAAATATTATTCATGAGATTCATAAATGCAGTGGGGCGTTAGTCAACCCAAAAGGTAGGACTATAAATTCATAATGTTTATACCTAGTTCTAAAATTTGTTTTATGTGTGTTTTCTTCTCGAATTATTAACTAATGGTAACCCAATCTAAGGTCAATTTTTGACCCTTTTGTCAATGATATATGCAATATTAATCCTCTCTATACCTTTTAAGCTTTGGTTTATTAGGATCAAGGTTGCAAATCTCAGGTAAGGTAATGGTATTTTCCTTGAATAGTCAATTGAAGAGGGTTGCCAAAGGCTCAGGCAATGGCGTGTATGTGTGAGGTGGATGATGTTACCAATTTTGCACCTAATTGCATTGATTTTGACTAGTGTACTATGCAAGAGGGGGTTGCACCTGATAGTTAGGTTGTTGTGGTGCTAATTGCTTCTTAGGTTGCAGGACACTGAGGACAACCTAATTGACCAAAGCTGATCATTGTTGCATTTGGTTGCATTTGGGATTTTTATTCCACTTCTTTTTCAAAATTTTGATATCTTCATCTTAGACTTTTATGTCATCTTTGACTTTATCTTGCACAAAAGCCTCTTAGAATGTTTGATACTATTGTAGTTGTAGGAGAAGTGATATTTATCTTGAATGGATCCTCATAAAAATCTGAGTTAGTCTAGATACAAGTAAAGTGAAAAGTATTTTAGACATTACCTTCCTCCATCTATTACCATAATCAGTGACTGGCTCATATTTGAATTGTCTCCGGTTGGACAAGTCAATTAAATTAGCCTTATTGATGTTGAATGAGAAGCATTCTAAGAAAGCATTTTCCAGCTGCTCAAAGTTGTAGATGCTATGTCTAGGTAAGTTATTGTACCACTCTAGGGCTAGGCCTGGGAATTTAATCAATAAGGTCCTCAATAACAAAGCATCATCCTTTTATAGTCGAAAACACGGGTTCATGAAACCTATCACATGCTCTTGTGCATCTTCATCTCTCTTAAACTTGTCTAATTTTGATATCTCAAAATGCTCAGGATAGAGAGGACACGAAACTGACAAGTAGAGGGGCTGCATAGCTGATGCAATATAGGCTTCTGGTAGCCTTCCCCTTACTTTTCAAGCAGTTTGATACACTTTGTAAGGACCTTATAAGCCTAATATGATATAATTTCATCTTCTTAAATAGGTCTTTCCATAGGAAGAGGTTGAAAATTCCTATTAGGATGAGGTGGTTGAACATATTCATTAATCATATATTCACTGAGAAACTCAAGATACCTTTGATCCTGATACTCAGGTTCTATTTCTTCATAGGTATCATAGTCTACTTGATGATCTAGTGGTTGGCGCTATTGGGGGCTGTGATGATGAATGGATGCATGAGGAAGGTGATTTTCTATTGGCATAGGAGGAAATTCTTGATGTTGTAGAATACACCTATTATTGGTTTATTATCTATAAGTACTATGCATAGGGACTTCATCATAAGCTACCCTATGTGATTTCTCATGCAATATTTTCTCATGCAATCTTTCCTCACGTAATTTTTTCTCATGCAACTTTTGGTGATGCACCCTTTGATCTTATTCTAGGTGTTCTGGATCCTATTCTAGATGCTCTTGGTCTTGTTCTAGGTGCTCTCGATATTTTTACAATCTATCCAAATGTAGTTGGTGTAATTTCTCTCATTGACTCATGTTTGGCCTAGGCATTTGGTCTATCTGATCAGTAGTGTAAGTTCATTGGGCTCATTCTGTAGCTGCAATGAATGTAGCAATCTATTATCATGTTAACATGGTATTCAAATATAGGAGTGATATATTCACACTAATATAGACCAAGGGTATGATGTGTTCACACAAAACACTCTCTGTGAGTGGGAATGGGATGAACTAGATTTTTGTCTTCCTCATCTTCAAAATGAGTGTGAACAAAAGAGGTTGCTCTATTAGTGTGTTGTGGGCCATACCTATCTAAATGATCAAAATTTTGGCTTACCTAAGGCCAATCAAGTGGAGTATCTCATCCATTGGTGCTAGGTAAAGGTACATAATCTATTTCATTATCATATGGGTGTGAGGATCGATTAGGAACACAAATTCATTCCACTCCTCTGATAAAATTCTCAATAATAATATTATATCTAGGTATAGCATGGGATCGGTGTGGGCTAACAATATCATCTACTTTATCATGTAGATAACCCATAGACATTTCCTTGGCAGAGGTACCTTGATGGTTGGATCCTCTATGTGAGGAGTTAGCCTCATAATGGCTACTAGGATACATGCGAGAATGAGTAGATCCTCTCAGTGCCTCCTTGCAATTTTTTTGTCTCACCAGCTCATGGCTGAGCTTGGCTATGAGTGGTTACCATTGTGTTTTATTATGCAAAAACAAAGAAAAAAAAGGCACATAAAGTATTTATCTCTTTTAAGTTTTTCTTTGTGATTTCCTACACTGTATCGTGTGTTTTGATGTGTTGTTGCTCTTTCTTTCTTGTTCTCGTTTTACTTTTTTGTTGTTGATAATATTATTTTAGTTTAATGGTTTTCACCTGTATGCTCTCACACACTAATTTGGTGATGAATTCCATGTCATGAAACCCATCGAGGTTTGGTGATGAAGTCCAAACCCGATGAGGGATCCCAAGTCCTACCAGTCCTCACTTTATAATAGTTCTTGGACTGGTCTTGGTCAAAATTGAGGTATAACAATATGCAAGCCAATGAGGTGGATATGAAACTCATCGTCATCGGTCTTGATCAACGGTTGGTGATGATATCCAACCCATTGATGTTTAAGATAGTACGTGGTGTGTGTGGGTTCATTTTATTTTATGCAAAAAATAAATGGGAGCATAGAGCATTCAATGTCCTTTTACTAATGCATAAAAAAATGATGTTTTATTTTTAGATTTCTAAGTAATAGACGTTTCAAATTCAAAAATCTAAAAATATAGAACCTTAATATGATATCAATATTTAAACAAACAACAATCACATAGTTCACACATCAAGCAAACAGAGGTTATCTTTGTGTAATATGATCTATAGCAGAGGCCATTTGACATAGGGGTGATAAAAAATAGGGACCGTCTAAGATAGGGATGGCTAAAAATAAAGGTTTCCTAACCTAGGGGCGGTCACAGACATACTATATAAAAATTAAAATTATTCTACAATTTCTCTACTTAAGCATGAAATTTTTAAATTTCTTTACTGAAAGCAGGAAAATGGGGATAGCATGACATACAAGTGAAGCCTTAGTCTGTTGAAGATTCAGTTTCTCTAGTTTTTTTATTTTTCTCTAAGATCATCTTTGGGTAGGATGACTGGTCTTGTAGGCCATCTCAAGGTAGGGCGACTGAGACTACTGACCATCACAGTAAAGGATGGTAGTACCTGCAATTCACAAACACCAAGAAACAAGAATTAGTGATATGAATGCACAATTGAGAAGAAATTATTCCACCATGATCACCATTGTACATAGCTAAAATGACCATACATCCATACAAAGAAATGCAATATTGAAATATAGTAAATCAAATGTAACCTTGCAAATGAAGAACAAACTAAAGAAATGCTTAAGGTACCCTTTTATCGATATAATATTATTCTTTTACAAAGAGGTTACAAAGAAGATTCCATTTGAAGGATCACTATCAATATTTGATACAATTTATTACATATAAAACCATGTGGATGTACTACACAAGATCTTTTTAGTATTTCACAAATCGCCTTGAAAAGGGTTTCTCGTGACCTCCAAGAGGTGATGATATTGAATCTTTATGTTTTTGTCTCCTTGTAGATGTTTGTAGCCTTCACACAAAGAAACCAAAAGGGATTTCAATAGCATATGTGGAGCCTTCCTAAACGAGGCCCATATCCTTGATAAAGAAATGATAAATAAAGTCATGTAATATAGTAAATAAATGTATAAAATGAGATTTAACTATGCTAGCTAATGATTAAAATGCAATTAAATATATTGGATGTAAAAAATATAGAAAATTGATCTTGTTGAGATTCCATCCTAGCGCATAGTGGTCTAGCCTGCCGGTCATCCCTAAGTAGGGTGTCAGTGCCTACGGGTTGTCTCGGGATGAGACAACCACTGAGCTATGAAATATTTTCTTGTAACCAATGTGATATGACTCCGGATTGATCTAGGGAAATTGATGTTCAAGGGTGCACTCCTGAGGAATGACTTAATTGGTAGAAATTAGCATGAAGCAAAGGTTCTTGTATGTTGCAAGGAGTGCTAATTTTACCTTCAATATTTGAATTGGCTCATTGGTGCACTTGGAAACTCCATGGCTAGATTTGGGTAGCACTTCGTTGCTTGTGAGAGTTAGGTCTATCTGATTGTATAATCCGGTAGCACTTCATTATAATTAATTTTCTATGTCTTCCATGAAGGTTGAGAACCTTTAAATACAC
Organism: Wollemia nobilis; assembly: GCA_028583015.1. Lineage (NCBI taxonomy): Eukaryota > Viridiplantae > Streptophyta > Pinopsida > Araucariales > Araucariaceae > Wollemia > Wollemia nobilis. Next base: position 2,405,975 of record JAQPPZ010003090.1, on the reverse strand, counting down.
TTCCAAATGGGTATCTAAGACTTTATAAAGAGTCCAAGAAACAATTTAAGTTAAGAAACCGTTATGCTTAGCTAGTGCGCATGATTGCTCGAATTGTTGCTCGATGCTCAAGTTTTTTTTGTTATAGGCACAACTATCCCAGGGTAGGGTAATTGTGACTACTAATAATATTAGGGTAGGGCGATCTCTAGAGGTCATCCTTGGGTAGGATGGTCCAGGCTGAACAAGGCAATTTACCCCTATTTGAGTGGTGAAAACCATTGTTAAGCCTTAGGGTTGCCCAAGGTGGGTCATATGGCCTATAATGGTGTCCATATAGGTATTCTTATCAAAATGGCATGTTTTAGGTGTCTACATAAATATTATAGTACATAATTTTTTTCTCTTTCTCCATATTTTACTCCTATTTTATTTTTTTGAAATAAAAATAAAAAGATGGAAAATTACAAAAATGAGAAAAAGAAAAAGGAAAAAAGAAAAATTCTAGGTTTAAGTGAAAAACTTGAAAAAATGCATCAAACATTGCACTTCTTTTTTCATCTTTTATTTTTTTACTTATCAGAATTCCCTACAAAAATCTTGTATGTTTTAATGAAGTGGAAGTAAAAACAATGATTCATTCATCCAAGAGTGAACTGCTCCAATTTCGATACTAAATCATTCTAGCTTTAGGAGGAAATCACTACATAATTCAAAAAGCACCAATATTTTCTTTTGCCAATATGAATATAGAATTCAATGACTGGACTACTCTAAATTTCCAAGTGAGCTACTCCTCATATGCAATAAATAATTAGGTCAACATGATCAATTGCATAAGGTAGGGGCTTAAAACCTTTTCCCATCCCCATTTTTACCATAGTTAAACCATTTTGTCTCTTGAGCTTTGTAAAATGTATAATAATTACCATTGTAAAATTTATAATTACCTATATCATCATTCTTAAATGCTATTACCATTTGTTGTAGCCATTATGAATTCTTTCACATCCTCTCCATTGAACTAAAAAGTCATGAGCTTGTAATCCATCAAAAATGGCTATTAATGCTTGTCAACCAACTCCTTTCATTGTTTTCCACTCGATTTGACCCTATTCACTATACATATACCATATTTCAAAGAGAATTATAACCATACCTTCTTCCAATCCAATTGCATTAGAGTGCCCTCTCAAATGGGATCAAATCATTCAAATTTGGGCCCATTTTTGTAATAAGAACCAACAAGTTATAAATCACTCCCAAAAGAGTGAATTGTGCCAACTCATTCTAAAAATCACCCAAGTTCTCAAAGAGTAATTTCTCCATTGGTACAGAGTGATTTTCTCACTTGTTAAGAATAAAATGAAAAATTCTAAATACTTCCCAAGCTATTTACTCCAACCTATCAAGCAATTCACTTCCTAAGTCCAAGCGAATCACTCCTTGACCCAAGAATTTCAAAAATATTTTCAAATTTTCAATGGACTCTAACATGACTGTTATAAGTGCTTTTATGGCTAAGTCCAATACCATAATTCCTACCACCAATAATGCAATACCTATAGTCTTGCAATCTCAGATTATGTATGCTCAAATATTGATTGCTTAGGTAAGCACATCAAAAAGCAAGTCCAAAGGAAAGAAAAAGAAAGATCCTTCCTAACCCAAAAATCTAAAGAAAATATTTGATGAGACCCATAGAAAAATCAACAAAAGTAAAGTAAAACAATCTCCCCTAGAGGTTAGAAAATAGACTCAAAGAAGGTACAGCCTAGATCAAGGCACATATCCATGGAGCATTGGTAAAATCTAGACCTTAGGGTTAATAATGAATCTAGTATCACAAGTGTGGGATTGCCCTAAAATTATATAAAGATGTGTTGAAATGCATGGTTGAGATAACAATAATGATAGACTACACCATTGGAAGGAAAAAATGTTCTAGATAATAGAATATGAAATAAAAAATGTTGAACATTAAGGATGATTCAATAATTTGGATCACTTGCAATCCAAAAGTGCGAAGTGAATACTATTATCGATTTGAATTTAACTACTAGAGAGATTTCTTAGCATCAAACTTAAAAGATACCATCAATGCTCATAATATCAAGTTATCAACGGCTAAGATGCTCGTAGTGTGTGACGGACAAGGGTTCGAATCCCCTTGAGAGGTATTTACGTTTTTGCCTTTAATAATTTTTATTAGCCCTAAAGTTTGGAGTTATAAGGTATTTAATGGGAATTAAATTTTATCATTAGGGCTGTGATTATTATTGCAAAAGCATATTTGATTTATGTTTTATTTTTATGGAAATGGAGAATTGATTTTAGGAGAAATAAGGAGTTGTTGTTAAAGTGATTTTGAGAGATTTATTGTGGGTTATTCTTAATAAGGGTTTTTATTAAAATAGACTTTGGTGGATGTGTTTATGAAGTTGGAGTGAAAAGGGTGTAAATTAAGTTATGCTTTTATTGTGATTATTTAAAAGACCACTAACCCTTATTAATATTGAAAAGGAAAGTTGTGATTAAGTGTGGCAGATTTTGTGGACAACTTATTGGCATCAAAAAGGTATGGGCACATTCTCCTATTGATTGTTTGTGGTGGTTGATTTCTGAAATATCATTGGAGTGAAAAGGATTAATTGAAGTTTCCTTTGTGAAGATGGTTGGTTGAATGCTTCAAGGTTTTCTTGATTTGTGAGTTGTATTTAAACCTTGTTTCATTAGCATTTTTGTTGAAGCCCATTGATGATGAAATGAACTTGAACATGATCTAGAAAAGAACATGAGTATCATTGTTATGTGAGACTTGAGATAAAGCATTGTTGGAAACATTTTGAGTTGGTTGATACATGCTTGAACTAGGGTTTGTGAGAAAGGGTTGTTCCTTGATGTGATTGGTTGAGTTGAGTTGGTTAAGCCTAGTCAAGTGGATGTGTGAAATGGTTGTTCAAGTTCCATAAAACAAACTATTCTATATTCTGATTTGAGTTGAGATTGAGATTGAAGAATAGGACATATTGAGTCTCTAACAATTCTCTTTATGCTTCTATTGAGTTGAGATTGGGATTTGAGTATAGAACATATAGAGTCTCTAACAATTCTCTTTATGCTTCTATGAGATTGATTTGAGTTGAGATTGAGATTTAAGAATAGGACATATTGAGTCTCTAACAATTCTCTTTATGCTTCTATTAAGTTGAGATTGGGATTTGAGTATAGAACATATAGAGTCTCTAACAATTCTCTTTATGCTTCTATGAGATTGAATTGAGATATTGATTGTACTTTGAGCTTAGAACATATTGAGTCTCTAACAATTCTCTTTATGATTCTATGAGATTGAACAAGTTATGTGTAAGCTTGTTAAGCAGATTTGAGACAAGTCTTTGAGAAGGCTTGTGGACTATTTTGAGTTAAGCTTTTGTGAAAGCTTGCTTGAGCAAATTTGAGCAAGTCCAAGAGAGGACTTATTGAGCAGATTTGAGCAAGTCCAAGAGAGGACTTATTGAGCAGATTTGAGCAAGTCCTAGAGAGGATTTATTGAGCAGATTTGAGCAAGTCCTAGAGAGGATTTATTGAGCAGATTTAGACAGGTTTTGTGTGAACCTGTTGAGCAGATTTAGACAGGTTTTGTGTGAACCTATTGAGCAGATTTGAGCAGGTTCTGAGTGAACCTATTGAGCAAAATTGTACTAGACCGATTGTACTATGTTTAGTGCAAGAGATTGAGTAGAACTATGCTAGACCGACTGAACTATGTTTGGTACAGTATTGAGATAGAGCTTTGGAGGTGATAGAGTATAGAGGATAGAGTCTCAGTGGATAGAGATCCAAAAGCCAGGACAATTGAAGATAGATCTGAGTGAGAAGTCTTCAAGTGGAGAGAGATCCACCAGTCAAAGCAGCATAGAGACAAAGTCTTCTAGAAGATCACTAGCCAGAGCAGAAGGGGAAAGAGTTCTCCTGTGGAAGAGATCCATGAACTTGAGATTAGGGGATCAACATCTCCTTTGGACCGAGGTCCATAAACATTGTAATTTGGGAAGGATTCCCAAGAGATCATTTGAGAAATATTTAGAAGAAATATTTTCTCTATGGAGGTAGCCCACATTGGGTGAACCACGTTAAAATCTGTGTCTCTATTGTGTGTGGTGTTTTGTACATTGCTTTGATTACTGCTATTGATACTGCTATCTATACACTGCATAATATTGATTTGAGAAGAAAAGTAAAAAGTGGTCTTATACTGTTCACCCCCTCTCAGTATAAGCTTGTGTTCTTCAATTGGTATCAGAGCGGGTTCCTTCAGAAGAGTTTGACAGCTTGAAGGAAAAGTGGTCTAAGAACACAATGGATCAAAAGGATCAAAAGAATGAGGCCTTCAATAATACAGTACCAGTATTTGATGGAAGTGACTTCCTATATTGGTGTGTGCTGATGAGATTTCACCTGATGGCACTTGGCAATGAAGTTTGGGATGCAGTGGAATTTGGGTACAATTCAAAAATTAATCCTCCTATAGATAAGGAAGGTAGGTTTCTCATGCATGCAAATTCAAGAGCTATGAATGCAATTATAAGAGGATTACGTAGATCAGAATCTATGAAGGTGATGGAATGCAAAACAACAAAAGATATGTGGGAACTCTTGCAAACCATATATGAAGGAGATAAAAGTGTTAGGAAAGCAAAGATCAGAAATCTCAAAGGAGAATTTGAGAATCTAAGAATGAGGGATGATGAAAGCATTCGTGACTATCTCAACAAGGTTGATGAACTTATACATGAGATGAAAGGTCTTGGAATGAAGGTTGATGAATCTGATGCTTGCGACAAGATCTTGAGGACTCTTCCAAAAAGGTATAGTGAAAAAGTTTCTGCCATAGAAACATCAATTGATAGTGATAATCTAACAAGAAATGCTTTGCTTGGTATGCTTACAACTTTTGAGATAAGAACAAAAGATCCTATTCCTCCAAAAGAAGTTGCATTCAAAGTGGACAGTAAGAAAAAGGGTAAGAAGACAGAATCAAGCAATGAATCTTCTAGTGATGAAGAAGCTAACTATGGTAGAAGAGATAAAGGGTTCAAAATACCAATAGATATGAGATCTGTCAAATGCTTTAATTGTGGCAAGTTTGGACATTTTGCAATAGAATGCAAAGAGCCAAAGATCAACAATGATGAAGAAAAATAGGATCACAGGTACAAGGAATCTAAAAATTACAGGTACCAGAAGAAAAATAGGGATGGACAAAACAGGCAAGGGAAGAAGTTCTTCCAAAGGCAAAAGAGAAGCTACTATGTGGATAATCCAAGTAAGTACCAAATTGATAGTGATGCTAGCTTTTCAGACAATGATAGAGATGAAGTCTTGTTCATGGTTAAGGAAAAAGATCAAGTTAAGAAAAAGACTCCAGTTATTCTCAAGTGTTTTAGATGTGGTAAATTTGGACACCTTGAAGATGATTGCACAAGAGATGGTTATAGTTTCAGTGATGATGATTTTGAAGATGCACTTGATAGATCAAATGAGAATCTTCTAATGGCTTTAGAAGATAAAGAATTGAGTGATCCTATAGAAAGCAAGTCAAAAGAAAGAAATGATATGGACAAAGGCAAACAAATAGAGGACTACTCAATAGAGAATGGTTATGATCTCAAAGGTGAACTTATCTATGCTCTTGACACAGTGAAGAAGGTAAGAAAGCAACACTCTAAGCTTGAAAGTCAGTTTCAAGAATGTGATGAAGAAATATTATTGCTCATAGAGGACTTAGAGAAGTCAAAGGCCAAGGCAAGTAAGTTCAGAGAAAAGTTAGAAGCAAAAATCTTGGAATGTGAGAAGTTAGCACAAGAAGTGGCTACTCTAAAGAAATATTTACAGGACTCCAAGATCAAGATGAAGAGTTTCACAAATAGCTCTAAGAACTTGGATAAGTTCATTCATGGACAACAAAGAACATCATGTTCAACAGGTCTAGG